>PYAF01004847.1:2685870-2709106 GCA_007407185.1 Glycine tomentella | reverse complement strand
GTTATAGGACAATCAAAATTAATTAATTAAAATTATTTTATCAATAATATCATAACTAAAAATATTATTAGTTATTATAGAGATAAAAATTAAAATTAATTTGTAAAAATGATTTTTGTTTCAAGAAAGTTTTAAGTTAGTTATTCACTATATCACAAAATAAATTAGTTTTGATTTATTTTTTTTATGATAGAAACTATAATTATCATTTTAAAAAAATAACAATTATTCTCTAAGTTATCATGGATGAGAAAAAAGTTTTTAAAAAAATCATATGATTTGTAACAACGTCTATACATTTATCTTACAATACTTAATTACTATATATTAGACATGATAAAGTTTTATTATATTTGTTTTGCTTAAACAAAATTTCTGTTTTTATTCAAAACATACATATGCACTTAAAACTTACTGTGCATCCGCATACTGATACAAAAACTAGTGGTAAAAGAAGAAGTAAAGTGAAGCGACCAACAATCCAATAAAACAAGATGGAGTCTAGGGTACGCAACATAAACTCGTTGTGTACCTTACGAAAGGAATCCCAGTCGTTCAGATATAAAAAAATTAAAATCAACGGTTAAGGAAAATGAGGATTACGATATGCATGTATACACCGGATTAAATTAAAAAAAATTGCCCTCCTCTTTCCTCTGTCTTCTCTGACTCACTTTGTTGTCATCACCATGCCGTTTCCGGACAACTACTTTGACGTAGTGGTGTCCGGCGTGTACGTGCACACCGTTGGAAAGGGAAAAAACTAGTGGGACGCGATGCCACCAAAGTTTGATCCCTTGCAGGTGGTGGACGTGTTCGTCCGCGGCGAGTTCCCACGCTCTAAAGATCGGTCCCTTGGGTCTCTCCCCAAAGAAGATCGAAGAAGACATTGCGAAGGAAACGACGAAGGACTGGAAGGGCCTCCGCGTGACGGTGAAACTGACAGTGCAGAACCAACAGGCGAAGGTGACAGTGGTGCCCTTTGCCGCCGCGCTTGTCATCAAGGCGCTGAAGGAACCCGAAAGGGACAGGAAGAAGACGAAGAACACCAAGCACAGCGGGAACATCTCCCTCGACGACGTCGTTGAGATTTCCAAGGTCATGAGTCCTCACTCCATGGCCAAGGATCTCAGTGGAACCATTAAGGAGATTCTTGGGACTTGCGTTTCGCCAAGGACATGAAAGCATGTGCGCGGTGGCGGAGCTGGTGAAGGTGATGAAGCCTTGGGCCGAGAGATACCAGAGAGGTACGGGAGAAGGGCCACTTAAAAAAATTGATCTAGTGTGGGCACGACCATGATATCTTAATAATCTAACGGTGCACGTTCCTTTCGTAAGGTACGCAACGAGTTTATGTTGCGTATCCTAGTCTCTGTCATAAAACAAAACCGTAAGAAGGAAAAACCCATTAAGAAAACCAAAATTATTGGACATTAGATAAGCCAGGTCAGTTTGAGTATTTCGTAGTATAAAGCATTTTTCTTTATATAATTTTACATTAATTATCACTTTAATTATTACAATAAAATAATAAATACAACTAATTTTATACTAATTAACATTAATCATCATTATAATAATAACATATAAAATTAATTATATATATTTTGATAAAGTATGAAATAATTTTATATTAATATAAAATTTTGTATATAAAAGATATGTGAAAAAAAATTGAGAAAATATTATATAATTAAATGTTTATAAATTGCATTACCAACACCCGTCAACTACTCAACTTTATTACTCACGTTTCTAATTTCATGGGTAAAACCAAATCGAATAATTACATAGTTGTTTTTAACTTTTTATTTCAATAAATAAATTGTTCTGCCACATAGATCTAATTTCAGGTTGTTTTAGTATGACTATTATGTTCTTTGTTTTTTTATTTTTATTTTTTCTATTTTATTTTACTGGGAATTTTGTTTTCGCTTAAAACTTTAAGAATGTCTATATATATATATATATTGATTATTTTATCATTTAATATCATTTTTGGATAATTCTTTTTAGTTATTATAATTGTTTATTTTTCTTTCATTTCTTCTATATTAATCATTTTCTTTAATTCTCCTTTATATTTGGAAAATTATTAATATAGATTAATAAAAAATATTAATATAGAAGAAAAGTATTAATGGACAAAAAAGTGTTTGTATTAATGCTGGAGAAAAGTCGTGGATCTATTAAATCATTTTTACATTAATTTCTTTTATGTTTAAAAATATTAAACTAAAAATTTCTTATACATTACATTGACATTTTTAATGTTTCCCCTACAAAGAAGGTTATGTATAGAAAGTGTTTGTATAATTTTAAGAAATTTCAGAAATGATTAATATAATTTACTCTTTATTTGTTTATTTATTGTATTATGGACAATGAGTTCATTGCAAGACCTCGAGCATAAGCCCAAGGAAATATCAAAGATGGAACTCAGAAATGGACTAAAGCCCAAACTGATCACTTAGGCCGCAAGATGCAACGTTTGGGCATATATTTCTTATACTACCATTATTGCATCCTGTAACTCTCTATATTCTGGAAAGTCTATCTTAAAATGGGTTTTTCAAAATGCAATGTGAGGTACAGGATGAAATAGTTGGAGTGAAGAATGCAATAGTCCAACGTTTGTTGTGGAAGTTTAGAGTTTAGCCCGACTCAGCAGTATGGGCCAACATATTAATGGTACCATTATATTGTATGCTTCTTGTCTTTTTGAGTTGGGATAATATTTATAATTTTTTTTTGGGATATTTTTGGTGTTAGTTCTCTAATTATAATTAAAATAGGAGAAAAAAATTATGCACTGACAAGTGTCAAAAGTTTTACACAATCATTCAATCACAATCCATCATATGTATGATAAGTTTATTGACTTTTAAAATAATTATCTTAAAGTAATTCAAATGATAATTTGTGATTGAATAACAATATAAACCTATTTTACATGTATTAAACTCTAAAATTAGACTTTCACCTTAATAACTCATTCAATAAAGGTTGACACTTAAAGTTTGCATTGAATATTGAGGTTAAACTCCAATTTTGTGTTGAAAAAAAGATTTGTACCGAGGTTTTGTCTATTATAAAATCACTGCCCCCATATTTTAAGAGTGACTAAATTCTAAATTAAAAATTAATCTGATAGTCAATTCAAAAGATTAAAATTAATAAAAAATACCTCAAAGTCCAAAGTCAAAGATTCTAATTAACATGGTTAAAAAAAAATTCTTGCCTCATTCAATTATACAGTTATATCAAGTGTTTATGGTTAAAACTTTTTTTCCCCTATGGTCACTGGCGGAGTCACTCCTGGATCAACAATGGTCATGACACTATCTAAAAATAAAATTTGTCGTTATTGAGTGGTGGAAAATTTTTCTTTTAAAATTATATATACTTATATAATTAATTAAGATTAAAAATAAAATTTGATACTACCTAAAAATAAAATTTGATACCACTTAAAATTTGACATAGGTTAAAAATATTTGCTGACTCCATCACTGCCTATGGTACGTTTAGAACTTATTAAAACCCTTATAATAATTTTCAGACGAACAAAACCCATTGTTAACTCTTGTTTTTATTTTTTTACTGCCATTGTTAACTCTTGTTATACTCTCTATACACAGTTGTTTACATTATATCTTAATATTTTAGCCATTGTATTTGATGTCACACTGGACGCACTACAGAGGTTGATCGTTGACTCCACAAGTGTACCAATCTCACAATTAATTGGGTTACTGTAGAATATCATTTCTACGACATTGAATTTGTATGCACGCTAGAGATCAATCAAACACTACCGAAGACAGATTCAAACAAAGGATCAAAAATTGATTTATATTAAGGTCTGTTTGGGTAAGTTTCTCTAGAAACACTTCTAGAAGAAGAAAATAAGAACAAAAAGATGAGATGAGCTTCTCCATAAGTAAAAATAAGCTCTCCATTAGTTAATTTGTAGAAGCTCACCAATGTGACTTCTCTAAAAGATGAAATGACATCTACAAATTAACTAATGGAGAATTTATTTTTACTTATAAAGAAGCTCATTTCATCTTTTTGCTCTTATTTTCTTCTTCTAGAAGTACTTCCAGAGAAACTAACATCCAAACAGGCCCTAAGTAAATATTTGAATTAAAATTCCAAACGTAAATTTGAATGAGTGTCATTTTGAAAACTGTTCCGAAAAACAATTATTTCCCTTCCACTGAATTTTAAGGTAAAATTAAGACAAAACTCGGATCCATTTAAAAACCAAACATAAAAACTTTTTCAGTTTTATCTTTCGAAAATAAGTTGAGGTTCTCCCGACAGAAAACCAAGCATACCCTAAAACGTTGGGGCAGTGAACATGTAGAAAGGAATACCACATTTGAAGTAAACTAGAAAATATAATCGACTTTATCCCATAAACTAAAAAAGTAGTCCACTTAATTCGTTTTCTTCCAATTTGATCCACGTTTCATTGTCATCAAATGGTCTTTTTTGTTCCATCTGCCACATGTATATAATATTCTTCACCATACAAGGATATGATAGAATGTTCCAGTCCTCCAGACTAATTAAACAAATATTTATACATTTATACATCGCCTCCTTGCTTCTACAAAATTCTAAACCTTAAAGAACCATATTAAAAACTCGATTCTCTATTCCTCCTGATGCGGCCTACGCTCTATACATATAAATACTAGTATAAATTCATATGTATTTTATAGCAAAGGTTAAGAGTAGTTTAAAAATGCTTTAACCTTTCTGAATTCACTTGGATATATCAGCACAGAATCTAAACAGAGACCCCCTTTAGTATGTGTGCAATCAATTTGAGTCATAGAGAATTTAACTTTTGTTGATGCATTGCCATCCTCGACAACAAAATCGCCTGCATGGTAATAGATCCATTTACCTGGTCCGTTCAGAAAACACTGGGATGCAACATACTGTCCATCTGAAGTCCATAGCTGGAAACGTACAGGCTTTTTGTCCCAACCATGAACATGCTCAGTGTTGCAGACTCGTCGTCCAAACCTCTTGCCGGCTTGCCCCAGATGTATTCTGAAGAATACGCTGTATTTCCCAGCTGGAAATGGGAACTCAACTTCCCCATCCACTTCAAACCACCAGATTTGCTGGAGGTATGCAACACTGCGGAATCTGCAAATGAAGGAGATGAAACTGGCTTTACTCCAAGGCGCTCTATTAAAGCAATTCAACATTTAAACTAGACTTATTTTGGCAATTAAACTACACTTAGAGCTTCACAACTTGCATCACCAACCAGAATAACAATAGAAATGAAGTGCAATTTTCATTATCATAAATGTGTTCCTCCACAACATCACAAGTCAAGAACAAATTTCAGCCAACACAGAACAATCCCAAAAGCTACGAGTTTGACATGATAGGTGAATTTACGGCCAGAAGACTTCTGAACATGGGGAAAAAAAAAGCAAATAGCCACCAAAATTACTAGGTAATAAAACCATTAGAACATGAATACATAATTGTTGCAATAGGCATGGTTTTAAATTGTGGTCACAAGCACAATATCAAAGTCTTTTAGGCCTCCACAACTGCAATTACAGTGACATCATCCACATATGTCTGCAATTTTCCACAACATAGTTGCAATCATATTCTGAGAACTCAATTGATTCTAATTTTGAAACCTCTTTAGTACTTCACGGTTACTAGGCAGGATTTTTTTTTTTTTTTTTTTAACTTAATACTTAGGGTTATTACTTATTTAGGGGTTTTATGTTTGAGTAAAATTAACATTGGTAGATAACCAAGATTGGTTTATGTGACGAATTCTGAGGCCCCAAGGTTGGCTTCATTAAGCAGATGAAAATTCAGGACAGAGTGGTAATGATTTTGAAGCAAGCCAGGGTGAGTTAACATTTTATTTTCCCCCTTCTCAACAAAGCCTTACCCATATCTCAAACTATATTTCTCCCTCTCCAATCCCCCCACTTTTCTTCTCTATTTCCTCATGATTAGTCTTTCCCACCCATCCCTAAAACAGCACAACATAATAGTATTTAGTTTTTTTGTTGTCATGGTTCAGAGACAACGGGTGTCTCACAACCCACTTGATCAAAGACTAATCCCTGCTGGCACAAAGGAATTTTACACACAATAGGAATTGAATCGAAAACGAATTCTCTCACTAAATACATCCTTCTCACTTAATTAACCAAGGCTAAGTAATAGAAAGAAAAGGAACAAAAATGTTACCTAGATTCGTCAGTGGGGATATGGTTCCAGTTTCTCCTATCATCAATCCCTGTTATGGAGAGTCCCTTGGCCGAAACGCACAAACACAGTTTACCCATGCCTCGATCCAGCCAAACTTTCTGCACAACACACACACGAACACAACTCTCTCTTGAACTCCGCTTCCACTCACATTAAAAAAAGAAGAAGCACAAACCAATAATAATAATAATAATAATAATAATAATAATAATAATAATAATAATGGTTTATTAGTTATTATTACCTTGGTGCCGTCGTCGAGAGAATTGAGCCTGCAAAGCCTGGCGTAAATCCCTCTCTTGCCCAAATGGGAGGGGAAATCGGCGAAGATGCGGCGGAGAAGGACGTCGTAATTGGGCGGCAGCTTGGACTCCCAGACGAAATCGGCGGAGGAAGCGCCGCGAAAAGCACGATTGAGGGTTGCGAGCTTGCAAATCTGGGGCGGATCCATGTAGGTCATGATCTGAGCGACACAACTCTCGGGCAATTCGCCCAAACTCGAGGCCGCCGACGATTCCGACGCCGCCGCCTGGGAGGACGAAAAGCGAATACCCATGAAAACGTTAAGTTGAAATGCAAATGAAAATAGGAACAGTTGTGATAGATTTTGTACGAGAATGACAGCACGAGGCACGAGGCGGAAGGAAGGAAGAGGTTTGAGGTTTGAGGTTTGAGGTTTGAGGTTTGAGGCTAGAGGGGTTTGTAGGTAAGAGTAAGAGGAGGTGGTTTTGTGCCTTTGTTTGTTTCCGCGAGACAGCGGGATCTGACCTGGACTTGATGTAATGCATCTCATCTCATCTCAATTACCCTCACTGTAATCTTTTAACAATTACCCTCATACTAACCCCCATAACCATTCTTTCTTTTCTTTTCGTTACACACCTTCAAATCAAATGCATTCAAAACTTGTACTGCTTTCTTTTTTTCAAGTCAAACTTCTAGTTAAATATATTCATTATTTTTAATATTAAAAGGGTTAAAATAAAATATAATATTTTATTTTGATGAAAAAATAAAATATTAGAAACTATAAGTTTTTTTTTCAAGTCAAACTTACATTTAAAGATATTAAGAATTAATGTTAAAATATCGATATTATACTAGTCTGAATGATATTTGACTTATCCCTATAAACATAATTTTAGGTTTAGTCATAACAGAACAATAAAGAATAGCATGAGTAGTAATTACTCATTACCTATCCTTTTTGGATAAATATCCGTTATATGTTCATCTCGGATGCCTGTAAGTATTTTTTAAGTAAATACCTATCAATATACATGAATATTATTATTATTATTATTATTATATTTAAACTATAGTTGACTGTATTTTAATTTTTTTATAATAGTTCTTCAAAGATATAATTTAATGGTAAAAATTAAAATTATTGAAATATTCCACAAATTGAAATTATTAAATTTAGAAACTAAATTTAAATTTAAATTAAAAGGCTTCAAATTCACAAATTAAAAAAAAACTAATAAACAAAAACAATACAATCTCATAAATCCAAACAAAACTTAATAAAGTATCATACTTTAATTTTACAAATTTAAACAAGGACATTAAATAATTTTATTATAAAATCTATTTAACAAATACACTCATGACGTTATTCAGTTTTATGATTGCATTGAAGAGTCTCTGTTGACTCAAATAAATATATATTTTCTACTCAAAATATATTACTTTTACAAATATAATAACTAATAGGATATAGAAAAAATATCAATATATTTATAATAAATATTATATTAATAAAATTAATTAAATACTACCTTAATAAGTGTGTTATCATCACTTTCATTAATTATAAATTATAATTTTATGTCTTAGTTTTTTCACAGTAAAATATAGAAATGGTAATTTTAACTAAATTCATTCTTATAACCATTTTTTTTAATTCAGTCTTATAGAAATTGAAATAATATATTTAATATATGTAAATTCAGTTAAAAAGTTATATGTAGTCAGATAGAATCCATGAATTAAGTTATTGTGTATATACATATATTAATTTATATATGTGTTATATTAACGTACATTTAAATTAATGTTTTTAAGTAGAAATTAAAAAATATAATAATTTTTATTCTAATAAAATAGTTATTATTTATTCTTTTTTATCTTACATTAATTAAATATTAGATAATCAAGTGATTAAATACAACGGTTAATGTGATGAAGTTAAGGTTTAATTGTTCTGATATTGTCCAAATTCAATATTTAATGAAAATAATTTCTAATCAAATTTTACTTATGTCTCAATCGAATTCCAAATTAGTCAGAATTCATGTGTCCTAATAAATCAAAGTATTAAGACAGAAAAATAAAAATTAGATAAAAAGTAATGATATAATTAACAAAAGAATAATCAATAATATCTTGAACTTTGAAGATGACAAATAAAAAAAAACAAAAATACTTTAAAAATATATATGACATCTATAAAGGATTTGAGAAGGTATTTTCATTGCTAATTCATTGTCTCAACTGCCATGGTTATGAAAACAAAAATAACACAATTTTCTTATAACATAATCGATTATTGAAGTTGAACAATTTATTGTAACAAAAAATGTATTATCTTGTATTTTTTATTTTGTTCTATTTATCGTTTTCTCATTTCTTTCCAATTTTTCTTCAATGAAACACTCTTAATTTATTTAATTTTATTTGTTTTAATTTCTTTTCTATTTTTATCTATGATATTTCTTGTCAATTCTTTTCTTTCGTACTAGATATACCCTTCATCTCATTTTTACCCTAAATCATATGGATAGGTTCTGTTTATAATGGAAAATTAATGTTTTACACTAAATCTTAGTCATTCAATTTAAATAATCTAAAGACTAAAATTAATTTACTTAAAAAATTAATTAGCAAATTACAATATATGATTTTATTATTTCTAATTAAACTAATTGATAAAAATCATTAATGATAATACTAGATAATATATGAGATCTGAAAATATTTATCATCCAAGTCTTTCTTTGCTAAATAAATGTTTGAATTAAAATTTGTATCATCATTCATACTCTCAAAAGTAGAACTTTTCATGCCCTCCACTTCCATGTAACAACAATGCTTCACAATTCAATAATTAATATTCCTAAAAGATATAAAAAAAGTAAAAAATATAATTATGAGTTACTGTCAATTTTTTATAGTTAATATCCTGCTTTATGATAATATAAAATAGTCCTGTACACAAGAAAAAACAATACATATGGATCAAAATGTTAAAATTATTAATAAACTCAAACCTAATATAAGGACAGACCAATCTCCTATAAACCGCATAACCCATGTAAGAACATAACAAAAGAAAGACGTGTATAGATGCTAAATATTATTTTTAGCAAAGTGAGACATAGACAGATGGTATTTTTTTATGAAATTGAAAATCTTGTTTTGATGAAAATAAGATTGACAAATATCATAAAAAAATATTATATGATGTTATCGTTAATAATTTTGATCAATTAATTTAATTAAAAACAATAGAATTATATCTCGTGATTTACTAATTGCAATTTTATTTATTTTTAAATGAATCAACTTTAGTCTTTAAATTATTTAAATTAAGTGATTGATTTGGTATAAAACATTTTTACACATGGTATAAACAGATTCTATTCCAATATATATATATATATATATATATATATATATATATATATATATATAATTTTTTTTCCCGTAGAACTCCTCGTGTGCACCTTCTATAATTTGACTCAATGACGAGTCATAATCTATTAAAAAAAACTCGCTTTTAAACATTTTAAAATATATTATTTTATCATTAAAATAAAGCGAAAATAAACACATTTTTCTTTTGGCAAACGGGCTAAGCAAGATTTTATACCAACGTAATGACGTGTATTCTTGGTAGGTAATACTAAATCTCGTTCTCATTCCATTTACATGGTATTTTAATTCCCTATTCCACCGTCACTTTTGTCCTTTTTAAATTATTATTATTATTATCGTTTGCCTAATCTATAACGGCACCGGCCTCTTCCACAATGTCATTTTACAACTCATAAAGCTGACGGCTACAGCTATAATATGAAACCAAAACCAGACACTAGTACTCTGCAGTTTTTGCTTGTGATTATAAGTTAAATTTCTTTAGGATTAATATTTTGGTTTATCTAATTTGTTAAGTAGAATAATTATTATTTTTGAATAAGATATTGTAATTAAAAAATTGAGTTGATTGTAGAACTTGTGTCTGGTTTTGTTCAACTAGATCAAAATAATAAAAACTAACAAAAGCACTACTAGAATAATTTTCTCCTTTTATGAAATTCTACAATCATCATAAAAATAGTCACCCATGTTCCAAAAATACTTCTCCTAGCACATTAAAATTCACAAGTCTTAAAAAATACAAGCAAAATATAAAATACACAAGTTAAACAAATGACTATTATTTTTAACCTTTAACATCAAAGGCATCAATGACAATATATATCAATAGTCACACTAAAATGAAACATAGTCATATCACGTCAATATATATTATAAAATATAAAAAATCAATCCAAAGTTTCATACCACAGTTTTAAAAAATGATCCGGGATCACAATTTCTCCGGCAACTCAACTGCAGTCGCAACCACTTCTAAATCAAATTAACTCAAGAAAAAATGCAACTCTAGCCACAAAAAAACACTCAACAATGAATGAAAAGATCAATTTAACTCAAAATCACACAAAAAAACTAAAATAAAACACAATGAAAAAGAAAAAAAAAATCAATTGAACTCACTTGCGACTTTGGACAATGTTATAAATGAACTAAGTGAGTCTAACAAGGTGACAGCAACACGACGCCATGACGAGAGGCAGGAAGGAGAGGTTGGCCACTGGCAAGCGGCGACGTAGAAGGTGAGGCTATGAGAGACCGAGAGCGAGATTGTGAACAAGAGAAAGGAACGACACTGCAAGTGGCGGCAGCATGACGCCATGACGAGAGCAAAGAAGGAGAGATTGACGAGCGGAGCGACAACGTAGAGTGAGACTGTGAGAGAAAGAAGGATAGACCGATAGGTTTCTAAAATTAAAATGACTTCAAATTGAAACAACGTCATTTTGATTATAATCAGGAAAAAAAAAAGATAAGTTACTTGGTTTGGATTGATAGGTCATCAATTTGATTTCAAACCCAACTGAGTCACTCTGGACCATAATTACATTTGATCGAATATAAGACCCAACTTAGTTCAATCATCGGATCACATTTCAACCGATTGTACCGGTTGAGTCGATTCGAATCTTAAAACTTTTATAAACTCTATGTTTATTAGGGTTGAAAGATTGACAATAGTGGTTGCGTGATCTGGAGGATTGAGCTGGGCGAATAGGTGATGGTTATCTTTTGAGGATTGACATCCATGAGAATAAGTTGGTTATACAACAAGAGGTTCTGGTTAGGCAATTGATGATCGAGTAAAGTCACTTGGTACTATTATGCTTCCGGAACCAATTTATTGATAAAATTGAAAAAACAAACATTTGAATGCATATTTTTTAATTGAAAAAATTAATTTTAAAATACAAGAAAAAAAAATGAACGAAATTCTGAGTGGTTTGGGTTGCTGTAAGCAACCCCATGAAGAAAAATGAGTTTTTTGACATTCATAGCAAATATTTAATAACTGAGAATTGATGCAATAGAAAGTAGTAAGATGAATATACAAATCCAAATATGAAAAAAATAAAGTAAATTATCCTTAAAATTCGACAATTTTCATAGTTCAGTCGCTTTAAAAAGAACATTCCTTGTCATTGACCAAAGACCATTCGTGCAAAACAGAAAAAATATAAATTAACAACGTGTATGACTCATCTCCACAAGACCACAACACGTTGGTTGGATTTGCTGGCTTACGTTATGGGCAGGTGTCCATAGGATCATACGCAAGGATGTCCACCCTTAAGAGTGGCTAGTGACGAAGACTCTTTAATTTTAAGTATATATAATATAATATCACTATATATGTGAATAGAAAAGAAGGTAGAATAATTGTCCCTTAATTAATAATACTAGTAGTAT
The DNA here is from genome assembly GCA_007407185.1 of Glycine tomentella. NCBI lineage: Eukaryota > Viridiplantae > Streptophyta > Magnoliopsida > Fabales > Fabaceae > Glycine > Glycine tomentella. Next base: position 2,696,764 of record PYAF01004847.1, on the reverse strand, counting down.
TCTGCATCTTTAAAAATTAATCTCATAATTATTAATTATAATGATACCCTTGATTCGTCTCGAATCTATAAAAAAAAGGCAAGGTTGTCCAAATGCCAAATGTATCACAAAGAAAAACTCTAGGTGATTCGAGGATGATATGATTTGATGTGTGCATTTCCTACAATTATGCAACGCAAGAAATGCACCATCGTATGAAAAAGTAGAAGTCTTATAGTATTATGCAAAAGTTTGCATGGTTAATGAGTGCATTGCTTTAATCCACTGAGGGTGATTTTAAGTGAAGTCTTCGTCATAGATAATGATGCTATCTTTTGGTAAGGGCAAAAACGGCATGGAGTACCAATAGTTCCAAAATAATATTTAAGAATGTTAAAAAAATGTGTTCCTGACCTTTTTTAATAGGAATTAGAGTTAGCGACACATTTTTGTTAACATTTACTTTTTATTAATTAAGATTTATTAAAAATTATAAAATTAGGAGAAATTTCTTTTAATAAAAAATGTAATAAAACATTCTAAAATATATAAATATAAACAAATAATAGAAAAATATCTCAAAAAGTTAACTTAAATGTTTCATATCAAATGACCTCCAAAAGCGACAATCCTTTAGGAAATTTGAGCTTAACCAGCCCATCATGTTAAGAAAAGAGAAGACAACAAGAGTAAATAAAATGGATAATATATAAGAGAAAATACTTAAAAGCCAATGAAAAGTTTGAAGAGAAGAAATGAAGGGAAAAAAGTATATATTAAAGCCATACATCATTCTTACTTAAATTTTATGATTATTCAGGCCTTATAGATGCAATAGATTCTCATGACTCATGCATCATACTTCACTTATAATTAGAGACGGAGCTACATTTTTCTAAAACCCCCTCCCTCCAAATCTTTCAATTTTCTTTATTTTATATACAATCTTTTTTATATACTTAAAATAAAAAGTTTAATCAATTTTTTCATATGTAAAATTATTGTGTTAATATGAAGCAGTATCATTTTTATATATACATAGTGTGACTTGTAAACATTTTTTTAGTTTCGCTAGTATCATTCTAATCCAATCAGATATTTTTTTTCGTCTTCCAAATGAAGCAAGTTTGTTTTAATATGTGAAACTTATGCAGACGTTTACTAAATTCGGAAATTTGATTTACTTATTCTTAAACTCACTCTACATATTTCAGATTATCATCTCTGCATGTATAACTAAAAATTTCGTTTTGTTGCATATATACTGAAACTTACTCCTCATAAATAACCATTAGTTTTCGGACAAAATATCTTTCAGAATATAACCTCTCCATGTGTAAAAAAAAAAAAATCTGATTCAAAGATCAATGACATGCTCCTCAGTCCTCATATTGGTCCCTTCTCTTAATTCTACCCACCAGAAGAAAAAATTCTCTCATGATGGAACGAGTGGTGACAAAACAAAGGAAGAAATAAAAGACGACAAGTCATTGTGTTACTTAATTGTCCAGCTCAAAAATATTGATGCAGACATCAACGATCGATCTTAGAATTAAAACAATAAAACTTGATGTTTGCTTAGTGGTAGGTCATTTTCGGTGGGTTGTCATGCATGTATGTTTTATAATACATTTGAGTCCCATTTTTCTTATTTTGCGACATATATTTTTAAAGTTTTGTATTACATTAAATTAACATTTGTTTTCTTTTATTAAAATTAATAAAATGTCAAAACTAATTTACAGTTACAGTGTTTCAGTCATAAAAAAAACCTCTAGATAAAAGTGAATTCTCACATGCTATTTTTCATATATGAGGGAGATTTTAAATCGAAACTATGGTTGACAGTTACTTGAGTGACAGTAGATATTTCTTGTTATCGTACATCTTATCTTTTTAATTATCAAACTTTTAGATAACAACTAGTGTATTCATTCATGACCAAGATCCCAAAAGAATTTAGAAAATAGTCATAAATAATATCGAATAACAGTTTGAAACTGCAGATTTAAGAAGCTTATAGCTTGACTAAAATTGAAAGATATATACACAATCTTTCGAACTCAACTCAAAATGGCAAATAAATCTTACAAGACTAAAATCAAAGGCATTTGACATGTTCGGCTTAACTGTGGGAGGGAGCACATATATTTATTAGATACATTAATCGTAAATGTATTTAAATTTTTTGACATTTGCCTGTCATGATACAATGAGGAAACAAAGTGGCCAATTCATTGCATGTTTCAAAGTAAAACTTGTACCTCAATCATTAGTTTTCAATCAAAATATCTTTTATAACAAAAAAATCTGAATACAATGACCACTAAAAGCTCCTCAGTCATCAACATAATAATTCTCAATCCGAATTCTGTTGACCTTACTGGAAAAAAAATATATTCCCTCATTAGAATGTGTGGTGACAACAAAAAGATGTGAAAGACAACAAACTTTTTGTTTATCATTTCCTGCTTTGAAATGATGCAGACATCCTCGGCATATACTAGAGTTAACAGATTGATGTTTGCCCAACCATTGGGATATTATTAGCAGCTTGCTTCAAATAATCTAGAAGAGAATCATTATTGATACAATTTTCTTACAGGATTTTCATAAAATGTCTCAATAATTAATAATAACTTAAATATTCTAATTATTATTTTCTTAAGAGACTTGAAGTTTACACTTTTTTTTTTTTTCCTCAATTGATTCCGGAAAGATCGTATGCTCAGGTTAAGGGTACAACTACTACAGAAGATCTCAGTACGATGCTCCTTAGTCCTTACCAATAGATACATAGATATATCATAGGTGGGAAAAATTTTTTTGGCTAAAATATTATTTTGATCTATTATATTTTTTTATATTTTTATTTTGATATTTTATGTTTTAAAAGTTTTATTTTAATCTTTTATGTTTCCAAATAGACTCAAAATAATTTTTTTGTCAATTTTTTTAATACAATTAGTGTTTTAAATTTTAAAATAATTAATTTTATAAAGATTGTGGTATATTTTGGTTCAATGGTACTCAGTAGAGAAAGCCCAATAGCAAAGAGCCTACGACAAGAAAAAAAAAAACCTGGCCAAAAACATAGCGTGAATACCAAATTCCACGTGCAAATCAAAAGATCATAAAACAAAATTGTTAAGTGATAAACGAATCAATACTTTCAATAATTTGATTAAATATAAATAATTATAAATATGAAAAGTTACATCTTATATGCTATTAGACGAAAACATGGTATTAGCATCCAATACATCGTGTGAAAGCAACAAATATTAATATCTAATAAAATATTTAAGACTTCATTTAATATTTTATGTCTAAAATTTATTTTCTAGGAATTGATGGTAACTAAGATTTAGTAGGCTAAGGCTATATGCAGAATAACAAGTGGGGGGTAACTTGATGAGAAAATAATGTAGCATATATGTAGTGTCTTGTATGTCATGGAACTTTAAATCCAATTGCATTAGAAAAATAAATAATTCCAAGGATGAAAATGTACATATGATTGACGTTAAATAATTTTCTCTTGTGATATAATTTTAATTTAATTTACAATTATCATGAAATGTTAAAATAAATCATTAATCATTTTCTATCATTCTCTTAATTCAAAAATGAAAATTTTAACCCCTCCCTCTGTTAATTCACAAAACTCATCGAACAAACTTTTATTGTTGCTGCATATGTAATCATTCTTTTTATCTTTATATCAAACTTAAACATGCAAAAGATACTATTGGAATTATTGCAAAGTCCTTGCAGAATTTCGAAACTGCAAAAACAAGTACAACTGCAACTCATCAGAAAACCAACAGTCCTACAAAAAAAACATTTGAATTATAAACCATGTTCGTCTATGAATGCTCCAAATTAAATGTAGTAAAAATTGGATGCAACTCTGGAAACCTAATTCTTTCAGGTGCATTTTAGTGATCGGGTGGGTTGAAGTATAGATCAGGGGGAGGCAGGAGATCATCATTTAGAAATCTTTGCAGCCAGTTCTCTGACCAGCTTAGCAGCTACCATGGCTGTCATTCCATCGACGGTATCACGTTGTGGGTTAAATTCGACCACGTCTCCAGCAACAACAGCGCCTTGAAGATTGTGCAGGATGTTGAGAACATCACGGAAAGAAAGACCTCCTGGCTCTATGTGAGACACTCCTGGAGCAAAGGCGGGATCGAGACAATCCACATCTATTGAGATATATACACCTTTAACACCTTCCCCTAGTTTCTGCAAAACAAAATCCCCAAGGTTTACAAACCATAATAGCACCAAATCTCAAAACAAATGACATTAAATTCCATCTGGGACGATATATTTGCCCCAAAAGAACCACATTCCCTTCCCTACCAAAACAAAAGCACAGAAACCTTGGAAATTTGAATCATGGATAGGAAAGAGAAATGCAGAAAAGTCCATTCTCCAATGTAATAGTTTTTTTTTTTTGTTATGGCAAATATTAGTTTTAAGTATTGTTAGTTTTTGTTAGCTCTCCAATGTGATCGTACTAATTGTTGTTATCATCAAATAAAAATGGAAAAGTTTGTCCATATAAATGATTGAAATTTCTTTATATCTAAAGACATTTCAGAGACAATATCAATATACAACCTCAGCCCTCAATCCTTTGTAGAAAACAATTTGATTCAGGTCCAAAGGTATCCTTAAAAATTTGCTTTACTTCCCGGAGGTTTCCTTAAGGCTACAAGGTTGAGGGAACATATCCAGCATGTATACAATAGGTATGGTTTCTGAGCGATGCTTGATAGATACAGGGGTGACATGAAATAGCATGTGTCAGTGTGTCTGTGTGTGTAAAAGAAAAGACACATGCCCGTTGCACAGAGAGAGAGAGGCAAAGAGGGGTAGATACCAGGTTCTCTAAAAAGGGGCGATCTCTTGAAAATGTTCGCATTTCATATTGCTCAACACCAAATTTTTTGGCTTGAGCACGCCCTTCAGCTGTTATTGATCTTATACCAACCTGAAATAAATTGATGAATTAAAGGCATGAAGAATATGTGATATACGTCACAAAAAACATAGATGTAGCTTGAAATATTTAGACAAAAGTTAATGAAATGAAAGAAACATGCATGTCTTCTTGCCCATTTATCAGATAAATTCAGCTAGTAGAACTAGAGAATCATTTTTTATACGATGGTTGAATATAATCAAACTAAATTTCAATAAAACGCATTTGCTTTGCAAAGTGGTTTTATGAGGATTGAGGAATTCAACTGACATAGTTCTACCTACTTTCTGGTCAAATTACACATTGTTTCAGACAATCAATAATGGATCATACTATTGTTCAAGAAGGAATCATAAGTAACAATATGAACGGGTAGAAATATTTTTAGGTTTAAATATAACGGGCAATGAATTCCTTCATTTGTGAAATCAGATACATAGAAGGATTAGCCACATCATCCATATGTCCTACTCATAGTAGTTGTTTTCTTTCCACGTGTCCCTAATGATTACGTCCTGAGTCCTCATCAAGTTATATTTATGATTTATTATTATCTAAATAAAATCTAGCTCTATTCTACAAAAAACAATCGGCCAGTGGTACATAGCCAGCCGTAAATGTAAAACAGAATATACATATGCTAAATGAGTTAAAAGTAATAGCATGTTATCACCAGAAAAACCATGGTTAATGTTCAGAAATGTCTTAATAAACTAAACTGTCTAGATTATAAATACAAATATGCAAACATCAAAGAATTGCCTGCAAGAGACGTCGAACATAGTCACCCTCCATGACTCGAGCAAAAGAAGAAGCATGAGAATAAATGTTTCCTTCAAAGGCATCATAGTTATCAGGATGCGCATCAAGATGAAGAACATCAACTGGTCCTCCAAGCTTCTCAGAGACAGCTCTGATAACTGGAAATGATATTGAGTGATCACCGCCTAAAACTAAGGGACATAATGGATCCTGGAAGGATGTAAACACCATGAGAGTTAAGCTAATATGAAGTTCAAACAGCAAGTTATCAGAAAATGGAATAAATTATGATAATTCAAGCGATTGTAGATTTGGTGCAAAAAAAAATGCTATTATTTTTACCAAAAAAAAAAAATCCACAAGTTTTCAGAGAAATAAATCCAAATAATGAAATACAGGGATCATCAAAGATTTGGTCTTGCCATGCCACACATGGATCCTTCCATACTCATGTTCAAACAATTCCCATGAGACTAATATTCTTTCCAAAACTTATTTACGATTATTAATTTAACTGATTAATCCGAGCTGAGGATCTTGCTCTGTTAAAAGACCAATACAAATGCAATTTTCTATGACTAATCCATTAAACTGATAAATTCTTCCTTAATGCCAGTGGGTTTTCAAAATGAATGCCAATATTAAAGTTAAGATGTAAGTTGTTAGTGTATTGTTAGTTACTTCCGTATTCACACTACACATGACTATCTTGTAGCAATAGTTGTAGCATGTAGAAAAGGGTGTGTCAATTGACCTCAACTGCATTTTCCTTTTTATAATATGATTAACTACAAATTTCCAGCACCAAAAACTAATAACAAGAACAAAAGAAAAAATGAGGAATATGAAGCTTCAGAAAATACTACTGACGCGGAGGGGGGAAGTTGCAATCAAACTCCAATAAATAATGTTGATACTAGAAAAGTAAAACACTTCACAATTTTTTTTTCTGCAAACTTTATCAAATATAAATCACGATACACTGAAAATAATAAGAAACAAATTGAACTAAAAAGAAGAAGAAATGACATATATTGCATGTTGTAGAAACTGTAATTTAATAATCCCAAACAATTTGACAGCATTCAGAGTACAGGCTCACAAATTGAGAATTTACCTCCTCCATCACTAACTTAACAGATTCACCAATTACATTCATTAATCTGTGATCATCTACCCCACAATCTCGAATTTCCTGGATAGGAACATCACCAACATCAGTTAGCACTCGTGCATCTTGTAATTCCTTGCCTGCATAATCAGAATCGTGCTATTATAAGCTACTTATTATCATAATTTACAAGCAATTGCAGGCACAAAACAAGAATGATGAAGACATGTGAAATACGTTGCTTCCATGACCACTGGAGCCAAATAATAACTAGATACAGGTGAGCAGGCATCATCCAGAAGTCCATGCTATACTAGGAGAATACAGCCAGAAGAGAAGGGAAAACATGTCTATGGTAATTGAAATGTGAAAAGCATAAAATTCCATTATTTATACGAATCTAAAGAAATAGTATCCATAATTTCAAAGTTCCAATCCAATAAGAATTTTGTATTCTTGAATCTTCCACTAACAAGATTTGTTGAAAATAATCAATTACCAATTGCAGATGAGTTTACAAAGCAAAATTTAAGCTATGCTAAAACCAAAAACACTATCGAAGATTTTTACTATCCAAAGGAAAACCATATGACTACCTTCTTCAGTTGTTGAGTTGGTGCTACCACACCAAATGGCCTCCCTAATGCGAGGAGGTGCAAATGCAGGCCCTTGAAGGAACGATGAATTATGTCCCAAAGGAACTCCAAGAAGAGTTGAAGTTGCTTTAGCACCTCCCAAAGCACGCACAAGTTCTCCCTGGAGAAAAACAACTTCTGCATTTATATTGCTTTCATGCGAAGCTTATAATAAAAATCACTGAAATAAAATATAAAATTGTGGGACAAAGGACACAACATTAATAAACACAAATTCAGTCAAGCAAGATAAAAGCAAATATGACATGCCTTAAGCTTTGCTCTTTCTCGAATAAGTGTAAGTGAAGCATCTATCACACGATTTTGGCCTTTCTCTAGCAAAGCAGCAGATACTTTTGCTGCATCTAGTCTTGGCATGTAACGGATGCCCCTGCATGCTATAAATGACATTTCTGCATCAAACAAACAAAACAATTAATATATAATTAGAGGCCAAAGAATTTTGGTTAATTTTACTCATTACATGCCTGGATTTTTGCTTGAAGAGAAGTGAACAGAGATTTGCAAAAATCAATTCAAACTTTAGAGTTTATCAGTGTCAATGACACTATATATATCTAGTACACAGAATTTGGTAAATCAAGGGACCATTTGGTTCTAGAAAATATTTTCTTTTTTCATTTTCAATTACAAATATGCCACCTTATTTTCACTTTATTTTTTGTTCTCAAAAGTTTGTATACTTTACAGTTTACATTGAAGAAACAACTTTTTATTGTTTTGTATTACTTATACAAACTTTTGTAAACGGGAAACAAAGTGGAAACATGGGGACATTTATGTAATTAAAAGTGAAAGCAAAATAAAAACAGAAAACATTTTCTCAGACCAAACAGCCCCTATCCCCTCTCATCCTAAAACCCTAAACCCAGCAAACACAACCAACCATGTGACTCAACCCCAGGCATACACCAAGCAATCTCTTCAACCTCAATGTTGAAACACTAATCAGAATGTCTTTCTTTGTGAATCATTAAAATCAAAGTTCAAACAAATAGGTAACCAGATTATTTATGTTAACCTCCCCTTAACTTCCTTTTTTCTTTAATAAAAAAACAGCACAACACCTGTCAGAAACAATAGTTGATCCTACCATTTCCACTATTGAAAAAGCTATAACTTAAACTACTATAAGAGCACTTTGTTTAGCAAAAATGAATAACATCGAAAAGCATATAGATCTTTCAATTTTTCTTCTTTTCATTTTCGGACTTAAAAATAATCAATAAATTGTTGAACACCAAGTACAGAAAATTGCTCAAATCTCAAACTTAAACTACCCCAGATGACAGATTCATCGCTAATTTTCTCAGCATCAAAACAACAACAACCAAACAAGACTTTAAAATTTAAATGGGTACCTTGGAACTTGAAAGAAAACAGCGGAAACCCGTCAGAGGGAGAAAGAGAGTAAGTAGTGTCAGAATGGAAGTGGTGCTAATTATAATTGGAGTTCCACTTTTATAACTTTGTATTGGATATTCCTGAATGGCCTAAATGCTCTCTCTATGTAATTAAAAGTGAAATAACTTTGAATGGGATATTTCTGAAAAAAAAAAATAATAGCTGCATTAAAAGGAATGTAAGTTATGTTTTCCAAGTTATTTTAATTAATTTTTAATTTTTTATTAATTGAAAAGTTTATTTAATTGTTTGTTAAACAATTTTTTTAATATTTTTTAAAATACTATTTGAAGTATTATTTTTAAAAATAATAGTTAACAATTTCTAACTTTTAATATTTTTTTTCTTTTTTATCTTTAAAGTATTTATCAAATTTCTTGTTTATTTTTTAAAAATAAATCAGGATTTTATTATTATTTTTTCCTCCAACTTACATACTCATTCATTTTTTGTTTCACAACGTGAACACTAACCTTTTTTCTCTGGATAATGATATTTTTTATAAAAAAAAAATCACTCTCATATAATGTTTTGATAGGTTATCTTTATAATGTGAAATTTTCCAGTATAGATGAGTAAAAAAGGGAAAATAATAAAAAATAAGGATTGATTATGGTTGTGTGTATAAGTTCTCTTTATCATTCATCCTTTATTTTTATTTTTTTTTGCAATTGTTGAAACTTGCATAAATTAACTACTATTGTGCTTTTGTGTTGTAGTCTGATAGGGGTTACTTTTAGTGAGAATATTTTTTGTTTAGATTTGTGTGCTTCTCATCAGTTGTGAATTTAATGGTGTAAGGTAATTCATCCTTTAAGGCATTACTTTTGTAATTTGGTTGGCATCTCTTATGCCTTGTAATGATAGTTCCTTTTGCTTGAAAAAAAAAAGGCATGCCTTATTCTTTGTACTATCTATTGACATTCAATTCCTTACATATATGTTGGATTTTTTATTTCTAGTACTTCATGATGAAATTATTCTCGTATTATATTTTTAATTATGATGCACAACTTTTTTATATTTTATTTTATTTTTTATTTCAATTCATTCATTATACTTTTTTGATAAATTTGTAAGATGATTCCAACTAATGATAAGCTTTACATTAAAATCATTAGGAAGAATAAGCGTGTAACATTTAAATGGAAGGACATTAATCAATAATTTGAAGTCGTCATCATCTGCAAATGTTTTACAAAATATTGAAGAACAAATATGATTATATGAAGAGAGATTGGGCATTTGGAAGTTTTGAAGTTTGGGGAAACTGGCTTAGAGTGGGATCCTATTACAAGAAATTTTATTGGTTCAAACAAATGGTTGGGTAAAAAAAATTAAGGTTAGTGTATTACATATATTATTCTAGTTAATTTATAATATAAGCAATTCATTATAAGGTTTAGTTTAATGATTAATTATTCATTTTTTGTTGGAGAAACCTTAGATTAAAATATTTCGTAATAAATCAATAGATATTTCACTTGATGAATTATGAAGTCAACTATTTTTAAAGACAATTATGCAACTAGTGAAAATGTTGTTACACCTTTTATGAATTCTAATATTGATGAAGTTGTGGAATGTGAAAATGTGGATGGTGAGGAATGATATAAAAAAATTGATAGGAAAGACACTCATTATAAGAGAGATAGAAGTGTTGTTTATAGGGAATATAATCGATATACTTCTCAGGTGAAAAATTTGTTAAATGAAGAGCATATTTTTTTGCCTAATTTCATGCATGAGTTTAGTAGTACCCAAACACATGACCAACATCATAGTAGCTGTAACACCCCGTAGGCCTCCGACGTGTTATCATTAATAATATCAGATTAGCGCAGAGTATCCAATTTATAAACAATAGCGGAAGCATATAATCGTTTTCTTGATACATTATGTACGGAAACATCAGAAAATAAAGTCATAATCATGCCCCTGCTGATCCAGTTTACCAATTTAAATCTAATACAGACAGATAATAAG
>PYAF01004847.1:2666110-2685770 GCA_007407185.1 Glycine tomentella | reverse complement strand
CATATGGCGCGCGTCGCGCCGCACCCCAAGTGTGTCGCGCCATGTGCCAGAACCACCATAAAACTTAGATTCATGCTTAACATTTAGCGCCACCAGCGCCAGTCCTGACTCCACCGGCGCCGCACCCTTAGCAGGGTTTTCTGACTTGAATCCCCGCGCTATCGCGCGGGGTTAAGCGTCGAAAATAACAGTCCTTACAGTAGCACCTAAGTACCTAGTTAAGCTAATGGTACTATCAAATCTACACAAACCCAAGCACCTAAGTGGAATATAATATGCACAAACAAAAATATGGAGAATACATCTAATGAGACAAAAAAAGTGTGCAATAATATTGCTAATTTTATATGGAATAATAGGTTATAGGTCTCTTATATTGCTAATTTAATATGGAATAATAGGTTATAGGTCTCTTATAGTTTATTTTATTTTTTATATTATGTTTTGGATATTTTTATATTATATTCTTAATTTAATGATTATATTATTTATTATATTAAACAAGACATTGATAATCATAGATGATAGTTTTTTTTTTGTTATTATATTTTTCATTTTTTTATTTTACAATATTTATTTTAAACATTGTACCATTTATAATATTTAATTTATTATTTCAACACTATAATTTGTCTATTATTTTTTGAATACTTTTATATAGGATGATTTATTTTAACTATTACACTAATTAACATAATAAAAATATAATGTCTACCTAAGTGTTTTCTTATATTATTTTAAATTTGATTAAAAATATTTTAAAAAATAATATAAGAATAATAATAGAATACTGGACATGAAAAAAATGTAACATAAAATAATAGAATATAAATATGTCTATTTTTTTATTTTTCATTTTTCACTACTTTAACAATTAATTTTATTAAATATTTTTAATTTAATAAGTTAATTTTTCAGCTTTTAACCATCAGCTTTTTCAGCTAATTTTTGTTGAATATAACCTAAGTGTGAGGCCAAAATAATTAATGACAAATGACCACGGTTGCAAGGATTAAGGATTTACACTGAATATTAGTAATATGTTCTAATCAAAGACACTATTTTTAGAAAAGTTTGCCACAATGTGATTGTCTCCTGAATTTTATCTAGTTAAGATCCCATATACTTTAAGGATGAATACACTCTTATTCACTTCATCAAACTCACATTAGATAGGCATTATTCTTTTACATGCACTAGTACAGATGTATCAACCAATTGGCAATTGTGCACGTTTTATGAATTTAAGAACCAAGGTAGATATGACTAAAAAGCTGGAGGGGATATTGCAGTTGTACTACACTTGCTAATAGGGAGACCAAAATAACACAACTATATCATTAACCCATTCCGTAGTTTTTGAAAACTAAACCAGCACAAGAATGTAAGCTTTGAAATAAGAATCTAAGCTCAAGAATTTACCATTATAATACCAACCCACTTGAAAATTTTCTTTTTCAAATTGAACTAACTAATTAGAAAATGAACAAAAGGTGTACCATATGTATTAGCAAAAAAAAAGGTATAACTCCTATGTAATTTACATGAAGATGATGCAAAAAAGAAAGGGAAATGAAAAAAATGACAATGGTAATCAACAAAAAGTCGAAGAAATCGATCACAAGTAGTTAATTTTGAAAGTGTTGAAATACAAGTGTGAGGTAAAGTCTCACATCAGATAGAAATAGAAAAGTTGAGCACCATATAACTGAGGAAAAGACTCATAAACCTAAGCCTTAAGGTTTTGAGTTAAGGTGTGATATCTAATTTACTTATATGTTTACTTATGATTGGGGATGAAAATGGATTAGGCCGCCTATCAGGAGCCTTTGGGCTAGCCTGACTTGTTTATTATAAAGGCTAGACTAAGACTTTTTGAAAAGTCTTTTTAAATAAAAAGGTCAGATTCAAGCTTTAAAAAAAACATGTTAGGCCTATCAGGCTGGCCTATTTGATATATATATATATATATATATATATATATATATATTAAAATTTAAAAGTAATATATTTATTTTTCTAAAAATATTATTTCTTATTATGAAGGTGGATGATTAATCAATTCAAAAAATCATCTTGAAAATCTCAAAATGATTATTACTTATTTGAAAATATAAGTAAGATGTTAATTGTTTATTTAATTTTTCTAAATTGATTTAAAGTATTTGTAAAATTAAATTTCTTATTAAAAATAGGTTTTTTAATAGGCTTGTAGGCCAAATCAAGCTTTTAAATAGGTCAGACCAAGCCTAAAAAAAGTCTATGACAGGTAAATAGGTTAGACCAAGCTTTATGTTTTTAAATCAGGCCAAGACCAGACCTAACCAAGCCTGGCCTGACCTGACCTGTTTTTACCCCTACTTATAATCCATTAGTGTAAATCTCTCCAATAATTACACTGTGTGTAATTGAAACTTTTTTTCTTTAATTCTTTTCTCACTTGAAGTTATTATTGTAAGGCAAATGAAAATCACAATTTCAAGTTTCTCCTCTAAGTCATATACATAACAAAAAGTTAGAACAAATAAATATAGGGTTTTTTTTATGAAAATAGGAAAAAAAATATTTACATAAGAGGTATAGTAATGAATACCAATAAGTTGAGTGATAATGGACTCAGTTTTCTTAAATAAGATCTCGGATTTAAATTATGTTTATCTTAAACATTAATGTCATGATGATCCAAAAAGATGTAGTACGAAAAACTATTTAAAGACGGAGCTATATTTATTCTAAGTCTCTTGCTTCCAAATCTTTCAATTTTCTTTATTTTATATACAATTTTTTTATATATGTAAAACAAAAAGTTTAATATAAAAATTTATATTTTATATGTAAATTTATGGCTTATGAAGCAGTATCAATATGATCAATTTTATATATACATGTGTTGTAGTGTGACTTGTAAATATTTTTTTAGTTTAGCTGGTATCAGTTTAATCCAATCAGATTTTTCTCCCCTCTAAATTAAGCAAATTTGTTTTAATATGTGAAACTTATGTGCATACGTTTACAAAATTCAGAAATTTGATTTACTTATTTTTAAAATCACTCTACTAATTTCAGACTATCATCTCTGCATGTATATTATATAACTTAAATTTTCATTTTGTTACATACTAAAAACTTATTCCTCATAGATAATCATTAGCTTTCGGATAAAATATCTTTCAGACTATAACCTCTCTTGTGTAACAAAAAAAAATCTGATTTATTGTTCCAAATCTAGATTTGAAAATTGTAGAAAAAGGAATTGATATTATTTAATTATGTAAACAGTGTGATTCATTAGCTTCTATAACATTCTTTTAAGGAAATCTGTTACATCTTTATTTCCTCTCATTTTAGATATTCTCAATATTTGTCCCAAGCCTAACGAAGTGGAAGCCTAACGAAGTGGACACACCTTGTGTTCCACAATTAGGCCTTTTAATAAAATTCTTTGCCTTTCAAAAAAAAATAAAAGTGTTAGTAAAACACAAAAATTGAATCATTCAATATATTGGGAAGAACAGAAAAGTGGTTAATAACAAAAAAATTGTTTCCGGCCAAAATGTTGATAGAATCACCAGTCATTTTTGCCTTGACATAGCAAAAAGGAAATATAATTTGCATAGAAACCAGAGAGAGGGACACAACAAATCACTGAATGTCAATCACAAGGTCTTGGGGGAAAGAATTTCAGCTTACATAACAAAGAATAAAATGTATGAAATAAAATCTAGACATAAGGACTATACTAAATAATAAAAATAAAGAACATAAGGAAACATAAGGCAGTAGTATTGCTGTATTGATACAAATTGCACCAACTAATCTTTGGGCTAGCAAATCTTATCTGCAACAAAGAATGAAAGAATAATAAAATAATAATGACAATTTTCCCTACCTACAAAGAATACTCTTATACTCTCCCCTGACCCCTACTCTTTCTTGTGTCTGTCTGTATATCATACTCTGAAGGAATGTGTATTATGAAGAAAGAAAGAAAGAAAATCCACATATCAAATCAACTTGGCTGAGAAAACGAGGACGAGGTACCCGCAGCAGCATCAACAGGACCCCAAGCAGAGACAGTGTACAAAGGTTGCTCCAACCAACTAAGAGTAACTCCTGTTGCTTCTTCCTTCTCTTGTTTCTTCACACTGTAACTCTCGCAAGAATACATCTTCAACAGCATCTGGCTCTGGCTCAATTCTCTTTCGGTAACACCCATGCATCTGAACCCTCCTTGCTCCACCATCATCCTCCTCCACTTCCCGAAACTCTCGTGCCTCTCCACCCTCTCCCTTCCTTCGCAAGCAACAATATTCCTTATCTCCTTACCGTACATCTCTTCTATTTTCACCCTCACCGCACTCTCTATCGGAAGCCCACTCTCCTCGATGGAATCAAACAATGCTGAATAGTATTTCAATGAGTTGCACACCCTCGCCTCCAATCTCGTGTGGTTATGCTCCGCTTCTTGTTCCGCCACGATGACGACGCTGGGGTTCGTGCTGCGGATTAGACCCAAGAAGTCCCTTAAAGCTCCTCCGCTACCGTCGTGGAGTGTCTTGTGAAGCTGCAAAACGCAGTTCACAGCCACCGTTTCGTGCTCCTTCACGTGGAGCATCCACAGTCTCACGTCCTCGAGTCTGTCCACCACAGGGTGGAACTCGAAGGGGAGGTTTAAGGCCTCAGCGAAACTGGCGAGCCTATCGCCGGTTTCGTTGAGGTCCTGTTTCGACTCTCCGATCCCCGTGATTCTCACATGAATCGGAGGGTTGGACCTCGAAGCTAGGCTTTGGAGCAAGCTGGGCCATTGAAGGCCTTGCTTGATGTCGAAGTCTATTATGTGGACCCTGTCTTTGCCTTCAAAGGCCCTCAGCAGCATCTCGTTTGATGTGAAATGAAGGAACTTTGGAATTGGGGTTACTTGGTTGAGAAGTCTTAATGCTGTGGCGGATTCATCGTCCTCCACCATGTCGCGAGAAGTGGTGGCGGCGGCGGCGGTGATTTGAAAAACGTGAGGCCAGAGCCTCGTGACTCTGATGGCTAATGCTTCTGTGAAGTAAGCGCAAATGCGGCTTATCGAGGTTGTTCCTTTGGGGGAAGCAAGATCACCCAGTTTTGCTATGAAATGGTTGATTGCAGTGACGTTTCTCGATCCAATTGCGTCGACGCAGCCGGTGAGCAAGCTCACGAGCTCGAACCCGTGATGGTCGTCTTCTTCCCCTGCTTCCACCTTGCGGGGATGGTAGTAAGGGTTCCCTGAACCGTTTCCCACTTCGTGTTCTGAAACGTTGTCGTTTAGTCTCAGGCTTTGGCTCTCCGAGGAAGCATTGGAGACTGAGCCTGAGGCATGGTCGTTGTGGTGGTGATGATGAGGATGACGGTGGCTACCCTCGCCGAAATTTGTGATCTTTGTTACACATGATTCCAGCCAGGGGTTCAAAGGGAAAGGTGCAGAATGAGACACCACTTCAGAAGGAAGAAAGCAACCCCTCTCTTGTTCCTCAGAGGAGAAAGAAACAAGTGAAGTGCTGTTGTTGTTAAAACCTCCTAAAGTAGTAGTCTCAACAACATCATGCTGAAACCAATCACACTCAGTAGTACTGCTACTCTTTTTCCTCTTGGCGAAGGAATCGTCGTGGTGTTCCGCCGCGAGCCTCTTCTTCAAACTCTTGTTGTTGTTGTTGTTGTTGTTGTTGTCGTTGATGATGGATGACTCTTCCACCAATGGTGTTGCTGATGCAGTGATGGCAAGAGGTGGGAGTCGAATGTGTTGCTTGAGAGAACAGGTGCTGGTCTTGGCTTCGATGGGTTTCTGATCCACGGAGAGGCCCACTGGTCTTAGGGGCTGATGATGATGATGGTCTTTGTTGTTGCGAGTGAAGGTAGCGGTGGTGCATGATGGCAGGTCCAATCTCTGCGTGCTCATGGAAGAAGGTAGCTGGAAGTGGCAGGCTTGAAACTGTGCTGGTGCTTCGCTCCTCAATCTGTGCCTTGGTGACAACAATGTCGAACTAGAACACCCAGCCAACATCGTCTGAGGTTTTTGGTTTTTGTAACGCCGCTTGCTTCTTCACTCACCCCAATGATATGCTGCTTCTTTTTCCCTTCCCCTTTCTCTCTATCTAGTAATAATTAACTATGCAACAAAATGCTTCCCTTGTGTTGTTTCTAAAAACTTAATTTTGCATGAGTATGTCAAGAAAGAGAGAAAAGAAAATGCAGTGTGTGACAATCTATGTGAGTGTGTGAAAACTTTCTAACGAATTCGTTTATGTCCAAGAAAAAAAGGAATCCGATGAATTTTAATTTAACAAAGGGAGAAAATGAACAAATGAACGTTGGTTTTTTATCTTTACAAATTCGAAGTGTTTTCCTATAATGAATATAGAATCTGTAAGTGGGGGAAATAATGAACTGTAATGATAAAAGAATGTGAAGTTGTTATTATATGCAGGAAAGAATGAAAGAATATCAATGAAAAAAGGTCTAGCTAGCTAGCACATGAAAGCGATCATCGGATTCCAGAAGAGTTCAAACAAGGGACATTAGGAGGTAGAAGTAGTAGTAGTGTGATGTGGTTTCTAGTTTGCTAATAAGAAGAAGGGATGAGAAACAGAAACATACACCTTGGAATTTGTGGCAGAAGTAGTAGTAGTAGTCCTGAGGAGAAATAGTGAAAGCCATATTAGCAGTAGAAACGTTGAACGAGTCCTTCATTTGCAGCGGGTGAAGCAACAAAAGCCAGAAACCCCACCTCTCTTTTTAAACACGCATTTGCATTTGCTTGAAACAAGAAACCCCCCCACCCCCCTCTCACTTACCCAAAAGATAACACAAACCTTTACCGCTGCTTTATATAACACAAACTACGTGCGATCTTCCCCTACCACCATGTTGTGGTATACACTTCTTCTTCTTCTTCTTCTTCTTCTTCTACTTCTACTTCTTCTTCTTCTTCTTCTTCTTCTTCTTCTTCTTCACCACTCCATGATCAACACGAGCACTGTCTCCATCACCGTAGGTAGTAGTTCCCCTCTTCTCGTCTGGGCCTACGAGTGGTTTGATTTACCAGCATTGGAGGAAAAGATAGGAATATGATGATGACAACATGCTCGCCAAAGGGGAGGGAAACACTTTGCTCCTACACCGTCGGATTCAGATCCAACGGTGCAGAGATAGGGAGTTATATGACCGTTGAAGGATGTCGGTGAAATATGACCGTTGGGAAGGGGGGGTTGGTGTACGGACATTCATGACACTGAGACTTTTCACGTGCCACGTCGAACGTACTGTCCCCTAATATCCGTTCACTTGACCGTTACTTTTACATTCTATAATTATATTACTTATATAAACCTTTTTATTTTATTTTATTTTCATTTTTCTGTTACAAAATTTATACTAACTACTATCTTAATTTCTTTTTAAAAACTCAAAGTCATAAGACTAACTTTTTCTTTCTTTCCACAAACTCTATTCATATTATTTATATCATATATATTTAAAAGAGTCCAAATTACTAATCCCATAAATGTGTAAATGATAATTATCTCGTCTAGCTTTTTTTTTTTTCCGGCCGTATGAAGGATCATAATTCTGAATTAAATAAACCCAACTTTTCATTTTTTATAAGTACAGTTTGCAGTGTATATTTCATCCTTATTATGGTGTCTCGTGGGACACGTGGCGCACGAGTTGAGAGGTCCCGTCCTGGAATTGGATTCTCCACCTCTAGTTGACCACTGATGACGCTTGACTGCTCTAGTTATTTTGGTGTTTAGAAAGTGAGAATAATAATCAGGTTATCATTAATTTAATTTTATTATATTATTCATTTAATTTTTTACTTAATAATTTCTTAGTTATATTCAATGTTATAACGAGAATTTAATTCTCCTAAAAAACCTATCAAAAATATTATTTAAATAATAAGATAATATATAGCTAAGTAACGGAAGAAAGTTACTTGCCATAATTCAAAGTTAGACTCTTAAAAATGAATGAATAAAAGTTTAATGGAAATCTAAATTTTATATAAATATCTAGAGAGTAAAAAAAATATATGTATAATATGATTTATAATATAATAAAAAATTTGGAATATTAGTAAAATATTTAAAATAATAAAATATATATGTATCATTCCTCAAAATAAATGAACGTAGATTTTCTGCACCAAAATTAATGTAAAATAAACTAATAGGGGAAGAGTGACGTTATACCCGTCTTTGTCTTTTATTTCTTACAAGAAATGATGAGCCCAAAACAACTCTCGTGCACGAAGGTTGCGGGGGCATCATTTGTGTTGTATTATTTAGACAATAATTATTTATATTTATTTATATTATAGTACCAAACATTTTTATATGTTTTTCTTTCTTTCTTTATTTTTTATTTATAAAATTTATACAAGAATTACTGAACAAATATATAAAAAAATCTTATTATTTTATGTACATATATATAATTTCTTTTGTACTTAATTATTATATCCATCAATCATTTCATCTTATTGTATAAGTAATTATCATTCTTATAAGTTTATTGAGATGATTGTGCAAATCAAATGGCTTAAATTTGTTTGACTATGAGGTGACATATTTAGTACACAAATTAGTATTTTGTATTTAGTAATGCTCATCTCTTTAATTCCATTGACTTCTTTTCTCTATCTAATTTTTTACTCATTGTCAAGGACGATCATAGAAAGAGAGGAAAAATTGGCTATCGTTGTCTATGTTGGTAGGTGTTTCTTCATCGAGGAAGGAGAGCGAGCAAGGTTGGTGAATAGGAAGGAGAGGAGGTTGTAAAAGTATCAACCGAGTGGTCAATTTTACAATTGAAATCAAGGTCAAGCCTAACAAAATAAGCAATACCAATGTTTATTCCACTAAAATATTAAAGTCATCCTTTTTATCTGCTATGTAGAAAGATCATTTTTGCAAACAAGGGTGATTTCCTATAACTTAAAAATGTCAACGAACCCCTTCCCCAAAATCAAAGTGGGGGAAGATGGGTTAATTTGTGTGTACTCTTTTTGTATGGTTGTGCCTATTGCTCTATCAATTCATTTGGTCTAGTATTTATCTTATCCACTTGTATAAAATATAATATAACCTTTGGATTTCTTGATGGTTCATGTGGCTCCTATATGTAGTAAATGGGATTTGGTACCCCTGGTACCTTGCTTTATAAAATTCCTTTCTCTTTGCTAAAAAAATAAAATAAAATCATATGAATGGAAACTTTCAAATCCAATAACTAACTACGGGAGCTATGAGAAGAACTGGGAACTACTGATGGATATAACCAGAGGATCCTAAATCGCCCAGAGATTGCGCATGCACTGAAGCACTATAGACTTGATTATGCAACAATGACATAAGTTGTTGATATCGGTGAACTATTAATTGAGCAGGCTTGTTAGGATCAAGAACTTGATTAACATTAGCAGGGTGTTCTTTCTTGTAGCTAGGGGAAAACTATGGAGTTTGTAACACTTATCTTTTGTATGCCCCCAATCAGCCTAAATGAACACACAAGGGACAATCTCTTAGAATTATTAGGCTTCTAATCAACTTTCTTGGCACTATTTTGAGTTGCAGAAGCCAATTGCATCTCACATGGTGTAGTAAGTTATTCATTAAACCTTTTTTTTCTTAATAATTGCGTCTCAAAATTGGCAATTGAGTATCAGATGCTTCATTTAAAAATTCTTTTATTTCTTAATAAGTATCTTATGGTACAAGTAAGCTAAACCTTTTTTTCTACCAAAAATAGATTAATAAAATACAAATACCCTTTAAATCGGAGTTGCTCTTAGCAAAAGGAGGGGAGGAGGGCAAATAAGGGAATGATAGTTGCAATTTCATTAATCAATAATCATGAATTATTTCAATCCTACCACAAAATATACAAAACATTCGCCATAAGGATTTAGTCACCACAAGTAAAGCTGACGGTACTGTATGTTGATCTTTAAGGATCTGTAAATTTATAAATTGCATCACCCAAACAGTAGAAACCCAGATTAAAACTAAAATGCCACATCCGTCTGTGTATTGTGATTCATATTTTAATTTTAATAAACTAAAAACTTCAATAGCAATTGTGTAGCAAATTCCATCAAGGCATCAGATTAACTCTAAAAACAAAGCTTCTTGCTTGTTGGTTAGGCCAAGTTCATCCAATGTCGCGGCACTTTCTTCATCACTAAAAGCACTCCTAGGATATGGTCTCACCTATCCAACGAATAAAAATATACGGTACAAATTAATCATTTCCCTGAATAATTAGTATCAATAATTAAGAGCAGGAATAAAAAGACTGAAAGGCAATGAGATCTCTCACCAGTCTGTAACTGCCTGGTTTCACCATCCTACCAATATCTATGTAGTCAAACAGAGACTGAAAATTTGCAGAAGCATTAGCATAAGTATGCACCAAAAGAAAAGGGGGGAAAAGCATACTTTTTAACAGACCATTACCTGTAGCTTATCAGATCTTAGGAATCGACGTCCACGACGATTGCCATCTGGCATTTTTACCATCAAGTTCACAGCATTATCATCATCTGAGGATGGTTCTGGTGGTAGTGAGACTTCTTTGGCTGCTAATTTAGTTTCCAATTCCTGACACAATTTATGCAAAATGCAAGAGTAAGCAACATGGAAACAGGAGTTTGCTTTCTTTCCCTTGGGAATTATGAATTCAGAGCTAGGATTTGCACAAGGTAACATAACCAGGATACAAATCAAGAAAAGAATACAATATAAAATACAATTTTTTTCATGGACTAAGTGTGAGATGCAATTTTTTTCATGGACCAAGTGTGGGGCAGTTATTAATGCTGTCATTGCTGATCAAAATTTCACTTTTAATACCTGAAAATTTTTAACTTTCCAAAACTGGGTAAAGTGTCTATAATTTCCACTAACATTCTCTCTTTAAATTCAATGGAAATAATCAGTTGATCAGTTCTTTAGATGACACGATACTGGAACCAATGCCTTATAAAGGGATAGGTGTCAACGACTTTGTGTGTGTTTGGATATCAATTGGGTTAAACCAAATCGACTTTAAATGTCAATCCAACATGCACCTTGTTTCTTAATTTGTGCATTGGAAAGTATAAAACTTCTGTTCGACGTGGATCTAATGGATTTCCAAACACAGTTAATAATGGAAATCAACTGCAACACTAGAAGTTTAGCTATAAGGTCATTTCTAGAGTGCGAAGACTAGGAATAAACTCCAATCAGCACCAAGATGGGAGGGATTTATGCCAAGGGGCGATGAAAAAAAAAAAAAAAAGTGCAATCAGTTATAACACACTACCTGCTCTTCCTGTAATTTCCTGCGAGATTCTTCTGCTCTCCGTCTTTCCTCTTCACGAGCAGCCTCAGCTTCCTCCATGGCCTTCAATTCTTTTTCTCTGTCAGCTTGTAACGATGCAAGATATTCATCATCCTGCATAAATAAACAGAGACAGCAATAGCTACAATTAGACCATTTACGACCTACAACTCTGACCTATTTAAGAAATAAGTCACACCTGCTGTTCCCTTATCAAGCGTTGAGCTGCCAGTGATGGCGAAGGAGGACGATATTGGGGCTGGGGATTGAAACCCCTATTTTGCATAAACTCATGTGGTGCATAACCATAGTGATACCCAGTCCCTTCTGGAATTCCACCAAACATTGCAGCTTCTAGCATTACTGCTTCATCATGCTCCTCTGAAGAAATGCCACCCCACTGCAATTTCATTTTAGCGAAGATTGGGAATTGGGAGACAGGGAAAAGTTGAGATGACATGGCAAGTAATAACAGAGTTTTAATCCTTTTTGAAAAGGATAAAGTGAAGGCCTATACCTCATCTGGGAAGGAATTTCCATTATGATGAGGATTACTGCTATCCTGTGGTGCAGTCACTGTTGCTGTGCTTGGTAGTGTGCTAGCCTCAGCAAGTTCAACATCTTTGCCCGATCCTGTGGATCCCGAAGACGGATGTCTAGATCTATTCCTAACCAGTGGCTGCTCCTCTACATCTTTAGCTTCATCATGAAATGACAAGCTTCCTGCCTGCAATCTAGAATGACCACAATTGCCCCTTTCAGATTTGACAATCCAAGAGAAAATACCTTGAAGGAAAATGCTGAATTCAGTGCAGTCAATGCAGCAGAGGCAACAGCTACATACAGGTGCACAACAAGCAAAAAGAAAGAAACCATGTACCTTCCATTTGATGTCACTTCCCCTAGTCCAGCCTCTGATGACTTAGATGGCCCTGCTATTGGTGATCCAGAATCTCCCCCATGTACTCGCAATGCTTTTTCTTGCTCAGCTGTCTGGACTCATTTCATGTTAGAAGCAATCCAGGTTTGAAATTTACAATATAAAAAAGAAAAGACAGTCAAAGATCTGGTCTATCCAGGAGATAACACACTGGTGAATTTCCTCAAGATGATTGTGCAAAGGAATAAGAAAATACAAATTAGAGGGGTACCTTCAGGGACAATGAAACTGCGTGGGCAAGCTCAGGATCCTCCAAATAAGATTGCCTTGGCTGTGATCCTGATTCACTTAAGTCCTGCACCAAGTGGAAAAATAAATACTAATACAAGCATTATGTGTAACGAAGCATAAGAAAATTCATCAAGAAATAAACATACAATTTGTCTGCCAAGTTTGTGATTTCTATAATTTTCCTCAGCCTCCCGTTTAGAAGCCTCAATGGCTGCACGAATCATTTCTTCTTCTATGTCATTGCTGTAATCTGGCAAATTCTCAGATTCAGGAGCGCTAGGTCTAGCACTGCTATTGAGTGAAGTATCAGCCAAGATCTTTTGTGTTTGCTCATCTTGATGTGCAATCTGGGCAGATGGAATATTGTCATCATCTTCATCATCAATTATGACAGTCCCATGGATATCTGGACCATGGGCATCGACAGTTCCAGTGACATCTTCAATGGATGGAACATGGCCAGCTTGAGGAGTGGATTGACTACCATCCTTAACCTCTATAGGAATCTCCCTTACCTCTCTTGGATGGGTAACAAATGGTGCCTCGACTGTTGAATCAAAACGAGTACCAAATATACCTCTCCCAATTGTCGGATCAAGAAGAGAAAATGGATTGACGTTTGCTGCTGAAGCTGGAAGTAGTGATGGAATTCTGGGAATTCCTGCATCTTGTTGATCATCTATATCCATGAAATCATCTTGAGGAAGTACAGCAGAGCTGTTGTGAGAGCTGGCCATGGAAGAATAAAATAAAATATCAAACACTTAAAAATAAAGATTTAGCATGCAAACAGTAATAACACTACAAGTTACATTTCCCAATGATCACTTGCTTACTAATGGAAAAGAAAGTATACCCTGTCGTTAGATTTCTGTCTCCTTCACCAAAATGTGCATTGACTGCTTCATTGAGATTACCACCATGCTCCTGACATGAAACAATATTTACAAATGAAGAGGAGATATATAACTGAAAATGTATCAACTCTTAATTACATAAGCTAAACACAACTTGTTCTGTACAAATAAACCAGTCACCAGATACTAGTTTCATATAACAATCAGAAAATCTGTGTAGATCTATTAGAAGCAGAAATTCGCATAACAATAATGATCACTTATAAAGAATCTTATCTCAATAAGCAATAAGATTCCAAGAGCTCGTGTGTAAGCATCTGATCAATCATCATTTGAGATCAGACAAATGGCAAAACTTTCAAAACACATTAATGTTAGCATTTACTCCAAAGCAGATTTCTAACATTACCATCATTAAAGATAAAACAATATAACATATTAACTTATGGGTGATGCCTGTCTGCACTCCCATTTTAACTCCATATCATGTTAAAAAAAAATTGCAATTGTAAGATCAATCTCTGTAATTTCTATATTCCTAGAATAAAGTCTTCACCTTGTCAGCACTTAAATTGTACCTCTAGGTAAAACCAACACCCTAGAACTAAATACAAACCCTCCAAAAAGTATTGGACAATCTATCCACATATTTGAAAAAGAAAAAGAAAATCAATTAACTGTGACTGCAAAATTCACCAAGAGAAAGAATATGGGTACACAAATCGACCATCTTTTGCAAAATTTACAGCAATAAACATTAATAAATAATTAAAAAGATAACTGAAGTCATTGAACAATGCATATAAACCCTAACTTTGATCGATTAACAGTATTGAAAATTCAAATTCCGTTACTTTTTTTTTTCTTCTTTCGATCCCAATGAAAACCTATCATGTACTTTTTATAATTAGGAAAAAAAAGGGGGGGAAATACCTCTAATTTTTGCAGCGCTACTGCTTCTGTCAAGCCAGTGATGCTGATGAACGTCTCGACTGCCTCCTGATTAGGCCTCGCCATTGAAATGAAAATTGTATGGAACAGAAACGCACGCAACTGCAAAATTCACAACCTTTTTTTTTGTTGTTGTTTTGTTTAATAGGATTTGGCTGTTGTGTCGTGGGTGTGTAAAGAGAGAGAGAGTGAGAGAGGTGGGTGGGCCTTTATAGGGATAGTTTCTTCTGGACTGGGTAATATAATACGGTGAGAAAGTGTTTGGGAATTCTCTGATGATATGATATACACTATTTAGTCTATTTTCCAAGTTTATGTTATGGTATTTGTATACAACTCTACTTGGTCGACAAGTATGCTCCCAAAATGCTTCCAAGTATCCAACTTCTTCTTTATTTTTTTACCAAGAACCCAACTTACTTTGTAATTACGTTTCCATAAAAATAAAAATAAAAAAGATGGGCTATGAACAGTAAATGAATAAGAGTTTAAGTGCGATATAATGAAAATATTTAGATTTTCTTTTTATCTAGTTATGAATTATCAAATAATTAAAATTATTGACTTTATAATAATTATTTAAAAATCATGTTTAAGATAATTCCTAAATAATTGATACAGTAGCGTATAAATGTTTTATATTAATAGTGTATTTAAAATTAAATTCTATTTATATTGCCATAGAAAATATTATATTCGAACAAGATAAAAATCAATCTCTGATATTTTTTTTTTTATGTTTCAAACGAATTCATACCTAATTGTCAGTTGAGAAATATTAGTGAAAAAAATTTAATAGGGAATATTAGATAAATTTTCAAAAACAAGATAAAAAAAAGATAAATTTTCAAATTTTATTATTTTTAATGAAAGTTACTGTTTTCAAGGATTAATATTGGATTGTGATATCTACAAAATATTTTTTTTTTACTTTAAAAAAGTTGGACAAACTGCATTTGATTTAAAAAGTTATTATATGATAGTAATTTAATATAAAAAAATATATGTTGTGGTGAGGTGGAGTTGGGAGGTTTTTAGAAATATAAATTATTATTATTGTGATAGTAAAAGGTTAATGTTGTATTCGTGATGTTTAAGGTTGACTTTGATTAAAGATTAAAATGAGTTGTTGATGTTTTTTTCTTTTGATATAATTGAGTTGTGTTGAGATTAATTATATACCTATAAAAAATATTTTAACACTAAATTCGAGAAAGATTTTGGTTGAGTAATAACATAATAAATGCATACCTAACATTGTTGATTATGACTAATACTTATAAGGTATCCTAGATGAAGTAACTTGTTTAAGACAAGTCCTAAGGTTCTTGAAATGAGTTCTCATATATTTTATAATAAAACACTATCAATTTACTTCAGGCCAAAAAATATTCTCCTATTATGAGATGTTCCAAAAATTTATTGTACTCATATTTCATATAGTTAACTTTGGTCAATGTATTAGGTAGTAATTTTTACCAACAAATACTCTTGTTCAAGGTTGATCTTATTTTGGTAGTTAAACAATTAGCCCCAACTCAACGCACTTTTAGAGTAAACATGTCTAGTAATGTTGGTGTTGATATGTATATCTTACTAAAGGTGAAGAGACACTCTAGTCACTAACATCATTTTAGTGATCACATCCTTTATTGAGGTATGGATGTTGTTCTTACTGAGTTCTTCACTAATTTGACCTTTTGAAAGCTACCTTCTCGGTAGGATCTCCTCCTTGGGATGGAGTACCTGAAAAAGGGACTTTAATGGTAAAGTTTGTACTTGTTTGATCTCCCGTTGTATTTTGTCTTATAAATGACAACAATGACCGAGTTGGTAACTGTTCCATGTTGTCCACTAAGGACATGCACAGATAATGGTAGTCAATTAGCTGATACCAACTACATGTGAATCTCATACAATAACATACGTGTTAGTTAGTGGGACATGCTTCATTATTTGATTAGGAAATGTTCCTCAATTCTTGTGACAATTATAACAACATGAAGTTTATTTTGAAATCATGACAATCAAATATCTATCTAAGATATCTTTTTACCACGACTTGGAGTGGAAATGTTAGATTTACTCCTATAAAGATGGCTATATATAGATTCTCCTAATTCTATTACTACATTTATTCTTCTTCTTTTTTTCTTTCAAACCTCATTTGAGTCTCATTTTTTTAATTTTATTTTATTGTCACAGAGTCAATAAAGATGTGAACAAGGTAACAATATGTAATAAAGATATACTTGATACTAAAAATGATAATTGATATTTATAAGATACACACGAACACAATAAATTGTATTATCTAGCACAAGACATTAGAGATATTTATCATATTTGATTGATATGATAAATTTACAATCAAAATTAAACAAATTAAATTTATTCATATTGACTCAATTATTTGATTAATTTCAGGTCAAATTTGAAATAAACTAATTATTATTGCTTTAGTTATTATATTTTTCCTTCTCTAACGTGAATAATCTCGATTATCTAACCAATTATTTTTTAACTTTTTATTGGCGCATTTTATATTTTAGTTCTTGATTTTTTTTCCTAATTTTATCTTCTTCTTTTTTTAATTCGATGACTAACCCATTTAATAAAACTTTAGATTAGTATATTTTATATTTTAGTACCTATTTTTTTTCTTTTAATTCCACATTTTTCTCCATTTTATAATTATTTTGATCTTATCTAGTATTATTTAGTGCTCTAATTTGGTCATATTTTTTTATCATATTTTTAGTGAACATTAATGATATATGTTAAGTGTCAATTATAGAAAAAATAAATATTAAGTATAATAAATATTTAGTCATTGAAAATAAGAAATAATATTATACTCCTGTAACATAAAATAGACAAAAAATAAATAAATATAAAAGCTCGAACAAATATAAGATTTATTTTATCATAACCCAATTATCTAAATCAAATCAATTTGATTTTAATCATATTAATTTAGTTTGAATTGACAATTTTTTTATTCAAAATTCAAGCGGAACCAATTAAATATTATTAATTGAGTTATTTTAAAGCTATATGTTTCCATACTCATTGAACTTTGAAACAACATATGCTCAGCCCAGTTTGAAACCCAAGTCACGTAAACAAAGGTCGTAATGCGTAATTTGCATATGGTTCGGATTAACCAACACCTTTGAGTTGGGATGGCCCAGGGGTGTTCGCGGATCGGTTCGAATCGGTTCTGGCCAAATTTAGGATCCAATCTAATTAAATTTGATCGGTTCGATTCGGTTCGATTTTCAGAAAAAAAAAATGAAACCCAACTCGTTCATGAACAGTTCGGTTCGGTTCGGATCACCGGGTTACCCATTTAATTTTTATTTTATAACTACTATTTTATATCACGATTCTTTCAAATATTTCATACAATTAATACAATATTATCAAATGTATGAAAATAGTAAAATTGATTCATTTAATACCATCAACATAATATTATAAAATAGACTTATAATATAAATTAAAACAAAAGTTTTGTAAACAATATTTACTATAATAGTCTGAATCACAACTGAATCTTACAAACCAAGCTTTGTTATAACCAATTTTGTTGCAACCATATTTGCTGAAACAAACAAATAAACAAAATATGATTCATTAATATTATAAACATGGTAAACAATATATGAAAAAAAAGTGAAACAAATAACAATATACCTAAAAGTAATACATTAAGAAGTTCCAGCACTTGCAGTTTCAACACTTGGAGACCCAATATTAGCAGTATTTAAAGCCAAACCAAACAATTCTAAAAATTTAAACATAACCCCGTTAGCACAAAAATTAATTGATATTTTATACAAATATAAAAATGAAATAAGAGATTAATGATTATACACCTGATTCAATCTTTTCCGCTTCATTTATTTCAACTTGCAAGTCATTAACATTTTGCTTAGTAGATCTAAGCCAATTTTAGGCACAAATGAGAGCTTCAACAGTAGTAGGACTCAAGGAACTACGAAATGAATCCAGAATTTTACCCCCTGTACTAAATGCAAACTCAGATGATACAGTAGATACAGGAATGGCCAATATATCTCTAGCCATACAGGAAAGAATATAATATTTGGATGTCTTCAATTTCCACCAATTCAAAATGTCAAACTCAGGGTGATCATCTTCAACATCATCCTCCAAATACCTATCTAACTCATTTTTTTTGCACCTCACCCTGTTTTTTCTTAATTTTCATTCTAAATTCATCATCCCAATCATCAT
Organism: Glycine tomentella; assembly: GCA_007407185.1. Lineage (NCBI taxonomy): Eukaryota > Viridiplantae > Streptophyta > Magnoliopsida > Fabales > Fabaceae > Glycine > Glycine tomentella. The sequence goes on along the minus strand of PYAF01004847.1, from coordinate 2,667,176 downwards.
CCTTATCACCTTTGTCGTCATTATATTGTGAGACCATGTTTGAAGCCAATGTACTGGAATTAGCTGAATTGTTACTAGAATGACAAATGGGATGTTCTAATACATATTGTTGAATCAGTTTGTGAATGAGGTCTTTCAATTTTTTCATCATGACCATGCTCTTTTCAACACCATACATACGATTAAAACAAAATTGAATGTATTCACATTTATAACGAAGATCAAGGAAAATAGTAACAAGCAAAAGGTAGTTAATTCCACCACTTTCCCAATATTTGTTAAACTTTAACTGGATATTTGCTGTCATCCTTTGTATCACTATGTCATCATTATGCCTCCACTTATTTAGTGATTTTTGAATATTAACCAGCTTCTTAAAAAAAGTGTTGGCAGTAACATGCAATGACCCAGAAAAAGAAAGAGTTGCATCATAGAAAGTCTTCAAAAAGTTAATAAAAACACGAGCACGTTGCCAATCAATCTCTTTGGGACATCCTTCCCCTTCACTAGATATGAGATTTAACACATATGAAGCTTCAACATACTCATAGCGATAAAATGCATGTTCATATTTTTCAGCAACATTTAACATCAAATAAGTAAAGTTCCACCTAGTTGGTACATCAAAGTATTAACATGGCCTTAGTGGATATACTTACTTCTTCAGCACACCTCTTAAAACTTGTAAATCTACACTACTAGAAAAACATGATTTAACATCGGTTATTTTTGACATTCAACATCGGTTTTGAACCGATGTTGAATCAGCCGACGTTAAATATGTAGAAGTTAACATCGGTTTTCAAAACCGATGTTAACGTGATATCACAACATCGGTTCCCCAACCAAAACCGATGTCGTCATCTAAAAATATAAAAAGTTAAAAATGTATACGATTACAGTATAACATCGGTTTCCTTAAGAAAACCGATGTTGTGATATATGTTAACATCGGTTTCCTTAAGAAAACCGATGTTGTGATATATGTTAACATCGGTTTTCTTATGAAAACCGATGTTGTTTAATATGTTAACATCGGTTTTCTTAAGAAAACCGATGTTGTGTC
>PYAF01004847.1:2651106-2666010 GCA_007407185.1 Glycine tomentella | reverse complement strand
ACGTCCAAGTATCTGTAGTAAGTGAAACCATTTGTTTATTTGCAGACAACACATGCTTCAACTTCTCCTTTTCATCATTAAACACATGCATGCAATATCTAGCAATAGTGACACGAGAAGGAATTTTAAATTTAGGTTGAGCATCTTCCATGAACTTCCTAAACCCTTCATTTTCAACAAACTTAAAGGCAAGTTCATCTATAATGATCATCTTTGTAAGTGCTATTAGAGTCCGCTCTTGATTAAAATCAACAAGTTTCATACTAACTTTATTAGGGTCACTCTCACTATCACTTCCAAAAATAATTGTCTTTTGTTTTTTTATCAACCTGCCCATATGAGTTTTTCTTACATTGTTGGAGCATATGTTTTCTCAAGTTAGAGGTTCCATAGACAGAACTAGCTACTGCATATGATGCATTACAATACTTGCAATAAGCCTTACCATCTTCCTTCTTAGTAAAATGTTCCCAAACATTAGAAGGGGGTCTAGCAGATTTTTTTTTCCTTACCTCTACTTGTGCAGATTCAGATTGTTGTCCTTGCCCTTGTTGTGGTGGAGTTTCATGTCCTTGTGGTTGTGAAAAAACTTTTGTCTCTTGCTGGAATGGACTTTGAGTATGACATGGAGAGAGAGTGCTAATTGGTGGAATTGAAGATGAATCATTAACACTTTCTATACCACTTTTCTTTTCCAATTGTCTCATTTTCAAATTATAAAGAACCTATCCACAATATAAAAAAAATATAAGTGAAGTAGCATGGACCTTGTTCATTGAATAGCAGAAGCAATAATATAGAAATAAGAGATAAAGAAAACATAATCAATTTTAATATGGAAAACCCAATTGGGTAAAAAAATCACGACTTCCAAATTGGATAATTAATCCAATGGATAACTCCACTATGATAATTTTGTGTACAAGAGTTCCTAGTATCCTAGTTTCCTAGTCTACCCTTACACAACAATTATCCCAGCTGGTATCCTTATTTCCCAGCAAAAAGTTCTAGTCTCAATTCACCAAGAATAGAGATAGATTGATATCCTTGTTTCCCAACCAGACTGGTATCCTAGTTTCCCAGCCAGAAGTCGCATGTCTCAATTCATCAAGAACAGAGACAAAACTGGTATCCTAGTTCCCAGCTGTGGCCTTTTCCAAAGTCAAGAAGAAAAATACAATAAAATAGTTACATTTACTCTTATATTCCTTAAGCAAGTAGGTACCTTTAAATCCTGATTGAGAGTTGAAGAATCAAACTTGTCAAACGTTTCTACATGATCTCACAACAATTCTCTCAATGATGCAAACATAAACTCTCTAATATTATTTGGAATGAAATGCATACATTAACACCAAAATATGTTTCTATTTATACTAATTTAAAGATATGATTTTAACCAATTTTTGAATGCAATCCTAAATATATTCTATCATATTATCCAATAAAATCTTAAAGATATTTTATTATATTATGCAATGCAATCTTAAAAATATTTTATCCTTTTTTTTAATGCAATATTAAAAAATATCATATCTTATTTTTGAATGCAATCTTAAACATTTACAATATCATATATTTTTTTATTGTCAAATTATTTTTTTAATTTTTAATATATATATATATATAAATAATAAAATTTATATTATTATTACGGGTTCACGGATCAGGTCATTGGATCAATGGATCTGTAAATCTAAACACGTGACCCAACCTGTACATGAACGGTTTTGATCGGTTCGGTTCAATTTTGACCCAAATATATAAATGACCCAACTCAAACTGTTCGGATCGGTTCGGATTAGTTCGGGTTCACGGGTGATCCGTACCTGCGAACACCCCTAGATGGCCTAATTGATTACTTGGCCATAAAAAATAATCAGAAACATTTATATATTTATAAAGATTATTGAAATAACTTTTCCACGATCATGCAACCATAGTATACTATTTAATACTTAGATATATAATATAATATTTAATGTCGTTTAATAATTAAAATAATATAAAAATAGTAAATACACTTTGAAATAACCAAATTGACATCAGGGAAAAAAAAAAAAAACCGAATTGAATAAAGAGCATGGGCCTCGGAAGATTGAAATTTACGATTTACCTTTGATAACAAAAAAAAGAAAAAGCAGAACGACCACAATAGAAGTCGTTTTGGACCACAGTCTCCCTCCTCCTCTTCCGAAAAACCCAAAGGCAGAGGCAAGCGAAGAAGCAGCTCCGATCCGAAGACGATGAAGAAGAAGAAGGTGCAATGGTTCTGGACTTGGGTTCTTGGTTCTATCGTTTTGAGGCTCATTCTCCTCTACTTCCCCAAAAACCTCAACCTCTCTTCTCGCCCCGAAGTCTCCACCCCCCTCACCAGCCTCCGTCGCTGTATGCTCTTCTTCAATTTTATACATTCAATTTTATATGCATGCTTTCTGCTCAACTTCAACTTCTCTTTTCGCAGTGGCTGAGGGTTACTGGCTGAAGCAGTCATCGGTGTCACCCTATGCTGGTTTCCACTTCACTTTTTTTTCTTTTTCTTTTCAGATTCGTTCATTCAATCGATACTGTTATTATTGTGTGGTGTGTAGTAGAATCTCAGGCTCTTGTTCTTGTTTCCAGGATCAATGTACCATGGTTCCCCTTTGTTATTGATACTTCTCGGCCCGCTCACAGTTAAAAGGTACCACTGTCAATTGTATCAGCTTTTGTTTCGTTGCTTAATTTCAATGGAGCCACATGCTGATTTTGAATTCCTATGCTATAATGGCTTTGAATATGTTGTTGATGCTACAGAATTGAAGGACAACCCGATCATCTTTTATGCAGGTAACTTTCTTTGGCTTCTACTTATAATTAGTATTTGCTCAGCTGTTTTGTTGGAGTGCAATTGTGAGGTGAGGTCCAACTTTGGGTAGAAATGAGAAAGTTGAGCAATATATAAGTGAAGGAAAGACCCATAAACCTGAGTCTTAAGGTTTTGAGTTGAAGTGTGGTGTTAGGTTCATTTATTTGGTGTGCTCTAGCCCCATTGGTGAAGATCTCCCTGGTATTTATCCCCCTTAGATTGCCCAACATGTTTGTTTCCATAGCCTGTGAATCATAATTGCTGTGATCTCCATTGCTCAATAGTTAGTATTTATACTCGTAATGCTGTTTGTCATTGTATCTTGTATATGTAGTTCTTCACCGTTGTTTTCCTCATGGTGTATATTGCATACTTAGTAGTTAAACAGTAATTAATCAACTCATTTCTGGATATAGCTTGGTTTTTGTGATTGCAGATGTGGTCAGTGCAATGCTTATTTGTGCTGCTGGTGAAAAACTCAAGATGGCATACAGTTCAAGTTTGCAATCCCTTGGCCTTCATAATTTGTCAGAGAATTCAGGTTGTTAGCATCCGCTACAAGTGTGACCCTTCTGTTTAAATTTCAGATGATTATGGTCGGGTGTGCTTCTCCAATTTTTATTTGTTATTTTAAAGTTTTAAATAAATTTAGTGTATAAGTTTGAACTTTGAAGACCCGTTGCAGTTAAAGATATATTGTAACTTCCAAGACAGTTTTTTTTTTTTTAAATAATTTCCTGCATGCTGTATTATTAGATAATCATAGCATCAGAGTGCCCCTTTTTGACTCTTGGCTTTGCTTTTCTACCCTTTTTCAGGATAGTGTATTAAAAGGGGAAGAAAAGGATACGAAATAGAACTCATTATTTAGGGTTTCAACATCAGAGTCTGAATATATTTATTTATTGAAAAGGGATTAATCTGTAATTTTATCAATAGACTTGAAACTTGTGGATAAAATTAAATGTCTGTGAACAAATGGATGGTGAAGACCATGCCAGTCTCATGTTTGGATGACAAAAAGCATGCTACTTTTATATCTAGCACTCTTTCCAGAAAAATAAAATGTGTTTTATTGAATCGCTGAGAAAAAACAGGATACTTGCAATTATTGTTCTGCAGGGTAAATGATGATCATATATTTTAATGTTAAAAGTGCCCCTTCAGGCTGTGGATCTTTTTGGAACTCAGCAAATTTGTTTTCATCCCTTTTGATACTATCTTCATTTTTCCAGAGTTTCTTCCTTCAGGAAATTTTGCTGCTCTTGTATACTTATGGAATCCTTTCACAATAGTTGCATGCGTTGGTCTATCCACATCTGCAATTGAGAACTTGATGGTTGTGTTATCACTTTATGGAGCATGTTCACGTAAGCAGCTAATAACCTTTGGTATTTAATTTCTGAGTTTTAGATATTTCATTGATTCTACTGACTCACTCCTTTCATGCTTCATTGGTTTTTGTTGATTATTTTGGTTAAGATTTATTTGCTCTCTAATATTGAAAAAATGAAAAATGCTTGGTGTTGTGTGCTGAAAAGAACAGTCAGTTTTTCTTTCTTGAGGAAGTTCTGATGAGAAGTGACAGTGGGAATCTCACTTATTAGCAAGAATTGCATTAATACAAAAAGATTTTGATAAAAGAATTTTTCCGATGGTTTTTTATTTCTACTTTTTTTCTGTTTACCTGGAAACACTTTTTGGTCTTAGGTTGTGTTGAATAAAAGAAATATGTTTCTTTTTCAGTTTAGTGATGTAGCCAATAAAACATGACTACTAAAGGGGGCTGAATGGGCAAAAAAATTAATAAATTGTAATTTAAATAAAAAATTACAAAAATGCAGCAGTTTGCAAAGTATATACAAATATGTAGCAATCAAACGCGCCAGCCCACGACGTGTTGAATCACGTCCACACAGGACGTGACTCAGGAGGTGGCGACACGTGTCATTTTGCGGCGCGATGCATAAAAACTTCGGAAAGTCGTAACTTTTGACTGGAACGTCCGATTGAGGCGAAACCGGTGGCCACGCGCTCGAAATTGAGAGAAGTCGCTGGCAAGTTCCCAAAGAGGACTTGCTCAAAATTTTTCCCAAAAGAGGCCTTTAAGTGCCTCAAAATTGTGATTTAATCTTCGATGACCCAAAAAATTTCTTGTTTTCTAATTTTTTTTATTCAATTATTGAATTGCATGCTATTTTTTATATGTCTAATTACTTCTATTATTTTCGAGCATCTTGACACAAGATCCGCCTCCATCGGACATTCCTATCACCACCTACTGGTTTAATGTTTTTTTTGGTATATTTATTTAGCAAAATTATATTGTAGATTTTTAAACGATTTCGGTTTAACAAATTAAAAAATGACAATATTGTAGTCGCAACACTAATTTCAACAGTTGAACAAAATTATGCGGTAAAATTGGTGATGCATATAAACTTTGAATAATCATAAAGTTTGATAGGAATTTCCGATGGAGGCCTCTTTTGGGAACTTGCCAGTGACTTCTCCTCTCAATTTCGAGCGTGTGGCCACTGGTTTCGCCTCAACCAGACATTCCAGTCAAAAGTTACGACCTTTCGAAGTTTTTATGCATCGCGCCGCAAAATGACACGTCTCAAAATGACACGTGTGGTCACCTCCTGAGTCACGTCCTGTGTGGATGTGATTGGTGTTGGGTCACGCCTGTGTGGACGTGATTCAACACGTCGTGGGCTGGCGCGTTTGATTGCTACATATTTGTATAGACTTTGCAAACTGCTGCAATTTTGTAATTTTTTATTTAAATTATAATTTATTAATTTTTTTGCCGGCTGAATGCTTGTACATGAGAAATTTACTAAAGACCGAACACCCTCGGAAAATTTAAGGAACAAGTTTTTTTTTTTCCTTGTGTGTTTTCTATCAAATTTGATGTCTGATATCCCTTTTTCCATTATGTTAGCTGACTTTCAGATTATGTTTCAGAAGAATTCCTCTTGTTTACATGATATACTTGAGCCTTGCATCTGATATCTTATTGTGATATCCAATATCCATCATGTTTAACTTTCTTTTTTCATATTTTCTATAACATGCATGGGCAGTATTTAATTTGTAATCATTGCCATTGAATTTACAAGTCTTCATCCATCTGATATCTAATTGAATGGAGTGGTTTCCTATTGCTATACTCAGCTAGCTGATTAGATTTTGGAAATGCTACCGAGAACTCATGAAGAAATTGCGTAACTAAGTGATTAAGACAACATCAACTCAATATATCTATCACTTTATATTTGTGTACTTAAGATCTTCATCTATTATTTTGTCTAATGTTGAAACTGTACTAATGTGCAATAGGACTAGCTCCGCTGGCAGCTTTTGGGTGGGTCATGGCTACACACTTGTCTCTGTACCCTGCAATCCTTATTATCCCAGTACGATGTTACTCAAACCCATTGTATTGCATTTTCAACATAATCTGCAAATGTTTGTACTCCTTTAATTTACATTTTATCTATCTGTAAATACATCAATTATCCTCTCTTCCAGGTGATATTGCTATTGGGATATGGTCCTGATGCTCCTCCTAGGAAATTATTCTGTCAAAGAAAAATTCTTGAAGGTGGCAATTCTACCCCAAGTGATAGTTGTTCAGAAGAGGAAGCAAAAAATCAGCTAAAGGTGGTAAATGTATTCTCATGGAGGCCAGTTGTGCTTTTTTTGTTCTGGACTTTGCTGTGGTCATCCTACGTCTTGGTCCTTTGTGGCATTTATGTCCAACAGTATGGTGGTCTACAGGAGTTGTTCAAAAGGTTTTGTTTAAATACTATTACCGGTATTCATTTCTGACAACAATTTTGCAAGTGCCGAAATATAGCTGCATATTTGTTTATATATTGTGTCCAGAGGCTTCTTTATGGTCATTCTGAAAGCTTGTGATTATATTAGCTGGAAGAATTTTGTTTTTAGTTAGCGAGTCAAATGAAGAGTAAAGACTGGGGGAGCTTTTTCAAGAGTAAATAAAGAGTCTATGGAATATCATGTGAAAATAGTTGTACACCATTACGAATACTCCCAAGCAATTACAGAAGTATTGGGTTGCTGTAACTTCTGTTCATTATGGACTATGGAGTTATTTAGAAGTTTATAAAAACATCAGCTACCTTGTGGACTCTTACGATTTGCAAAATTTCAGGTCCACATTACTGTTATCTGTTCATATAATGCTGGTAATTAGTTACTGTTAGCGTGAAACTTCAAAGTAAAAACCAATATGCAGTTTGGGTAGTCAAATCATTCATTTCCCAGTTTACTGTTATAGTGTATACTATGCATGATTTTTTCTTCTAATATCCAGTTATGCATGTTTTTCAACATCAGTGTTGTACACTGGCACATATTGATTCTGGATGTATTTAGTGTGATGACAATTAATGCATTTACCATGTGTTGAAAGAGGTAGGTTTTTCTTTACTATGCTCTGTTGAAGAACATTGATTGTGATTATGAAAATTACATTGCTATTTTTCTTTTATTCTCTTTTGTTAATATCATTATCAAGAACTGTTAAATGTCAATTGTCACAATTTCTTGCTTCATGGGAATGATTAGTTTTCAACATCTTGTAACTAAACTTCCAGGTTGTTTGTGCAGAACCTATGGCTTCATTCTTACCATACAAGATCTGTCTCCAAACATTGGTGTTTTGTGGTATGTTCTATAGTGAGGCAAACTTTTTGTGTACACTTGAATGTTTTATTCCTCCCATGAACTTTGGAACTTATTTCATTCTTATGATATTTGCATACAGGTACTTCTTTGCAGAAGTTTTTGATTTTTTCAGAAATTTCTTCCTGATAGTATTTCATGGGAATATTCTATTGATGATAGCACCATTAGCCTTACGGCTTAATCACCGGCCGTGCTTTCTAGCCTTTGTATATATTGTGATATCTTCTATGTTGAAGTCGTATCCTTCAGTAAGTTATATATTTTTTCATGAATTTCTTATTTTTTTTACCTAGTCTCAAATTAGCTGTTAGAATTTAAGGATGATGGTCTCACTGGGTGTTGCTGAAAATGTTTTTTTATAATTTAGAATGGAAGAGATGTCGTTAGCCTGTTAAATGGTCAATGCATGATATCAAATGATTACATTGTCCACAATAGAAATTATGCAAATAAGTATGTTACACACTTTGTACATTCACATATACACACTTAGAAGGGAAAAACCTAACAAAATAGTTGTAAATATGGAGTTGCAAATTTGAGAACATAAAAAGTCCATCAATGATGTGTTTATTTTGTGTGAATTTGGATCATATTGGTACCTGATTGATCCATCTTTGTATCTATCTACATAAAAAGTCCATCAATAATGTGTTTATATTGTCTGAATTCGCATCGTGTCACAATTTGATTGATCCCTGTAACAATTTTCTTTCCATTTTAACTAGGTTGGTGATTCAGCTCTGTACTTGGGTTTACTTGGGTTGTTTGCATATGAACTCAAAGGTTACTTCTCTTTCTTATTGACCTTTTTTTTTTAATTTTGAGAATAATCTCTTCATGAATAATCAACTTCCTTGATTTTCAGATATGCAGTTTTCATTCTTCCTGTTTTCTGGCTATGTTGGGGTTTCTCTTCTTAGCCCTGTGATGCACAATCTATGGATATGGAGGGTATGGAATTTTGTGGTGTTTTACCGTTTCAAATAGATTATTATGTTATCCTCAGTTCCTCACCTGTAATAAAATTGGCAGGGTACTGGAAATGCAAATTTTTACTTTGCGACTGCAATTGCTTATGTGTGCTTGCAGGTGCATTATCTCTACTCATTCATATTTGCTTCTTTCCTCTGTGTTAATCATTGTTGCTGTATCTTTTTTCATCACAAGTCTTTCTAGCCATTACATTATATAATTGGTGGACCTTGTCAATCTACATCTACCACACACATTTTATCATGATCAGAGACACATTTAATAAATTCGTGTTCATTTTAAGATAATATTTAGCAAATAATGCTGGCAGAAGTTATTTGTATTTTCATGTACATGTATTATTTTGTGAGCCAAAGACTGATACAAGCTCATGAACACTGGTCCCAGCCTGTCTGGGACACAATCAAGGGTCCTTGTAGTAGGGAATGGGGAGGGGGGGATAGGAAGGGAGTTGTAAAGTATTGACAAACCCTTTTCAGTTTTCACTTTCCATAATGTCTGCACATTAAAACCGAGTTAGCTACACCACTGGCATCCCAAGAGTGTTTTATTCTATTAACAATCTCCCTGTTTGACATAACTAAGATATTAAGCACCACAATTCATCTCACTCCAGTGGAGTACTTCATTGCCATTGAAAATGCATTTATCTTAAAAACTTGAGTCAATTGGTATGAAGTTGACAAGTTCTATCAAAATTAAATGATTCATAACGCTGTCATCCTGTAAACTTATGTATGCTTCTTACTTCTCATATGGCAGATCATTCTGGTGGTTGAGAGTGTTAGTGCCATGCTCAATCATGACAGAAAACTCACAAAGCTATATACTGCAAAGCTTCAAAACATCAAATCTTGAGAACTTTGAAGTGTGCTTTTATGTGTCAATGGTAATCCCTGAGCTTTGTGTGGACATCTGGGTTCCACGATCCACTGTTGTGCTGTCCTTCAATTCCTTTATCAAATATCTGCATTTCTTTGGATGCAAGCATTTTTCACCGGGGTTGTAAATGGACGCAAGGCTCTGCAATCTTGATGCTGAATGCCACTTACAGTTTGTTATAAAGGATAACAATCATGATATTTTATTGTGGTTCTTAGAGCTCTTTTGTCCTTGATGTACCATTTAAGTAGTTTCAATGATTTCATTCTTCAAATACTACTTGATTGCGGCACATGTTTATTTTATATGTTTAACATGTATGTTACTATACTGCACTTGTTGCCTTGTTGGTCGGAATATCTGTAGTGCCTATCGGAATGAACCATATGGAATGACACCAAAAACTCAAGCATATTTTACATTATTTTTTTTGGAAAATATGTAAATATATATATATATATATATATATATATATATATATATTAACCAAAAATGTACAAGATACTCAGGGCATCCTCTGGTCAGTCAAGAAATACATACAAAAAGCTCAGGCATCCCCTGGACAGACAACCAAATACAAGCAGAAAACTCAGGGCAATCCCTGGCCAAAAAGCTAATACAAGCAAAAAAAAACTTAGGGCATCCCCCGAGAAAACAACCAAGAAGATACAACACACTTGTCAAAAGAAGCAAATGAGAGGTTACCGAGAAACAGGCCGATGAACAAAGCAAAACATTTGCTAATACAAGTGCGTTAAGTGAGCGTATCTAATAATGCAAAATTTAATTTTATCAATCAAATACTGAAATTTAAATCTATGGTTTTCAAAAAGCATACAGTTTCTGCAAGACCAGATGCAGAAGACAACGGTGGCCAAAGTTAGACAACGAACTTTGCCCCTGACCCCGGATGTCGCCTTATGATGGACCAAGCTATTAGGCGTGCCATGAAGCGAAATATTCCTCCTGGGAAAACCAATCCAATCTCTGATCTCGGACCAGACTCTGAGGGTAACTCGGCAACTGAAGAAGAGGTGATCATTTGTCTCGGCCGCCTCATTGCAAAACCTGCACATAGAGCCTTTATCCAGAAAAGGAGCTCGGTCAAGGGTGAGCAGCTTCCTACTCACAGCAAGCCAAAGGCTGAAGGCTTCCTTGGGAGGGTTGGTCGAGTTCCAGACGACCTTGGACCAGAACGGCCGGGTATAGGTATCCCGGAAATAACCATAGGCCTTAGAAGCATCAAAACCAGTCGGCTGCATCCAATCCTGGAGAACCATCTCGGCCCGGTGCAAGTCCCCTTCTCTACTGATGATATTATCTCGGATAGAGAACAATCTTTTGATAAGGGCCGAGTCCGACTTTGAGCTGATATAGTGCCAAGCCGAGGTGTCACGGAGGTAGAAGCGTCAAATTCCAGCTTTTAAGACTATGAATACCAAGGCCTCCTTCCTCCTTAGGCGTAACACCACTTCTAAGCCACGAGAGGTTTCTTCCTACCCGGCTCAGCCTTCCCCCACAGGAAGTTCCTGCAGAAAGCATCAATGCGGTCCAGGACGAAAATCGAGAGAGGGAAGAGATCGAGCCAGAAATTCACCATACCACCAATCACAGCTCTGATAAGCTCCAAACGCCTCGCATAAGAGAAATGCTTCCGATGCCAATTCTGAACACGATCCCCAATCTTATCAAGGAGCGGGGAATAATGACAGACGTTAAGTCGAGAAGCCATTAGGGGGATGCCGAGATACCGAATAGGGAAAGAGCCCGACTGAAAACCAGTCAACAGAAGGAGCTTCGAGATAGTATCTTCATCCATGCCCGAGGTAAAGAAGGAGGATTTACCTCGGCTGATGGACAAGCCAGACACCTCACAGAACCTACTCAGCTTGTTAAACATAGTGGCCACAGAAGAGAAATCCCCCCTAGCAAACAAGACAATATCATCCGCGAAGGCCAGGTGGGTAATATTCAAAGCTGCACACCCGGGATGGAAGTTGAAAAGCAAATCATTCTGCAACCCATTCAAGTCCCTGGATAGGTACTCCATACAGATGACAAAAAGGTACGGAGATAGAGGATCTCCCTGTCTCAACCCCCTCCTACCACGAAAATGCCCAAAGATAGCTCCATTGACCACTACATTGAAGGATGTGGAGGACACACACTCCATGATCCAACCACAGAACACATCCGGGAACCCCAGAGCACGAAGAATCCAATGGAGGTAATCCCAGGAAATAGAATCATAAGCCTTATGTAGGTCAACGTTAAGCATACACCTCAGCGAAATTCTCTTTCTGGCATACTTCCGGATAATCTCTTGCACAAAAGCCACTTGGGCTGGGTCGATAATGGAATCCAGGACCGAGATCAACCTGTTGGCCAGCAGCTTAGATATAATCTTGTAAATCACATTGCAGCATGAAATGGGTCTGAACTGGCTGACCCTATTAGCATTCTTAACCTTAGGAATTAAGGCTATAAACGCGTGGTTAATCTGCTTGAGAATCCTCCCATTATGGAAAAAATCCTTGACTGCCGAGAAGATGTCAGCACCTATGATATGCCAAGCTTTTTTGAAAAACAACGCATTGTATCCGTCCGGGTCAGGGGCTTTATTGTTGTCCATTCTGGCAATTATGCTTGAAACCTCCTCAAAGGAAACCGGTCTAAGCAGGTCAGCAAAGTCATTAGGGGACACTCTACCACCCCGGGAGCAAACATTATTGACGTCTCTCTTGCGGTACTTATGCACATGTTCAATCATGGTTTTGGATTACTGTAGTGTGATTATTAAGCAAGGTTTTTTGGGTTATAAACTTGGGTTTACGTTGACCCGCTCTCTGTGATGATTCATATATTGTAAAACCCCCTTAATGTTGCATCACTTTCATTTGAATCCATTGTTATTGCTGATGAATGCTTGATTTCGATGTTCCTTTAGCTGTGGTCCTCACTCCTTCACCTACTCTAGTCTCGTCACTGATCAGCTTGTGCAGTGCATTTCACATGTTACTTTGTCTCTCTCAAAAGTCCATATCTGTCTATGAACATTCTTACAAGTTCATTAGTAGTTGTGATAAAGCAATTGGGTTTGTCGTATGCAAGAACAAACACCCGTAAAACGCGCCTTCTCCCTGCTACATGTAAGGCTTTCACATGCACAATCGAGAGGTGTTGGACAACAACGGTCAACGACGTTTCTGTCCTATTTACATTTTGGACTGTAACAAACAAGTGAAAAAACAAGAACTTGGGTGTGAAACCAAAGAAAGTGCATTCCGCGTATAAATGGAATTTAAATAATACAATATGCCTCCAAATGCGATGTAATGTTTGCAAGAAAAAACCAGCGTGATGTGATTAGAAGATGATAACTCCATGTGTAACACGTTACAAATAAATGACAAAATTAGGCGTGGATACCCTAAAGTGACTTTAACTGGTTAGTGTTCTTGCCGTTGGCAAGTGATTGAATAGAAAAATATGAATAAAGGATATTATTTTTAGTAAAATGTTATTAAAAGGATTTTCTATTAAAATTTTTATATAATTGTAATTAAACTAGCATTGAAACCCGTGCAATATACAAATTTTAGTAAATGAAAGAATGAGAGAAAAAAAATAGTAGAATAAAATATTTAATTTATTAAAAATAAAAAATAGTAGTATAAACTGTCTGGCCGATGACTAGTCACGATAGCTAGACAGTTTGTATATGTATATAGATTTGTTCAAATTTGAGTATGTCAGAAATTTCTTAGCTCTAAATATAACCTGCAAAATTGGATTAAGTGTTTTAGTTGTCCAATTTTCCGACTGTCAACCACAACTCGGGCAATGAGTATAATAATATATTTTAATTATAATATGCACGACAAAACTAAAACAAACATTTCTTTAATAGAATTTTTATTTGATAAGCTTGTTTTAGAAGAGTTCCTAAGGAAACAAAGAGACCTCGACCTTTGTGCCACGAATTTTAAAAAAAATTGCCTAAATGCCACGTGTACAGTAAAAATTTTCAAACTGTCACATCACCTATTTCGTTACAAGGCCCAGTGAAATACGTGAGCTGACGTGGGGCAATTTTGTTGGCCACGTATTTCGCTACAGGGGACAGCGAAATACGTGTCCTGCCCATTTCTGTCATGGTCACTTACGCATTGGTCTTGTATTTCACTCGCTCCTGTAGCGAAATACGTGGCCAACAAAATTGCGTCACGTCAACTCACGTATTTTGCTGGGCCTTTTAGCGAAATAGGTGACGTGGCAGTTTAGAAAATTTTACTGTGCGCGTGACATTTAGGCAAATTTTTTTAAAATTTATGGCACAAATGTCAAGGTCTCAAAAACAAATTAGTACGGGAACTATTCAAAGAATGTGCTCAAATTAAGAACGTCACATACTCAACCACCACACCCAATAATGAAGGAGAACTAACGATTGTAAATCTCTATCTCTTACTTTGTATTATTGGAGAACTGACGATTGCGAGTCTCTTTCTCTTATTTTACATTTTATAAAAATATTAATCATCAATTTCTTTATAATTAGTTGAATTCAATAATAAATATTGATTTCTTATATCTTATTTTTTATTTGTGTTTGTTTTTATCGAAAAGGATATGACTATTTACACTTGGGATGAGGTGATTTAAAATAATAAGAATAAAAAGAAATTCACTTTGAATCATTATTTATTATTGTACCATATAACCAGTAAAACTCAACTCGTACTCGACTCATAAGGCCTCCACGTCCTCGACTCGTGGCGATCCCCAACTATCACCTACGAGCTTATGTATTGTACAACCCGTAAAACTCGGCTTGTAGGGCCCCCACATACTCGGCTCGTGGCAATCCCCAACTGCCACCCACAAACTTGGCCACTATGCATAGAGGAGCAGTTCAACAACGTGACTCCAAGCATTGCGTAACTCCCTCGACATCAGACATGTACATATAGACCTAAAGGGGAGATACCTAGGCACATTTTCACCATTCCCCTCACAGATACCTGAACACCTCAAAACACTGCTGAGTTGTTCGTCGAAATCCCTTTTGCAGGTACCCCCCTACTTCAACACAAGAGATCAAAGATTCCACTGAGGCAAGGAGGACCCGACAGCTTGATTGAAACTTGTCAAAACTCAGCAGGAATATTTGGCGCCCACCGCGAGGTCCAGGAAAAAATTTCCTTCGACCACAAGACGGTAGCAACAAGGAAAGGCGATTCCAATTCATCTACGCGCTTCACACGAGCCGAGATATCAACAATACGGGAATTTTGAGAACGGATGGACCAATTGTGAAAAAAAGAGAGGTCGATATGGAGGCCTTGAGGCAACAACATGAGGCAAACATGCGATGATTAAGGGAGAAAAACGCGAACCTCAGAGCTCAGCTTACAATTTAACACCTACCTCCAACACCCCCCCCCCCCCCCCCCCCC
>PYAF01004847.1:2611935-2645399 GCA_007407185.1 Glycine tomentella | reverse complement strand
ATCCGGCCATGACGGAGAGAAGCGGAAGTGTGAAGCTGAGCGGTGGTGGTGCGGTGAGGAAGAAAGAAAAAATAGAAAAAGAGAGGAGAAGATGGAGAAAGAGAAAGAGAGAGCGACGGAGAAGAGAAAGAGAGACGGACGAGCAGAGGGAGAGAGACCCACGGAGCAAAGAAGAAAGAAAGAGAGCGGACGGAGAAGAAAGCACGGAGCAGAGGGAGAAGAGAAAGAGAGAGCACGGAGCAGAGGGAGAAGAGAGTGAAAGGAGAAGGAGCTGGCACCACCATTACTCTCCCTATTCATTTTTGCTTGGCAGAACCCCACCACCAACTACTGACAAAGCTTGTGTTTTCGTGAGAGTTTGGAATTGGCTCAGAAAATGAGAGGAAATGCAAGGCTGCCATGTAGCATTCGAAGCTAACTTTTCTTGTGGTAGTGGACCGAAGCTGGGAAAAGGGAGACCGAAGCAAGGAGAAGCTGAACCGAACCTGCGAAGCAAGGAGAAGCAAGGAATAGGTTAGGAAAATGTAGCTTTTATACTGTATAGAAGAGGGCAAAAGTTCGTTTGGCTTGACGTCACGTCACAAAGGGTCACAGTTTCCTCCTTTTACTAAAAAAAAAAAAAAAAAAAGAAACCATTCCTCTTTCACTTCTCACTCCCACGCTCTATTCCCTCTCCTTCTTCTTCAACTTCCACGTTCTTCTTCTTTCTCTCTGTCCCTCATTACCGTTGATATTTATTCACACATAAATATTACTTTTTTTTCTCTCTCTCTCAAAACCCAAAACTATTCGCTTGTGAGAACTGAGAAGACATTATAATGGGTAAGGCGTCGAAGTGGTTTCGCGGGCTTCTTGGTCTCAAAAAAACAGAGTATGCCACCTCACCCGCCAAGCCTCCCAAAGAGAAACGCCGGTGGAGCTTCGTTAAATCATCATACACAGAAAAAGACAACACCACTGCCGCCACGTGTCCACCACAAAGAAACAACAACAACAACAACCACGCCATGGCAGTAGCCGCAGCCACCGCTGCGGTGGCGGAAGCGGCGGTGGCTGCCGCCGAAGCAGCTGCCGTCGTGGTGAGGCTAACAAGTAACAGCGGCAGGTGCGCCGACGGCGGACCCACCACGATTCGCCAACATTGGGCTGCTGTTAAGATTCAAGCCGCTTTTCGTGGCTGTTTGGTTCGTATCCTTCACTACTATATCGATAAATGTTAATCGTAAGCTTGTTAGTTTTTTTTAGTAGAAAGATCGAAAACGCAACCTTTTCCTTCTTTCTTAACCACCCAACCAAAGTTATATCTTTTATTCCGTGTACTTTTCTATTGTTGGTCTCACCGTTTTACCAATATTGTTTTTTTTGCTATTATTTAGTTTCTCTGCTATGTACTCACAATTCTTTTTTTAGTTTTCTGGTTTTGTTGTTGTTGAGCTGATTCCTTCCTAGTTCTATTCGCTGTGTCACTGAGCTGTTCTGTTTTGTCCCTTTGCTCCAAACTAGTTACTTGGAAAATTTTAAGTACGAAAATGTGTCATCTGTCATTTTTATTTTTTTTCTTTACAGTACCCGCATTAAAGGGATCAGAATAGAATCAGTCTTTAGGAGTAGACTTCACTTTCATATTTAATTGATATATGGAAATTATTATAAAAAAAACCTTAAATCCCGTTTATGGTTGTGTACAAGACATAATATTTGCCTAATATTATGATTATTTACAAGATAAATATTTACTAAAGTTGTTGGTCAGAGTGGAACTGGACACCATCTCCTTAAATTTTTCCAGAGATTAGTTAACAGCAAAATCTGATGATACTATGCACAAATGTCATGTGAAAAAAAAATTACATAATTTTTTAGGGGTGAAATTTTTTATGGATCTAGGGTGATGTACTGTGATACTGGTAGTGGTACCATGTTGTGTACAAGGACAAAACTGTGGTGGATTGCATGGGTAGGTGGTTATTACATTTGTTCAATGTTTGGTTTCCCACTAGCGGCCAAATTGTATGTGAGGCGGTGTTCGACATGGTTCAATGCTTCTGCCCTGGCCCATACAAGATATTATGTCTTTTTGGCCTTTTGGTTTTGTGGGGACAGATACGAGTCTGAAGGGGGATTTGCTTCTTCAGAGTGAGGAGACGAAATATACTTGATTTTGATGTTGCCTTTAGATGTGTTTGTATTGTATTATTCTTCCAAGACATAAAAACTATGGGGTTTTTCCATCTGCAAGCTCTGGGGTCCAAGGTGGACCCTGTCCCTGGCTCTTGCTTGACCATAATCGTAATCAGTAATAGAAGATTTTGTTTTGTGTATATAAACATATAATAGAGTTAAAAATAGAAAAATATATATTTATATTAAAAGTTTGAAAGTAATTTAATATTTTTTTTATGTAACTTAAAATATTTAATAAAGTGTATTTTAATTCTCCCATACTAATGCTCGAGAATTTCGGTTTAGTTCAAATACTGCATATGTTCTCTTTTTTTGCCTGCTGGTACTGTATTTTTGTCTTTTGAGAATTTTTAATAAGGAATGATTAATATTATCCGGTAAATCATTAGAATTTAATAAGTTATTCTGATTTCATGAGTGCTTTAGTACTAGTTATTCAATTTGGTCCTTAGTAATTTTCATGACTATTATATTGGTAATCTTCAATTTTGAGTTCTTACACGAATGATCTTCAATTATGTCATTGGACTGTGTTACCATTCCCATATTGTAATGAGACGCCCGGTTGGAACTTAGAATCAATTTCCCTTTATTTGCTTTACAAGGTTCTATTGTGGCAGTGTTGTGCAGTCTTCATCTGATATTAACTCTGCTCAATGCTCATTGTCTTTTTCATATCGTATCTGTTAGGCAAGGAGAGCACTGCGAGCATTAAAGGGATTGGTGAAGTTGCAAGCATTGGTGAGAGGCCACATTGAGAGAAAACGGACGGCAGAGTGGCTGAAAAGAGTGCAAGCACTCTTACATGCACAGACACAAGTTTCTGCAGGGTTGACCCTGCATGCCTCACCTTCGAGTTCAAAGTTATCAAGTCACCTCCAAGTAAGTATTAGTAAAATATGCTACTTCTGTTGGCCTTCCTATCTTTTTTATTTTATTGTAGAGTGAAAAACATTGTTTTTATTGTGTTTGAAATATATAAATTTGACTCCCAATAAGTCGTTGGCCCGAGTGGTATTGGATTCGATTTCTTTAAGCAAGGTCTCGGGTTTGAGCCTTGTGGATAGAAAAAAAAATGCGGTTGGTAGAGAAGAATCCTATTAAAAGTGGTTAGTCAAATTTTCGACGGAGATTAATCATCAGCAAAGTTAGTGAATACTCTCTGTACCAATAACATGGTAACCAAAAAATATATAAATTTTTTATTTTGTCAATCAAAGTTGATTTTCCAGTACATATGTTGATATGGGTAATCAAGACTAAAAGCAATTTGGTTTGCACTTCTGGAAGTTCACTCCTTCTCGTGTTAACCAATATATCAAATGGTTGAGCATCTTTTAATTTCGTCAATTAATGTTGCATATATATTACTCTTGATATGATTATACTATTGTACACCAAAAAAGATATGAATGATCAAACAGTTCTTCGAATGACCATTTGCAGGGTCCAGAAACACCCGAAAAATTTGAAAGCCCCATCAGATCTAATAAGAGCGTGAAACATGAGCACTCACCTATACTCAAGGTACTTTCTTGCCATAAGTTACCCAACGATGGTGAATTTTGTGCATTATCAAATTCAAGTTGTCTATATTCATGGAACCATTTATGTCATTGTAGAGAAATGGCTCCAAATCCTGTGTCCTGATCAATGGCTATCAAGAGATATGTGGGAGTAGATCAGAGTGTCAAGTGAATGAACAATCATGGAACTCAGGAAGATCAATGAATAGAACACACAGCTCCAATGATGAAAGAAATGACAAGGTTCTTGAAGTTGATTCTGGAAAACCGCACTTCACACTAAAGCGTCGAAACCTCTCTTACTCCACAGGCTCTGATCTTTACAGTAAGAGTTTGAACAGCACAAAGGAATCAACATCTCTTCAATCTGCTCAAAGTCCATGTTGTGAGGTTCAGTCTCACAGTTACAGCTCGCAAAAAGTGAACAGTGAGGTTGAGGAGAGTCCATTCTGCACTGCTGACAATAGTCCACAATACTTATCTGCCACTTCTAAAGATGATGGCTTCAAAAGAAGCCCTTTTACTTCTACTAGAAGTGATGGCTCTAGAAGCTACATTCGCGGTTACCCTGATTATCCAAGTTACATGGCATGCACTGAATCTTCAAAGGCAAAGGCCAGATCTCTGAGTGCACCAAAACAAAGGCCTCAAAATGAGAGGTCTGGTTCATCTGATAGATACTCACTCAATGGATTTGATATGTCAAGATTGGCCACACAAAGGGCAATGCAAGCAAGCTTCACCAACAAAGCATATCCAGGTTCTGGTCGTTTGGACAAGCTTGGTATGCCTGTGGGGTACAGATTCTGATTGAGTTGTGTTTATGTTAAGAGGGTTATTATGTATCTTTTATTTTTCATAGTCTCAAGTCTTAATATCTGATCTTACTAACCAACCGGTTGTACTTTGAGCTTCCATTGCAATTTTATGTGTCAGCATTAGAAATCTACAACCAAATTAAGTGCATACTGCTAAGTTTCAACTTTCAAGTCATTTTATTACTTGGATAAACTGTAAAAGAATTATTATCTTAGCCTTTCATAAGTTTAAGACTTGTGGTTTTCAGTTGCATTTCACGCTTTATACATTTTTTTTATCGGTAAAAATTGAAAACAAGTATTGAAAAATTCAACAAATTGAGTTATACCTTTTAGTTTCCATGCTTTATACATGATAATGATTTCTTTTAGTGTCACGATGGGCATAACTCTTGGCCAGTGAACATAAATAGGAAGAGAATCAGAACAAAATCTCCTTCGCCTGTGTGCATCCAATACTTCAATTCTGCAACATATAATAAAAATAAGGTTTTATGAAAAAGTATTGGATTATTTTGCAAATTAAGTTATGGTTGTAATGGTCCCAAGATAGGTTTAATTAATTTGTACTAGAAGTACAAATTTTTATCCTTAAAATAAATCAAATAATTTAACAAGTTAGGACAAAGACAAAAAATATCAATCCTTAAACTAAAATTGAAGCGAATACACTCAAATTAACTATATTTGAATTGACATAGATTTGTATACAACTAAAACAAAAAATGTAAATATAATCAAAATATTTTTCTATATCATTTTATTCTAAAATATACTCTACTCAAAAGTATTATGAAATATTTTTGGATTTGGGGTTGAGGGTAAACTAATTCTTAATAAGTATGTTACAATTTTGATTGGATGATATAAAACATAATATTGAAGTAGACTTTCATTTTATCTCAAAAAAAAAAAAAAAAAAACTTGACTTTCAGTTTAATCTTCGAATGATTTTAGAAACATCAATTTGGATATTCTGAAAAAATCATTATAAAACAGAATAGATTGCGATAACAATTTGTTTACAACAAAATAATTTAAATATTAATTATGGAAACTAAAGAAAATTATAAAGACTAAATTAGAAGTTTACTAAATTACTCTTAATATTATATTAAATAATATAATTTTTGAAGTGCTCAGAAAATTTATTGAAAGACAAAATCGTCTATAAAAACAAGTTTTTGTTTACTTAAGACTTGAGAATTCTATTTCAAATTCATACAAAAAAATTGTGAAAACATAGACGTTATAATCAACCACACCAAGACACCCTTATACTTTTAATAGCGTTAAAATATAATATTTGTATAAAACTTGAATTTGTTAAGTATTAAAACTTAAAAATTATATAAATTTCCAAAGAGCTTAGCAGACTATAGTAATAATTAACATTAATTTTAATTGAATATACTTCTAGTTTAGTCTTTAATATTTAAGGAAAAAGTTATAAATAAAGAATGTGAAAACTGACAATCAACAAGGTGTCGTGGTGTAGTTGGTTATCACGTCAGTCTAACACACTGAAGGTCTCCGGTTCAAGTCCGGGCGACGCCATTCTTTTCTACATTTTTATTTTCATTTTTTTAAAACGAATTTGCAACTTTTTCGTTGAAAATCATCAACCTATAGACCTTATTACGTACTTTTAAGTAAACCAATGTAAACAAAAAATGTCTATAGACGTTTCTGTCTCAGTGTATGATGTATATATGAAACTCGCCAATGAGACCTGCCATGTGAATGTGATATATCATTTTCTGAGTATGAATGTATGATACTCAGTAAGCATTTGATTGTGTCTAATACTAAATAAAATTTTAGATGTTATAAAATATCATTGAATAAATACTTGACAAGTTATTTGGATATTATACCCATCAAGGTACCATTGCAACTCTATGAAGTTGATGGTAAATTGATATCCCAGAGAAGGTAGAGGCAGGTGTCAGTAAATTGATATCCCAACAAATGCAAAAGATGCAGCTAAAACCTGGTAGGTTTATTAATCTTTTCTTTTGGTGTGTTCTCAATTCTAACTTGGTAAAAAGAGACTCTCTCAGCGGTTAACACACTTACGTTCCTCTCTTACACTTTTTAAAACTCAACAAACTCCCTCCTATATAATAGTGGAATGTGACTTTCAAGTGTTAATTAATTATATGTGAGGCTCTCCAAAGTCACAAATAAATTTAAAGAACATCACAATTCTTTATTGGAATCACAATTTTTGAAGTTTGAAAATTTCCATTGTCTTTCTCAACATTTTGCTATCAAGGTTACCAAAAGTCAACTCGTTATCTCCTACTAAAGCTTCTCCATTGGTTTCTAAATTCTAATGAGTATTGAGTGATAAAGAAACGGTACCAACCTCAAGAGTTTTTGTCTCTAAATGACCAACTCCTAAAGCACGAGATGATGGTTCTAATTTCTTGAAAATGAAAGTATTGTATTAAAATTTGGACCATAGTTATTATTCCCTTACTACTTTCACTTATAATGTGTGTTTTTTTATCTTTGAATTTCTAAGTCAAATGGATAGTGGAACATCTAGTTTTGTACATCCAGCATATGAATTTTTTTAAATGACTAGAAATCAGTTTAGTTTGAATAAGTCATTGATGGCAAGATCATTCACCATTAAGAGAAAAATTCTCTTCATTTGTAGCTAGTAACAATGTTAATGTGTTATGTCTTTTACTTTTATAACTAAGGAATCACTTAATGATTTGAGTAAATTAATTGTGGCTGTAATCATTTGAGTAAGTAAAATCCCTATCATTGCAATTGGTTCTTGTTGGATTCTTGCTACTGAAGATTGCACCCGTGTAACAAACAATCACGGTCTCAATGGTTATTAGTTAGTCACCCTGATTTTCTTTTAATTTTTGTTTTCAAGTTACATGTGATGTTGTCTTTTTTACTTTGTTGTTAAGGTCCTGATGTCAGTACTAGTTAATATCATGTCAAATCTGTATTTGTTAGTTCATGAGCTTTATTAATGATTTAAATCGTGGATTGGATAGTTGTCTTTTTGAAACACTTATATTTACTCTTTTTCTATAAAATTGATATGTGAAAATGTTTAAAATTATAAAATATTATATTTATTGCTTGGATCTTGTCAAAGATTGTAGACAGTTAATACATTTGGATGCAAGGGAATCTCCATCAATTGTTTTTCTGTTCCCTGTAATTTTGTATTTTGTTTTGCTTTACGTTTTTTTTTTAATTTACTGTGTTAGGATAGTGCTTATTGAAGCTTCTGCAAGAAATACTCAATAGGTGGCGCAAACTTTTCTTAGTAGTTGGCACTCGGCAGTAGTTATCTTCAGTAGTTATCTTAAGGCAAATTGTGGTACCAAACGTACACCAAATTAGCTTTATATACCATATACGTGGTGCATTTATCTCAAGGCATGTTGCTTCATTTGACTAAACGAAGTGTTTTTTTCATGGGAAAACAACTTGTGTGTCGCTGTGTGGGCGTAGCTTACTTCTTAAGACCAAGAAAAAAAAGGGATGATGTGGCATCACAATTAACATGAAGTCTTGGACTAATCTAACAGTAGAGATTTTGGCTGACTGCAGCAAACCCTGTTCCCTCTTTTCTCCACTCATTTTCAAAAGTAACTAACCATCACATTCAAACATGCAGACAAACCTTTCTATATAGCTCATTAACTCGAATATCTTGAGAAGTGATGCTTGATTCGTCATAGATTTGAACATTGAGATCATAACTAAATAATATACATATAAAACATTTTCAAAAGTGAGTTTTATTGATCCAAGCTAAACACAACATATTTATAGAATCTGGACATGAATAAAGCTACATCAGTAGGACATTTGAAAAGTTAAATATAATGGCATCTCAGTTGCACTCAGGACCAGCTCATACAGCTTTAGCTGTCTCACGAACAAGAGAAAGCTTCGCTAATAGACCACACAACTGAAGATAAGAACCAACTCCATCACAAATTCTCATATGAGCAAACCCAGTTTCCTGCAATTTGAAAACTCAGTCAGATACTTTAAGTGTGTGTGTGTGTGTGTGTGTTAGCCAACAGATAATCAACTACCTTCATGAATTCCAATTTCAGGTACTCAGCCATATCATAATTTTTTATTATACGAAAAAGTGTCGTGATGATATCTGTGGGGGAATATCCCAAGTCATACAGTTGCTTGAGGCCTGAACAAGCTTCATCAAAATTCCCTTCAATCACATTACGCACCATATTCTTCACATGCAATGGATGTGGCTGGTCACAAACCTGAAACCAATCATAGATTTATTTTTTTTAAAAAAAAAAACAATGGTAAACTGTGAAAAACACAAATCACAAATCATAGTTGATTCTAACCTTGAAAACATTTGCTTGGTTAACAAATTGGAACCCACTGTATGTTGCTTGCAAGTTATTCAACGCCTGTCTCATATCACCATCAGCAGTGAAGATGATGGCTTCAAGTCCTTCGGGAACATAGGGAACCTTTAACAAGAACAAAATTCAGTTATACATTTCCTCAATATTATTGAAGCCAAATAAATGGCAATCAGCATTATCAAATAGCAGCTATTCCTGACCATTTCACCTTGCCAATGACAATAATCTTTGAAAATAATTCTATGATAAAGAACCCAAAATGGAGGGAGCCTTGTATATTAATTAGGCCACCTTTTAAAAAACTAAAACGAGAAACTAAGAATGCGTGCAAAACATTTTCCTGCTATAAATTATCTGCAAACCTTTTACTACTATATCACATAGCAAAAACACAACCAAGGAAACAAGTAAAAATTATTTTAGAAGATCATGATTTTAGCTCAAAAAGAATAAATGGCACTGGCCAGATACTACCAAATAACCAAACACCTTGAACTCGTGAATTTACTTTAAAAGGATATTTATACAAATGCCTATAATAAGTTGGGCTAGCTAGCTCGTGCCTGAAAAACAAACCAAACAGATTGCATCATCTAAAGTCTCTCAAAAGAGATCAAATAACCTGAAATCCCTCAAAGGTTTAAAAAAAAAAATCAAGTCTGGCCACGGGAAAATCAACATGTTAAAATGTCATATTCTACTTCAAGAATCTTCAAATCTATATATCGCATATCATCCAAAAACATGAAACAGGTCAAAGTCCAAGTAATGCATTTCTAAGGTCCTGTACATTACTAATTAGAAGAAAATTATTTTTAATTAAAAAAAAGTTCCAATACTATTGGAATACCCTTCTATTCAGTTGACAGGGTGCAGCAAAAAAATATAATAATCCTAATTAGTAAACCTTCCAAATTCTTTATTTAATTTTTTCCCAACTATGCAACAATAAACATTGTACAACACAAGATGAAAATTTCCCAGAGAGAAAGGAATGCAAAACTATAGTGGAGAAAGACCAAACAAGATGGATGACAGTTAAAAAGGAGGATACTTATGAAACAATAAGACAATATAGCATCAAATATGGAATGGGCACATGTCATGAGAAGATAAGAAGGCTAGGAAACAGATGGAAAAAAAATACATAAAAGTTTTTTGTTCCAAATCAATAGCTTTCCCCTTTGATATCAAAGAATGAATTACAAAGAAAAATGAAAAACACAGAGTAGTTATTGTAATATTAGTCTAAAGTTTTATGATAAACGTGTCAAGCAAATTCAATTGTGACATTTCCAATAAAAACATATAATCAAACACTACAAATGTTAGACTTATGCTCCTCTAACAAATAGGAATACCACAAGCCTTGCCAAAAGACAGATGAAGGCAGAATAGAAATTTGAGGTACCTTCTCAGCTTGAACCACAACCATGAGGCGACCAAGTATCTCTTGATCAGACAATCGTGAAAATCGCACAATGGCACATCTACTCTGAATGGGCTCAATAATCTTGGCCGAGGTATTGCAAGCAAGAGCAAACCGAGTGGTGTTTGAATATATCTCCATTGTCCTTCTCAATGCTTGTTGTGCCCCTGCGGTCATGCTGGATTAAAAAGAACAAAATTAAAAGCTAGAGAAAATAAGTTCATGCAAAGTTATAGATGCAAAATATCCATCAGCCTTGCCGAT
Source organism: Glycine tomentella (assembly GCA_007407185.1). Lineage (NCBI taxonomy): Eukaryota > Viridiplantae > Streptophyta > Magnoliopsida > Fabales > Fabaceae > Glycine > Glycine tomentella. The sequence continues at coordinate 2,634,784 of PYAF01004847.1, read as the reverse complement.
AACTAATTTCTGTGGAGAAACCTAATTGACCATTTTTAGTGGAATCTTCCGCAAACCACCTTTTTTCCATCCACAATACTTGAACCTAAGACATTGCATAAGTGATCCAAGCTCAATTTTACTCATACTGAGGTAATATTGGTATAAGAACATGCAACTAAGGCTATTAATTGGATTAAATTAAATTACCCTGAAAACTCACCTATCAGCTTCATCCAATATCACTATCTTGTGCCTCCCCGGGGTCAGCGTCACTTTCTTCTGAGCAAACATCTTAATCTTGTTCCTCACAACATCAATTCCTCTATAACCAAAAGCGAGAGGACAAATTAACAAAAAACTCGTCGCGAATGGCAAACTGAATCGAGAGAAATTACAAAAACGTACCTATCATCCGAGGCGTTTAGTTCGAGAACGGCTTCCTTGCAATTTGGTCCTCCGAGAAGCTCTTGCGCGAGGGCGAGTATGCTAGTGGTTTTTCCGGTTCCGGGAGGACCCTAAAATGGGAGAGTTAGAAACAAATAAATTGAGAAAGAGGAAGTTGTTAATTTAAGGGGTGAAATGAGAGATGTACAGATAAAATGAGATTGGGCATGTTGCCGTCGCGAGCGATGACTTGGAGCCTGGAGACGGCGTCCTCGTTGCCGACGATGTCGGCGACCTTGCTGGGACGGTACTTCTCTACCCATGGCACGTCGTAGGAGTTGCTTGATGATGACGATGATGTCATGATTCCGCCGACGATGAACAAAGGGCTTTTCAGGTTTCAAAAGAAAGCGGAGAATAAACGCTCCAAACCCTATGCGCCAAACTTGGAGGGAATTTATACCAGTTTTTAGAGGGAAAAACCCTTGCCTGGGTTGTCACCAGTTTTTTTTTTTCTTCTAACTTTATTTAATTTGATAATTAATTTAAATAAATACTTTTTTCTTCTTAAAATGAATCATTAAGCAAAGTTAATTAGCATGTGAAATTTTATATTATCTTTTCATTGATTAAAAAAAGTAAAAAACAATGCAAAAACTAAAAAGTCTTTATACCGGTTGTACATGTACTAAAATATAAATGGTTAATATCTTTTTTTTCCTAGAAAATAAAGTAATTGGACAAATAAATAAATCATAGCAACAAATGTAATTATTGATTTTTTTTAATAATATAGAATAATAGATAAATTTTGAGATTATTACTAATTATAGGTTTTGGAAAAAACTCCTTAAAGACAAAAACAATATGTCAATATTATTAGTAGTTTTAGTGTTATTAAATTCAATTCTATCCTTCTAAATCTATGTTAAATACCTAGCTCATAACTCAACCCAATGTCCTTATGTTGATGGCTTTGGACTAGAGAGGTTGTAGACCTTTTGATTTTAGGTTGAGCATTTTATTATAACCTACCCCAAAGTCACTATGCTTATGGCTTGACACTTGAAGGGTTGTGGACCTTCTTGGATGTAGGCCAAGTATCTTGGCCATTACTCAACCTATGATCCCATTCACGAGCTATGACCCAACCTCACTATTCAAACTAGAGTCATTGGGTCCTTTTTAGGCGAGTCATTTGGGGTGCTTGCAGGAATGACAAAATTATCAACACTTGTGGATATTCACGCGACTAAAGTTCATAATAAATAGAAGTTAGATTATTAAATATAACGTGTACCCTGAAATAAATTAAACATATATTTTCACTACATATTTTTAATGGGATAAAGGTGACTATCAATATATTCGTGTCCACAAGTCCATATTATTGTTATTATAAAACTACTTAAGTACCTTTAGATATATAATATTGCACATAATTTACCTTAATTTTTTTTAGGTTTCCCATTTTGTGTGTATTTAACCTGTTAATTTAAGATTTAAATATTGCAATAAGTAAATAGGGAGATATTACTTATTTTTAAGTTATTTTTAGCATATTATTGATTAACCATAGTTTTCATGTCTTTTTTTTTGTCTTTAAATTATTTTTTCAAAAAAAATTGTCCCAAAATATTTGAGAATCACGATTAGAGTGTTTTTAAAATGTATTATTAAACAATTTTTTTGAAAATATTCATCAATGTTCATTGATACTTATAGATATTATAAAATTCACAAGCAATTGCTTAATGAATATTAGCACAAGTATGGGGTGGACATAGGGTAGATTTTAATTCAATGGGGGTGGGTAATGAAAAAGTATTAGTTTTACATGCCTCACCTCATTATCATTCTTACTTGCACGTCAGATTGAGAAATTACTGAGCTATCTACAATAATAAGGACTTCAATTTTAATCCCTCCATCTTGGTTGAATTCTATGATACTCAATTTATATCAATTCCAGTTAGGGTAATCAATCCAATGAATAAAACCTAAGCCAAAACCATGTAAACACAATAGTTATTTTAATCTGAACTAGGCCTTGGAACTTGTCTTTTAAGGTGACTCTTGGGTTGGAACAATGACATTTATATTTTTATATGATCCGTTTGAAAGAGAGAGAGCGAGTATCGGTAGGGGGAAAGAAAAGCCTTTAAAAAGAAAGGAAAAAAAAAAGTCAAGTGTCGATTTGATGCGAATCCTGTACTATATATGAAAATAAAATAGATAATAATGGAATATTTTTGAATGATTGAAGAGAAAATAAAATAGACTTATAAAATTTTAAATATTTATTTTCAATTTATTTTTCTATTTATTATTCAATTTAAATTTCAGACCTTTTCTCCCTCCCTAAACCCACTATCAATTACATGATTAACCCAACATTCTCGATAAAATAATATGGGCTAAATTACTCATGTGGTCCTTTGACTTTGTTTTAGGTTATAATTTGATATTTTATTTATTAAAAAGTTATAAAATGATCTCTTAACTAACATTGATTTTTTTTAAAATAATTTTGCGAGAATTTAAAAATTTTATTTGATTGATTTAAAATATGTAACTTGTCCCATTAAATTTACTTACATATTAAACCCGGTTAATGTTTAGAAAAAAAAATGGACATAATAAAATAAATGAAAGTTATATGAAAAAATATGTTATTCAAGCAACTTAAAAACATTTCAAAATCAATCAAAAAATTACTGATAACTCACTTTTTACATGATTTTCAATAAATGTGTTATAAAATACATTATTACTTAAGAATTATTTTACAATTTTTAATAAATAAAAATCAAATCATAACAGAAAATAAAATTAAGAGAGACATGAGTAATTTAGCCAAGAATCATTTACGTTAAAATCCAGTTATCACTCAATTAAATCAGAATAATTGTTACCGTTAAATACCTTTAATAAAACAGAGTATAGGGAATGTTATCATCATTAAAGGAAGCTGGTAGCAGTAGCCAAACATAAACACATGTGACTGTGTGATACGCGATGTCTAATGTGAACGACTTTAATTCTTTAAACAAAGGAAAATTCGAGAATATCATCTTCATTTTAAATAAATAATAAATGCCACGCCGACATATGCGACTTCGGAAGTTTCAAGAAATTCCCCGGTAAAAACGAAAAAATATGAAATGAAAACGCAACGTACTAACGGGAGAAAAACCAATGCGCGTTCAACAACAAAAAAAAAACGACACCGTGGCGAGGCCTCGACAATAATAAACACCTAAAAAAAAAAAAAAGAAGCAAACATTACTATGTCATCATCTTAATTTCCGATTTCAGAAAAAACCTATTTTCTTTTCCATTTTCACCTTGTCGAATCGTCGATTTCTCTGTGTGTCAGAACAGAACTAGATTCAGATTCAGATGTCCTGAAGCGCTCTCACACATGGCCACGACTACAACAAGGTCCCCGAACCGTTCCTCCGAGGATACCGCCGTCGATCCCACGCCGTTCCTCGCCACTTCCTCCGACGAATCCACCTCCGGCCGCCGCCTCCTCCGCCGCCCCAGCCTCCGCGAGGCCGCGCGCTTCCTGCGCCAGGCCAGCGGCCGCCGCCTCCTGCGCGAGCCGTCCATGGTGGTGCGGGAGGCGGCGGCGGAGCAACTCGAGGAAAGGCAGAGCGATTGGGCCTATTCCAAGCCCATCGTCGTCTTGGACATTCTCTGGAACTTCGCCTTCGTCGCCGCCGCCGCCACCGTCTTGTTTCTCAGCCACAACGAGAATCCCAACATGCCTCTCAGGCTGTGGATTGTAGGCTACGCTCTGCAGTGCGTTCTCCATGTCGCGTGCGTCTGCGTCGAGTACCGGCGCCGCCTGCGCCACCGCGAACACTCCAACGCGGCCGCCGTCTCGGGTGGCGGCAGCGGGGATTTGAGTCCGCCTTCGATTGACGGCTCTGGACACTACGTGTCGTTCGACGACGATGGTGTAAGGTGAATTTCTGAACCATAAACGACGCTGCGTTTTCACTTTGAATTTTAATTGTATTTTTTACGATGGCGCTGGACCATAACGATTCAGTTTGCTTTATGTGGTTTGAGTGAATTTAAGAAATCTGCATGCTGATGTAATTAAAACATAGAAGTTAGAAGTCCGTTGAACTACTATAATGATTTACGCGGTTTTTTTAACTGTATTTTTGGGGGGTGTGCATGTGAAATTGTTGGGTAGTGCTTTGACTGCTATTATGGGACAAAGAAATAGCTGTGTTAATTGAAAACTCTAGCAAACCTTCAGTTCATGTTTCAGAGAACCCACGTGGGAATTTTAGGTTTTTCAGTTGTTTAGTTAAAAAAAAAAAAAAATTGTCTGTTCAAAACATGTCGAAGACTCAAAGGCTTTGATTTTCAATTTTTTTAATCCTCTTGGTTCTTCTGATCTCTCAAATCTCTCTCCAATTGCTTTGAGTGTCTGAGAGTGATGTTGTATCTTAACTTTGATTGTAGGAAGAGATGATATATGATCTCTCATCTGATAATTGGCAGAGTTATCAGATACTAGAGTTGGTTTTATTCAATCTCTCCAAGCAAGGGTGTGAATTTGTAGGTTTATGTACTGGTAGATTTAGTAACACTTGATTTTTGAACCACAATATGATGACTAGGTGTAGTAATGTAAATACTGGATGATCTGGGGAAAATGCTCTATTGCTACTGCCCTGATTTAATTTCTAAATTGGTTATATATGGGCTCGTTTGTTACAGTCTTTTTTGTCCATGCGTTTGTTTCAGCTCTTCAAAATAATCAAAAGCTAAGGGTTGAAACAATAATACAATATGTCCAATATATATTAGCTTGGGAATTAGTAACATCAATTATTGATTCATTCATCATTTTTTGTTTAATGTTATGAGTTTTTATATAGTTTTCTTGCTAAGCAGTATGGCAAAGCATTTGGAATCAGCCAACACAATGTTTTCGTTTATTTGGTGGGTTGTTGGATTCTATTGGGTATCAGCTGATAGTGAAGCTTTGGTCCAAGATTCTCCTCTACTTTACTGGTTTGTTCTATCTCTTTCTCTTACTCTCAATCTGACACACGTGTGCATGTGCAACTTGTTCATATATCTTTTACTATATTTATTTGTAATTTATTTTCTTTTTGGGAAACCTACAGTTATGCTGATTACCTTTAACAATTTCTACTTGCCTTGCAGGTTATGTATAGCCTTCCTGGGTTTTGATGTTTTCTTTGTCGTTTTCTGTATTGCACTAGCATGCATCATTGGTATTGCTGTTTGCTGTTGTCTTCCATGTATCATTGCACTCCTGTATGCAGTTGCAGACCAGGTACATCATGGTGTAATTATTAACTAGTTGTTGTTTGAGTTGGTATGGATGTATGAATCTAGTGGCTCAAGTGTTTATTTCCTTAAAGTTGACTCTACTTAGGCTATGTTACGCAAAACTAGTTGAAAAGCTGGTAGCTGAAAGTTGAAAAGTTAGCTTATTAAATTATAAGGCTTCAGTAAAACTAGTCGTTGAAATAGCTGAAAAGTGTAAAATGACTGAAAAACGATAAAACCATGATTTGTTTAAAAAAGGTAAGCAAAAAAATTGATAAATATATTAAGGATAAAAAGGGAAGAAAATATAAAAAATTAGAAGCTAGCGTTTTAAAAAACTTTAGAAGCTATTGAGAAGCTACTAAAAAAAACTTATTTACCCAATAACCAAGTGAGCTTTTCAGCTAGTAAAGAGTTAGAAGCTAGCTGAAATGTCTTGTTGAACATAGCCTTAGCAGCATTTGCTTAGTCTTGAAGAAAATTGCCAAAGTTTATGGCTCCAAATATTATGAGTTTTTGAATTTAGTGAGGCTAAATGAAATGGAAGGATGAAATTAGAATTGCTATTTGGTATAAAGAGATCCATATGCTAGTTTCTAGGATCTTAATTTTACATTTTTATTGCTTGTTGTGGTGTGACTTTAATAGGATCTTTTAAAAAAATAGATTAAAAACTAAAAACTACATACCCCATTGCCCAGAGGCTCCACGCTATGTGCAGGTAAGGGGGAGGAATATTGTACGTAGCCTTACCCTTGCATATGCAAAGATGCTGTTTCCATATTCGAACCCCTGACCAACAAGTCACCAAGACACAATTTTACTGCTGTGTCAGGGTTCGCCCTCATTTAGAAAATAGATTCTTAGCAGAAGTTATGAATGAAATGATTTTGAAGGTTGAAGATTGTATATATTGTGTCTTGTATTGAGCCATTTATATGAATTGTTACAAAGGAGTATTACATTTGTTATACTTTGTAAGGTGAATAAATCAACGCTAAGCTAAACCATAATATCTTGAGCTTGATAATGCTCTTTTGACTTTCTGGGGGAGCTAGCACCTGTAGCAAACCAGAAGCACTGATTGTCTTAGTTGTGTCTCTTGCATGACCTTCTAGACACTAATTTATGTTTCTTTTACTAACCTTTGCCTTCTACATATATATGATAAAAGGAAATGTTTTGCTATCATAAAATACACTGGTTAACTATTGAAGGAATTTGACTAGTCCTGCTACGTGGCTTATGAAAATGGTATTGTTTCTTGGTTGCGAATTAATGTTTAATACATAAAGTATGAGAAAAATTATGATGAACTCTGTGAAACTTGTTAAGCAAAAGCAAAAAGGACTTTTGATGAGGTGTAACTAATTTTGAGACATTTGCATGTGTATGATATGAAATGTGGCTTGACCAACTATGATGAGTAAAAGGTAACGTTCTTTAGGTTGCTTTGTTGGGAGCACCTTGGACAATGAAGACTGGTAATAAATGTGTCCCTTAGATTTTTTAGGGTTGCAGATGAGGTGAATTATAACATGATATGTTTATGATGAAATGTCATGTCCTATATTGTTTTGTTTTGGCATATCTTGTTTTATCCTGAGCTTCATTCAGGATGACATTGTTGAGTGTTGACCTTCTAGGATTTGCGAGGAGTAAAATTTGTCATATGATTTGGTTTCCTACAGCTTGGTGTATTGTGAATGTATTATTGATTATTGAGTGTTTCTGTGAACATGATGACATTGTCTTGTAGCTTAAGAGTATTTACTTGTGAGATAATCATTGTAGTCTATTAATTGCACTGTTCCGTGCCTGAATGCCTTTTACTCATTTCTTGGGGATCTAAAAAGCAGGAAGGGGCATCAAAAGAAGACATTGAGCAGTTGTCAAAATTCATGTTCCAAAGAACTGAAACTAATGAGAAACTTGCTGGGAATACACAAGGAGCTGCTGGAGGAATAATGATTGAATGCGATGCTGATTCTCCCATTGAACATGTTCTTTCTGACGAGGATGCGGTATGTTATACATTTTGCTATGTGTTGGCTTGGCCTTTATCTCCCTTGTCCTGGTGTTCTTGTCGCTGGATATTATTTCAAAGGGAAATCCATGTATGCTCCAAACATTGGCCTTGTTATAAGCCATAGCACAGAGTCGTGTTTTGAACGCATTCCCACATTGGAGAATGCATTAAGTATATATTTTGGTGTGATTGGCCTTCCATCTCCCTTTTTTTGGCCTTTCTTCTCAATCAAATTTTACACCGGAAGGAATTTGATAAAATGGTTCAAGAAAATGATAGATAATTTTGATATGAAAACTTGATTGTTTGAGAAAATTGATTGCATCCTCTGTTGTTCTGCTAATCTGAAAAATTTGTGGGTTCAAACTGTAGGAATGTTGCATCTGCCTTTCTGCTTATGATGACGGGGTTGAACTTAGACAACTTCCTTGTGGCCACCATTTTCACTGTGCCTGTGTGGACAAATGGCTCCATATCAACGCTACTTGCCCCCTCTGCAAGTACAACATCTTGAAAAGTACCAGTCATGGTCAAGACGAAGTGTAGTCAGAAAAGCTCCTAGCAGCCATGTTGGGGAAATTGCATCTCTTTTGGTTCACAGTATAATAGGCACAACTTGTTAATATAATTCAATACAGGCCTTTATTGTAGTTGCTGCTGCTGCATACTCGTTTATCTCGTGCGATAGTTGTTTTGATTATTCTTCGTTATGATGGCTTCTTAATGGTTATATACATCTGCTCATTGTATACGGTAAATAATTATCTTGAGGCAAGTTGGTTGACATTTTTTTATCTTTGTCATCATTATTTTTCTTTGAGGGTATACACTTTTATAAACCCGCGAGTATGTCTCGTTGTACAGTTTGAGTATGGTCAATTGAACCTGCCTCCTTGTTTGTCACCGTTAGCGAGTTTCTGAATTCCAATTGAGGCTGTCACCAGTGTTGGTTATTTATGGATTTACCGCTAGCTGGATTGGTTGCTGATTCTAGAGCTGATGAGACCAAAATAGTCAGTGACTCAGTGGCTACCAGCTGGGTCCGAGGAAGAACTGGATGTTTATGGTCATTAAAAGTTGGCAGCTCCTGTTTTTGCTGAATCACATGACAGTTCAGAAGTTCGCATTATGGTTTTGCGTTCATCTGGTATTGGTGGCATGATTGTAGTTTTATATATCTTCCAAATGTAGTTCATTCAACTTCAAGGCATTGATGTCTCTTGCACGAACTTTCTGGAAATAATTCAAAGGATTTTAGGCTTTATCATCAGTTTTGAATGTTACTAAGAACAATGATGCGTGATTATATTACATGTCCATTACGAGTCTCACAATAACTACATGTTTGGTTCAGTTTATTTTTGAGAAAAAAGTTATTTATTTTTGTTAGCTTGAGTGTTTTGAAAAAGTAAATAATTAATATATTTTCTTTACTAAAATTTCATGATTTTATTTTCTCACATGTGAAAATTCTGTTGCATTATCTATTTGTTTGTTGTCCATCTCCATGTAGTATCTGTTTGAAGTTATAAAAGAGGGAACTTTTCTTAGTTCTGGTGTGTTACTGTCTGAGATTGTATGATGACCCGAGACTTTCTTGCGTTTTCCATAAAAAAAAAAACTTTGGTTTAATGATGTTGTCAGAGCTATAGGTTTTATCTCCCGTCAAGCCATCTTATCCCCTTCCCGAACTCAGGTAGTAGCATTTGCATCTCCATTTTTTTTTATCGATAATAGATCATGTTCCAGACATGATTTTGTCCTTAACGAATTTCCAAACGCACTAGCATATGAATTGACTATTTGAGTACTTCCCTATAACTATAAGTTAATGAGTAAGAAATAAAAATTCTTTAAAACAGATTGACTATGATGGAAAAATGGTTTGGCCACAAAAACCAAGCATGGATGACAGTTTCAACGACTAGTAAACACGAATCATCCAAATGATCGGGAATCTTGAATACATATACTGATATTACAACTAAACCAGTAATAAGTGTTTTTCTCTTGTATTTGCTAAAAGTTTTATTCAATCTAAAAAGTATGCCAGGAAAGTTCACAGGTGAACTGTGAGTTCATGATACAAGTTTAGATATTGCAGTTCAAGTTTTGTCTGAAAATATCAAACAAGTACTCATTCTCACTCATCCATTGACCTGAGAAGAACCAGTGGAGGTATCAAAAGATTTCGTTCTCACTAAGAGGCAAGTGATTCTTGAAGGATTGGAGTGAGTGTTATCAAGACAGCAGACCAAGAAGTCTGGCCTGTGAAGGCCAAGATACAGCCTGTCCTTTCCCAGCACCAATGTAGAAGCATCAACCAGAACATGCCAGTAGTTCTTGTGAGTCTCTGAGACCAAATGATTTGTCCCATTAACATCTGCTTCATAAGCAAATAAGGCTTTCAGGCTGACCTTATACTTCCTCCTAAAATTTTGGCTAAGCTGAGACCCTCTTATCCTCAAATCCAGCCAAGTCTTAGGTGCAAGAATCACCTTGGACTCCTTAAAAGAAGCAAAGAAGCAAATTCCTTGATATAGTCTTTCTCTTCACCAAGATTTTGTTATGTAGTAGTTTCCCTTAACAAAAGGGTAGCTTTCCCCCACCAACATCATTGCATCCTTGTAACTTGGAGTGAAGAGAACCATGTATTCATCAGGCAACCCACAATGCTTCAAAACCTTGTTTTGGGTTGGATTTCTGGTATTGAGATGAAACTTCTTGGAAAGGAGGACTTTTTGTTGAGAATATCTAGTAGTCTTGATGGCTCCAACTGAGTCCTATCCTTTTCAGGGAGATTATTGCCAAAAACAAAGGTTCTCTTAAGGTCCCTCTTGGTGACTTGTTCCTATCATCTGATAAGGTTTCTGAAGGCTCCTCATTGATAATAAAGCTAGACATGTCTATAACATTCCGTTCCCCTTCAATTAGGCCAGCATATTCAGGGTACTTTGCCAAGACAGATTGTTCAACATATTCCATTTCTTTGTGTTATTGGACCTGACCATCTAATGTCAATATCGTGGATCGTTGATATGGTTTCTGTTATGATATGAGGAGGAATCACCACATGTGGTTTCTGTTTTGGTACCAATTAAGTCCATTGGTTAAGTTTCAATGGAACATAAAGCATCATATGTCTATACCAGAAACAAGGAAACCGAAGAGTTTGCTAGTTACCTTTATAGCCATACTGTTTGATTTGGTATTCTCTGCTATTAGTTTGTGTATAGGTCCTAAAGGAACATTCTTAATGTCCTTGATTTCATCTTCCATCATTTCTTGATATTTTACCTTATATATGTATAGAATCATTCAAACTTTGTAAGTTGAGATAAAACCAACAAGTAACAAGAAGTATAAAATGAATAATTAGCCTTGAATTTTGATCACTTTACCCCAGATCCTCCATGCTCCTCGTCGTTTGTTCCCAAAGCAATATTTGTCTATTGTCTTCACCACTTCAATTTCTTCCCCTAGCAGAATTGGACCAACAAATAGCCATAAAAAGCCAGAATCTAATTTAATTAAAAACCTGCTTAAGGTAGTGAATCATACTAATTAGAATGAGTGGGGAGAAAGATGAAGAAAATAAGCGTATGGGAAAGGAGGACCTGGTCCAGCCAAACTTACTAAGATGACATTTCTTGTTGAAGATGTGAATCTAATGATCAAATATTAAACAAATTAAAAGAAAACGATTAATAGGAAACCACTAGGATAGTAGGTGATGATGAACTGGTGGCATCTTCTATTGCTATAAGCATGGTTTGCTAAGTATTCTATTGAATTGTACTTTTGTACCTATTATTGGTTTTCAGACTAGGCCTTAAATTAAAATTTCAACCTTCTTTTGCTTCCTAACTCTATCAACTGAGGTAAACGCTATGAGTGAGAGTTTTTAGGTGAGGCTTTCCAATGGCAACAACATCACCATTTTTGTTTATTGGTTTTAGTACACTAACGTCACTCTTGGAATTTAATATTTTGGATGGAAAATGACCATTTGACAATAATGGGGCAATGTCAACAAAGCCATGGCCTCATCTTATGTGTGATTCCAAGGAAACTGTGTGACTGAATCTTATTGCTAAGCATTATATCAAAGTTACTGTTTTAATTTTCCATAATTACTGGGAAAGTTGTTTGATTAACTACTTGAAAGAGACTGTTTAGTAATTTTTACTTTCAGTGACTGCTATACATTAGATGAAATCCCGACAAGAAAACCTGAACGGAATTGACTGGGAAAGAAATGTAGTCTAAAACTCCGTGTATGATGAGATCAACATCAACAGAAAACTAATTCAGATTCCATAAATTAAATTCAACAATAAAGAGTTGTCTAAAAAATTAGTCTTAAATGTGCCACTCTGGCTGCATGCTTGCTATGAATGAAAGAACCATTCATTCACTACTACAAATAGGCCTTTTTACGACACAACATCGACGACGGTAGTTCCATAACCGTCTTCATATGTCACGCGGTGACAATTTTGCAATTAAGTGGATGTTTACAATGACGGCTTTTCAGCAACCGTCGTCGAAAGGTCAAAACGAAGAAGGTTTTACAAAGACCGTCGTCGTTGTAATTGAATCAAAGACAGTTCTTCACAACCGTCGTCGTTGTAATTGTAAAAAATCATCTTTGTTTTATGAAACTTTCATTTTCATTTTATATTGTAATTTTGACCTTCATTTTATTAAAAAAACGCCCCTGTGCCCTAGCTAGTCGACATTTTCGCACACCATCATCTTCCATACTCCTTCTCTCTTTCTCTCTTTCTCGCCTTCTCAAGACCTCTCTCTCGCACTCTAAAACCCTTTCTATCTTGCGGTCTCCTTCCATCTGCTGTTGCAACTAAGTGTTGTTTTGGACAATAAGACCACATTTTGGTAATAATTTATACCCGTATAATAAATTAGTCTTAAATGTTAAAAGTGAAATAATTTCTAGCACACTCTTTCACGAAAGCTATGATTCCTAGTTAAAATCTTTACCGACTTATAAATTTCTATTTATATTTGTTTACGTCGGGGTGATGGAGACCTCAAAGTCGAGACTCTAGAGTTGTCATGAAACCCAAGAATGCATGAAAACTTAAAGTGACAAAAGGTAGGTCACCCTTATTTACGAAATATGATGGAGCCCAAGGTTTGAGGCATAATATTAGATACTCAACTACCATTATCATCAGTCTACTATTCTCGACCAACTGAAGTTGATCTTGGTGTGACAATCATGATTAGATGGTCCACAATCCATCAAGAACCCAAAGCCTTTAGACGTAAATGCTTAAGCCTAGAAATAGATGTTTAAGTAAAATTATAATTTGTCATTTCTTCTAGAACAATGTATTAGAACACAAATCTTCTAAAAAAGGACTTGTATCCAAATATGTTATAAGATGTTTGATCACACATGATAATTAAAACACGTATTTCAAAATATCATTATGAGAACATATTGTTACTATTAATTCAACCTCCCTTGGATAGATTGTGAATAGAAAATTAACACATATTACCTCTGCTCTTTTTGTATGAGAAATAAGTGATTTATTTATTATAAATAGGACTAAAGTTAGTATTATTATTATTTTATCAGGGAAAGATTGTATTGTATAAGACTACAATGAGTACAATCTACTATAAATGATTTTAGACTCTTCACCAAAGGAAAGTCAACAGTGTTATGATGTATCAAGATGTCAATCTGAGATCATATTAACCTTTGGCTTTGGTCTCGGTAGGTGTATTTTTATACACTTTTCCAAAAGAACATTCATTCATTTGTTTCTTTTCCGTCGACCGCGACGACTGAAACAACGCAAAAAATTCAGACCCGGAAAGGAGAAGGGTCGGTGGTGGGCATTTGGGTAAGTCGGGCCCGATCGGGTGTAACCAACGCTTCTATAATAGAAGTGCATAATAATCAATTAAATTGGAAGGAAAGATTATTAAAATATTCCCGGTCTTGCGCTAAATGTTGCGTGCACAATCCACAAAGAAGGCTATTTTTTTTCCGGCAAAGTAATATGTTATTGTTAGGGGTATGTTCGTCCTCCTCTGTTTCTCACTTCATAATAGACCAATGACAATCTTTCTAAAATATTAAGAAACAGAAAAAACTTCCACATATATATATACACACATATATATATATATATATATATATATATTTATATTTATATACCGATTTTTATTAAGTCAGACAGAGGGGATTTGCCCGTTTATGATGCCAACTTCTATATTTAATAAAACTAAACAAACCGACATAAACATAAAACAAATTAGTGAATGACTATGTGCATTTGCATAATTCAATGAATGGGAAATGTTGAGATTCCAGATTGAACTTTTTAGTTTTCTTTTTCTTCTTTTTCAAATCAAAGTTACCAATATCTTTTTTAGGATATATAGGACTTAGAGGAGAATAATGAATTTTAAATAATCATTTATCTGTTCATTAACTGTAACTAATATAAAAGAATAGGTCGAATTTTAATGAGGAACTAATAATAAGAAATTTAAATAGTTTGCTGTTGGTTAGTAGGCTCAAACGCTGGTGTTACACCCAAATATAATTTACAAAATGCCAACATTCTTGTTGAAGGATACAAAATTTACAAAATCTTTGGACCATTTTAAGAAAATGAATAGTGAGGATAAAGAGTAAATCTCTCTTCTCTTTCTATATATATTCTGTGTGTATCACCTTGAATTTGAGAATTAGCATGATTTCTCACATCATGGGTTGATAACAACACACACTTCAAATACTTAATATGATCATATCTAATGAAGGATATCTTGTTAATTTTATTAGGTAAAATTATTAAAAATTTAAAATATTGAATATGATGTAAGACTCACAAAATCATGTCATTTTCAATAAATTTTGATCAATCAAAAAATTGAGTATTCAAAAGTAAAAGTATATATGAGAAAAATATATTCCTAACATTTCTAGTAACCTACTACTTGGCTGATTGAAACAAGTTTGTCACTTCATTAACTAGTTGAGCAAGTTGAAACAAGATATCCTTCATTAGATATGAACCCGTTTTCCCATGAAGAACCTCGCTAGTTGAGCATTCAGTTTGCAAGTGAAAAATCTAACATCAGAAAGGGGAAATGTATAATAATAGTAATCAATCATTGCTCACTATCACAAATCTCAAATCATAACATATGAAAGGACAAAGACTCTTGAGTCATATGAGCTGAAATTTAAAAGAGACCCACCAACAACCAGCTAGCCATCTTAAAGCTTACTCAAGATCACCAAACAAGCATCCAAAAAGAAAATCTGACCATGAAACAAACTTAAGGACGCATGTCAGCACCCAGAGAAATGATTCAATTGAAAACATTTATCCTAAATGAGACACATATAGCTAATTTCTTGAGTTTATCCTTCAACCGCAACAATTAGGTAGCTGGCAGCAGCTGGATGAAAAGAAAGGTGACACTTACAACAGAAGCGAAGGCATCCCTTCCTCCCTACTCAACAAGATGCAAAGGACCACATAGATCAGTTATTATCACCAAAAATCTCACAACACTGTGAGAAGGATGTAATGTAACAGCACGTTTGCTCAAAGGAGAGAGCAAAGCAGCATTAAAAAAAAATTAAGATGCCTCCAGATGTGCTTCATTTTCGTCCTCTCCTATCACCTCTAGTTCAATTTTCTCCTTCAGTCGCATCTTGGGCGCAAGAAAATCAACCGTGTTCAAAAATATTGGCAAGGAATGAAAGGGATGAATCTAACCAAAAAGAAACTCATCCCTATCCCTGTTTTGATCCTTTCAATCATATCAATCCTCAGACTTCTGAGCCTCAATGCCAAGACTTCACCTTTTTCCACTAGGATATCTGTTTTGTCCTCAGCTCCTCGACACAATTGTTCTCAACCTTTGTCCACCTGCAACAAAACTATATCACATACACCTGAATCCTCAGATAAGTCTATAAAACCTCACAACATCACCACCACCCTGACTGAGAACGAATTCAAAGTTCTTTCTGATCTCATTGCTCTTAAATCCCCATGCAATCTTCTCATATTTGGCTTTCAACCTCAGTACCTTATCATCTCTTCCATGAATGCAGCTGGTAGCACCATCTTTCTCGACGATGACTCCAATAAAATAAGCAAGGTAAGAAAAATCTCCAACAACACTCAAATACACAAACTTGAGTACAACTTGCCAGCAAAGGCAGGCTACAAACTTCTCAAGCACGCAAGGCAGGACCCAGCGGCATGTGTACCGAATCCTAGATTCCTTCAAAAATCAAAATGCAAGCTTGCATTGAAAAACTTGCCATCACAAGTATATGAGAAGAACTGGGATGTCATCGTGGTAGATGGACCTAGTGGGGATTCACCAGAGTCACCGGGTAGGATGGGGTCTATTTACACTGCTAGTGTACTAGCTAGAGCTGGGAATGTTTCAGATGTAGTAGTACATGATGTAGATCGTATGATAGAAAAATGGTTTTCATGGGAGTTCTTGTGTGATGAGAATTTGTTGTATTCTAAAGGGAAGTTATGGCATTTCAGAATTAGAGGTCCCACAAATTCCACAAGATTCTGCCCTGCTGAGGAAGGCAGTACTATAGGGAATTACTATTGATTTTTTTTTTTTTGTTATAAAGATGATATACATACAGAGACAGAAATCACTAACCAATTAGCATTTTTCACCCTAAACGTGCCACTGGATAAACTATGTTTCAGTTTCAATACCCTGACTATCTAGAAGAAGCTATTCTATACAATTATAGTGGCTCACATGAGACTCAGTGTGAGGCAAAATTCTTTTCAGAGGGGACAGAGCTCACTTCGTCCGAGGTGACTGATAAGTGTTGGCAACTTGGCATATCTATTGCTTTTACAAAATCAGAATCATTATGAAAAAACACATGCATAATTTATCAACAAAATACTGAAAATTGGATTTTTTAAGTAACTTGTAGGAATACTTCAGTATTTTGTATACTACTATGGATCATGTTTCCCAGAGGAAAATAGAAACGTGTTGCAAAGCAATGCCTATCTAAGATTGTCAATAGAATTCCCCGCTGGAAATCACGCTCGTTGACATAAACTCCAGACACAGTTATTGCACAAAATTTGTGCTGATCAACCATAATAAAAGTTGCAGCAGCCACAATATGTCGTTATGGCATTTTCCACTAACATTTTCAGTAAGAATATAAGAGGTTCAGTTGGGAGTCTGCATACTAATATGCAACACAAGGACCACAAGATAGAAAATGCATCATGTTCACCAATCATCACCACACTCAACCTTCTTTGAGCTACCAATCCATGAGTGATTCAGAAAAAAGTTATAAGTATTTTGCGTATAAGCACAAATGCCATGTTGCCACTTGCCACTGAATACATAATTACGTATTCACTTAGCACCTTCAAAGCTTTATATTATAGGAATATATGGAAGCAAAAACAATAAGCAAAAGAGAGAGGGGGAGGAGTAATGTTGGAAAGTAGAGTGCGACTAATGAAGTTCCATATTGGTCCAAACTCCAAAATGGGCTGAGAGGACCACAAGTAAAATATTCACAGACTCCTTGTGAATGTTTTGGATGTGGTTGTTAATAGATCTGTTGTTTAACCCATTGATAGATGTCTCCTATACTTTTGAGCTCCTTTTGACCTCCAAACAAGACCATGTAAGGTTTAGTTGAAAGGGCATATATGATTATAAAACACTTAAACACTACATGCATCATAAATCATGTATAAGTAACTTCATCATCTATGACTGTGTTGATCTATATTTGCTTGAGGAATTAAGCACTCTCTCCTATTCTATAAGTAGTAATGTGATTCTCAATAGATAAAACTCGTGGTTAGAAATGGAGGAGGCCATAGCCTCTATGCTCTATATTTATTACATAGACATCCAACTCTAGCAAACTCCTCTCATCACAATCTGATCTACACTAATAGCTACTACACCAGCCAAACAACGATGGAGTAGACTTACCAATTACCATCATCACTGACCTGGTAAATTCGTACAAAATGCAACACTAGATCATATAATGTTGAAATAACACATTTGATAGACACAATACAGGAAAAGAGAAAATAAACAGAAAACATCAAAGGAAGTAAAAACAGAGATATAAAAGTACAAGCATATAATCCTTGATCATCAAGACAAGACATGCAATTATATAACTAAAAATTACGCAAAACTTCAGATCCATTCATCTAGCAACCAAACCAATCATACAGGTAACATAATATCAAAATTTAACAGAAAGACCCCAGGAAAAGTACCATATGGAATTGCCCACCAATGACTGCAGAAATTTGCGTTCTGATTTTGATGATTAACAGTTAGTGTTATGCCCACTATCGCAAACACAAACAAAAAAAGGCTAGGAACTTACCCCTTTTGTTAGTGGAGTAAGTGGTAACCATTACTTTATCGCCTTTACTACAATACAACGGAGAGAATACCTTCTCATGGCAACTGAAAGCACACGGAAGATAAGTCCTAGTTTTAAAATAAATGGTATTTACAAATTACAATAGACTGAATATGCATTGCATACATCAGAAAATTCTTGTTATTACATCAAAGCATGCTTCCAAAGTGTGGGACACAGATATAGTGATTTTTTTATCCACAAATGTTAGTTGTTAATTATTAATTTTTTGTTATTAAGGAGAATCGAACCTCACTTGGTCATTTGTTGTTCATGGGTTCAAATTTAAAAACAGTCTTTCTTATCTTCGTATAACAGGAACTTCTCAACAATGAGATCCATATTTTTTTAATTATTAAGGAGAATCAAACCCGACTTTTTACTCTCTCTCTCCTCCTTTTACCACCCCATCAATTTTATAACTCCCCAATACATTGATACTGATACCCATCCAGTTGTCATTATAGTTTTGTATAAGGCTATATATAGGGGCAATGATACCAATAAAAGACGCGGTTTTGCCATGCTTTGAGAGAGAGTGAGTTACAGAATTTTACTTGAAAAAGAGACGCAAAAGAGAATAGTATAACAAATTAATTCAGTCTAATGAAACTAGAATGAATATATAAAGATAGATAATGAGTTATTTTTTCCCCACTGTCAAGAATAATGTGATTAAGGGTGAGACTTTGCAAAAGAGAAAATATTTTTCATCCTCCATCTTAAACAGTAAGCAGTTTAACGTAATTGTGCATCTTGCGATCGTGCTTGAGCCTCATCCTACGCAGTAAGCTGGGTGGCATCCCCCGTGAAATTTGGAAAATAATTTTTCAGCCACTCGAATATCCTGCTTTGTTCCGTGATCACCTGAGCTTGTTTCATTGTCTTCTACAAATAATTGCACATTTGATCCTCAAAGATAACGTAATAAACTTACACAGTATATGCCTGTTTGATTGAGTATTTGAAAAAATATATATATAACAAAGCATAAACCAATTATGATTTATTTAACAATTTATCAAATCCAAAATATTATGAAATTAAATCCTCCCAAAAAACATATCAATAATCTACACACAGCTTGGTGGTGAGATTGATGGTTTAAGGATTAAAGGTAGAAAGAAGAATAGGCCGTGAGTTACAATTTTTTCACTAATATTTAATAAAAGTTAACAATTAATATTAGATGATAAAAAAAATTACACACCTTCAAAATTATAACCTTTATACAACAAAGAATGCTATTAATACGTTTTTTTCCAAACAAGTTCACCACCAACTAGAGTAATACCATGCGCTAAAATTTGTCCCCTTTATATGGTTTTACCTCGCTAAACTTGGAGTTTTTTAGATGATGCAAATATTTTTATTTTTGTTTTTTTAAGTCATATAAGTATTTTTGTTTGAACATTGAAATGTAGTTAATCGAAATGCTCAGAGTATCTATATTTTTTAAAAAAACAAATGGTATAAATTATGGTTTTCTCATGTTACTCAAACCCTTAAATTAATCTGAAGTTACTTAGCATTCCAATCTAGTTTCAAAAGTGTTTTTCATATCTAGTGGAATTACTTGACACCACATATTAGAATTTGTTTTGTGAGAGATAATTTTCTTGTACACTTTACTTTTTTTTTTAATTTTAATTGGTTTCGAATAAAAATTAATTTATGATCTATATATATCTAGAACAAATTGATGAACTCAATGTAGTTATTCTTTTCTATTCTTAAAAATCTTTCAAGTCATAAATTATAAAATCTATAATTCAAAAATTCGATAGATTTTTTTTTTTAAAGAACTGTTGAAGAAATAAATGATCCTCTTGAACATAAAGAGTTAGAGAGGCTTGGGGAGCTTCAATCAAAGAGACACTTCAATATGATGGAAACTTAGCAAAATCTATATTTTTATCTCTTTCCTTCAACTTAGCAAAATCTATATTTCAACTTTTGTTTCAAGCTTTTCTCTCTTTCCTTCCGTTCGAGAGACGATTGGACAAAAAAGAAATCCAATTTACAAGCATATTTTGAAAAGGATTCATGAAATAACTCTTGCTAAGTTTGCTTTGGGGACCAAGACCAACCTAATGAAACATTCCAAAATCCCTATAGGAATATGTAAAGATATCGAGGAGTGATAAAGAAATTTCATTTGGGAGAGTACAAAGGATTGTTGTAGAAATCATATGGTAAAATAGGACATTCTTTGTCTTCCTAATTAAAATGTTGGGTGGATTAGGATTCAATCAATTAAGCACGATTAATGATACTTTTTGATGAATCTCAATTGGGGAACAACACTTAATAATCTTTCAGTGCAGGTGTTGAAAAGGAAAAATGCTTGAGGCGTGGACCTCTCTCAAAAGACTTCTTATAAGGCCGCAAATTATTCTATATGACCTACGTGGCTAATATTTTGTTTTTGTTGAGCAAAAACGATTTTTTTTTATGACTTGTGCAAAACTTAGCACAAGATGTGCAAAAGATATATAGGAGTAAGATGTAGAAGAAAAAAAAGCGTGGTTAATCTTTGACTCTGTAGTTCAGAATAAAAGATTATGACTGAAAAATAGAAAATCAACTTTATTATGGAAATACTCTAGGGTGGATGACGACAAAAACGTACTAGTAAATACAAATAGTGTAAAACTTTACATTGTTATGCACCAATGTAAAGGGTTGACTTGTGAAACTTTGGGAGAAAAAAGTATGACTAAGTTTATTTTTTTATCACAAATTCAAAGATAATTAAATATATATAAATTTTGAATTTAATAGACTTGAACATACGCCATCAATCTATAAAAAAAAGTATTCTTGTAATATTTTTTAAAATAGTTATTTTAAAATCCAATAAATTTATTATATATAACAATTTATAATTGAATAATGATGTAAGTAATTAGATTAAACTAATTTTGGTTGAGACAAATTATGAAAGGAAATTAATTGCATGTTTATTTTTCAGTTTAATTTACTTTGCATAAATTTTGATATTAAATTAATGAATTACAAAACTCATTTTGCAAAAGAAATGGTGGAGATACTTTTGCAAAAACTTATTTTACAGTACTAAGTCCAAGGAAAACATACGTCTAATTGTTCTTACTGCAACTCAAAATATCTCATATCATATGTACCCTACATTGCCGAACTCAGATCATATACATCATATGCACTCTATATCTTATAATTCATGGGGGAAAAAATCAATTAAATTTTAGGTAAGTGGCAGTATGATTGATTAATAGGGCAAAATATAGCTGATATTTTTAGTTGTTCCTCATCTTCTTCTGTCCCAATCCCCTATTCCCGCCCTCTCTATGATGGATAGTGGCATTATGAAAGGAATAAATTAAGAAGCATTATATATATAAATGAACATATACTATTATACTTGTAAACATCGATATCCCTACACGACAATATGTACGTGGCCGTAACAAGAACTTCAGTTTATCTCTTTCCTCCTGGATTTCGTAATTAAGCATCCCCAGAGAGCAAATACTTGCAAAGTCCAATAATGGAATTAAAGTGTGCTCCACATAATAATCTCACATGGTGTGACTCTACAAGAGTTTTAGTTTAACAGGATCCGAACTTTCCTATACTTTCCAAAACTAGCTACCTTTTTTACCTGATTGGTTAACTGATTTGATTGAACAATCTTGCTCATTCCATTTCCATTCCATTTTTTTCCTTTTATTCTTCCCTGCCTAGATAGAGATGGAAAACTGTTCCCTCATTTTTGGAAATATTTTTCCTCTTTTATGTCAGAGAGAACCTTTTTATCATCATCTTCGCTGAACCTGAATCTTCACATGACAAGATGAACATTCATTATTATTTTTTATTATTATGGTTTTCCTCTCCTATCCAAAGTACTTAATGAACCAGCTTGGATTGTAGCAGATTTTATTTGCTATAACCTAACAAATACCTAGGTAGCTAGATTTGTTCAACTTTCTAGTAGTTAAAGTAGTTCTAATTCTAATTAAAGCAAATTATTTCTTGTTAACTGTATTGAACTTAAATGTCATACGTGGCAAAATATATATATACTGCTTGTCTTCATGGTGTTATCATAGAAATGAATAATTATAATCATGAATCATCTATTTACTTTCTCTTCCATCTATTTTTTTTATATCTTTTTAATCACATCATTTATAGCAACTATCATTTTCTATCTCAACTTTTTGTTCTTTTCTTTTACTATAATCCCTCTCATGTTTCCACCTCAATCCACCCCAAAATGGGGGTGGATATGAATGTCACTACTCTATAGAAAATTTACTAATCGTAAGTACGGGTGTAGTGTACTATACACTACATATCCCTGCAATGTCGATGAAGATTTGCTTGTCCCAGATATTAACAATGAAATATTAAAAGAAGATATCTTCTCTCTCTATATATATGTGATGGTTCATGCATGTGTAAGCATCGCATATATATACATATGATTCTCCACAATCCAAGCAAAACAGTATCGCTTGACAATTATATGCGGACAACCTGAAAAGACAAATGTTAAGGTTTTGTCATGATGACTAGTTTGATGGATCGGAAAACATGTCCTACATCTTTATCGTGCTATCGACTTTCTGAACGAAATTGATTGATTGTTCTAGCATTTCTATGATTGT
>PYAF01004847.1:2584138-2611835 GCA_007407185.1 Glycine tomentella | reverse complement strand
TTATATATCCATCATTTTCTGATGAGTTTGAATTTTCTATAGAAATATGAAATAATTGAAGCTGTTGCGCTAAGTAGCTGCAAACAAAGATCTGATTTTTGATGATAATAACTTATGGGTGATACTGATTCTACGATGTTCAGAACAGTGGCATTAAAAGAAAGCTGATTTTTCAGTACCCTAGAGCAGAAGATAAGCCATTTTGTTAAATCCAACTTCCAAGAAAGAAGCAGAACAAACAAACGTTGTAACTATTATAAGTCCCATTTATTTATTCTTGTACATAAATTTGTTCGCATCATTCTTTATTTGCACTTTCTTATTTGAAAAATAACCAACTAATACATATTATTAAAATTTATGTTTCTTTTTTATTATTTTAAAAACTTATATAAAATAATATACTAAAAATTAATAATGTGCTAATACCAATATTGTTGTTTTATCAAAAGGACACCGAGGCAGTAACTTACTTTTGAAGCATGTCGTGCAATAGTTGGTAACAAAAGACCACTAGTAGTTAGTAAGCCAATTCATCAGCCCATAATATCTAGATTATTACTCAATATAATATAATAAAATCACATGGAAATAAATCGAGGACTAGATACAAATTTGACTTATCAGGATTGTGACTCCATGCCTTCCCTAACGTTTCTCAAACGTACTTTTCGCAAAGTCTATGATTTGCGCCCACTGGATACTTTTTCAGTTCATAATAGAATCAAAGTGGCTACTGTATTATTGTGTCACACCCTTGTGTTGACCCTTTTCACTGACGTATCTGAGTGTTATATTACTTAGAGGGTTGCTTGACAATCACAAACTACGAAAATTGACTCTCTTACTAAGTTGGAACTCTAATATTGAATCTCAGGATTGGTACATAAGAATACATATGATTTTTTCGTCGACCAAAATTAGTAGTCTTTCTTTGCTTACTTTCCTTAATCTAAACCTTTTTTATTTTCGTACAGAGAAAAAAAGGGGGGGTTGCCGACATATCAAGCTAATTCCAGTCTTGCAACATCTTTGAAAAGGAGCACTACTGTTCACTGTTCTGATTGATGCTTTTAGTCAGTAATCCGATCCAAAATGGACAGGGATAGTGGGTGTTCGGTGTCTGTGATATTGTGCAAAAGTTAAGAAGTTGAATACAAGTGGATACAGCTATATATCTCGTCTTTGTGGTGATTGGTGCTACTATGCTTTTTGTTCCGATTCATTTGTTCTATCGTCATCGAAGTTCTCAACTTGGGGTCTTGTCTCACCAAGTTTATCATCATTCCGTTATTCGCGATCATCAGTCTCACTACTGTATATAACTCATACCATTACATTACATTACATAACCACCTTAATCAATTAAGCCACACCCAACAAACATTAACATATATATCTATGTTTAAATATTAATTTTACCAATACAATAGTACTGTACCATAGGCAGATGAATAGATATATCGAATAGACAGCCATCTAATGATTTTGGGGCGAAGATCGTCCTTGTTAATTTTCTGCATTCAATTATCCGCAGAAAATTCTGAACTTGTAATAACATCTCGAGATATGTAAGAATGTAACTAACACGTTACGAAAAAGTTGAAAACTACAGGTCCGGCACTAGTTACGACCACACTTGTTCAATTTCTATTTCTGGACTCTGATTTATCCTTTTAACTCAAAAAGGTAAACAGAAATAGATTTGCAGAAATAATTTAAAAGAAACTGAATTGATTATGTATTTTAACTCTTCCATTCGCTCTCACGGGACCTCACTCGGGTACGTAAGTATTAATTAATTGTGCTGCCTGTTCATCGCCAAAAATATGACAAAACATAGAAGGAAATTAAATTAAAACATTTACACACTGAGAGACACACACGGTGCTAATTAACTAACTGTAACTAAACTAACTAATTTGTGATGAAGCAAAAACGGTTAATTAAAGGGGGTGTTATTCTGCTTGGTCGAGTTGGTTGGTTAGAAAACAGAAAGAGAAAAAAAAAAAAAAAAAACGGGAACTGAGAAATGTGATTTTTTTTTTTTTTTTGTGGATCAAATTTTCATTTAAGCGGGCCTGAAACTTTGCCTACAGGAATGACAAGTGATCTCCATGCACGTAGAATCCACCTGTCTGGTGGCTCGTTCCTTGATCCTCTCGGCGCGCTCAACCTCTTCTCTAGCACGCTCCCACATTTGGCGCGCACGTGCGAACTCCGACTGCGCCATCTCCATCTCGCGGCGGGTGAGCTCCCTCACCCGCTCCGCGTAGGCCTTCTCCATCGCAGCTAGGCGGATTTGCTCCGCGGCCTGCCACTTGAGCGCGTCCACGCCGTCGCACATGAGCACGGCCGTGGGCGGCCGCACGCTGATGGAGAGCTGCAGGTCGAGAGAGGGGGTGCCGCCGCCGCCGCAGTCTGTCGTGGAGGAGGAGGAGACCGCGGAGCGGAGGCGGATGAGGGAGGAGTCGGAGCGCGAGGATGGGAGAAGGTCGAGTTCTCTGTTGATCTCGTCTTCCATTGAAGGAGAGAAGAAGAAGAAGAAGAAGGAGGAGGAGAAGGAAAACTGTTTTGATCGGGTAGTAGTAGTAGTGTAACGAAAGAGGGATTTAGCACTGAATCCCCGTAGCGGAAGCTATATATAAACAACTTCACGGCATTAAATTACCATTTTACCCTTGTTAATATTAAATATTTGTTAACTTTTCTTTCTAGTACGAACCAAAATTATTACTACTATCAGACAATAACTAAATATTAATATTTCCAGACACAAGCAAAAAAAAAAATATTGAAATGAGATTTACTTTCTTAAAACAAAAGTTTAACCCTATCAGGCTATCACCAACATATACAAGAGCTAAATATTTATTAGTTATAATTTATGTCATATAAGAAAATTTAAAATATTTTTAACTTTTTTAGATACCACAAGTATTTTTATAGGAAATAATTATGTTCCAACCTATTAAAATTATTGTAACCAATGAAAAACTTTTTTCTAAATATTTAATAAAATTTTGTATTTGAGACTCAAACTTAAAATTATTATTCAAATTGAAACAATCTCAAACTAATTAATTTATGTTGAAAAATCTAAAATAACGGATCATTCATATAATTATAGAATATCAACTAACAAAAAATCAGAGTTATCAGAGTTATAATTGTGTGTATCTTGTTGGACCATTATTGAATCAAAGGAAAGCTGAAGAAGTGAGGGAACAAGATGCTAGAATCTTCCTCTCTATTACCTATTCAGAAATTGGCAGCCTCCAGCGATTGAAGCATCATGGCTCATGGGACTTAATCCCAGTATATATAGGCTAGAGAGGGGACCTAGCAAAAACCTAATCAACAGTGTGTCTGATGAGTCCACCCATCATAGAAGTCCAGTCAGACACTAATGCCTACACTGCTGTCCAACTAGGTCCAATATCAAAAAATGCTATAAATCCAACTCAACATAATCATAATGAAAACAATCAAATAATAAAAATTGGAATATCGATTAACCCAACTAATTTAAAATACAAAATTAATTAATTAGTATTACTCACATAAAGAAAAATTTCTAACATTCAATTCTAATAAAATATTGTTGTAGTTTATGAAGAAGAAAAATACTTGTAACAAGTTAGCAGACAGGCAGACGGTTAACATAGCTAATATTCTATCTAGATTTGATATAAGAATTATTTGTTTGTATTTATTAAGGGATTAGTTAAATTTAAAGTATTATGTTTTTTAATTTAAAAAATCAAGGAAATTGTTATTTTGCAGTTAATGATATAAAACTTATGAGTTTGATAATTGGGTTATATGGAATTTGGGTTGAAATATGTAGATGTAGTAGCATTGTTTTAATTTTGAAGCTCTTAATTAATTATTTGTTTATATTTGTATTAGTTGTTTTTTTAATTGCACTCGGCTAAATTGTATTTTTCAAATATTTTGATTTAGTTTTAACTAGGGCAAAAAGTTTTTTGATTGATGGTAATTTAGAACGTTTTAAGTATTAAAAAAAAAAGTTGATGAAGGAATAAACAGTTGATTTTGTATAATCTTATTTCACGTGAAAAAAGAGAGGGGGGAAAGTATACAAATATTTACACCCAATAATTAATCTGATTTCTTTGACTTTGTTACGTTGTTTCTGTCTCTTTTGTACAGTAAATAGTAGTAAGAATAAAAAATGCATGAGGACAAAAGAGTAATTGAGGTAAGAGGTGGGGATGCGGGTTTCGAAGGGTGGGAAAATCCGTTATGAGATTGAGGAAAAGGAGGGAAAATAACGGATCACGTTATTGGGATGAGAGGGACCCCGTGGGTTTGAGAATTCAGATGGTGAAAAGCTGGTGCCATCTTTTTTATTTTTCTTAATATTTTAATTAATATTGACTTTTTCTTTTTACAGGCGAGATGAGCATGGAGTATATGAATGTGGGTGTGTAATAATTACGATCGCACGTGCGCGCGGGTGGAGAAGTGAAAAATGAAAACTCTTAACTTGATACCACTATACTATAATACAAGTTCTTTTTTTTTTTTTTAACCGCCTATAATACAAGTCCATGTTGGAACCTAAATTGTTTGGAGGGAACTTAGGAATTAAAACCCAAAAGTAGTTTTAAATTTAATAAAGCTACCACAAAAGTGTGGGTTAATTCAATTAGATATATCTTTCTATCTTAGAAAAAAAAAAAAACTATCTTTAAGTTACACTTTCGTAGGGCATAAAGATAAAAAAATAAATTACTTTCTCATATTTGAATTTTCTCCAAATCCTTTCTCATATTTGAATTCATCATATGAACTCCAAATCCTTTCTCACATTTGAATTTTCTCCAAATTAATTACTTGCCTTTATCTTAGTTTCATTCTCAACTTAATTTCTTGCAAAGTCAGACTCTGGATTTGATGTGTATTATTTGACAACAATCATGTAATTACTATGTTCTCTAATCAAGTTTAAGGTGTTGTTACCTGAAATTATGATCTAGGTTGAATCTTGATTACTCAATTGAAAATTGGAAAAACTTATACCCCAGTATCTTGTGCACTATGAAACTCTCTTGTTTGGTCACTTTAAGTTTGTTTTGTTCTTATAAATCTCTATTGTTTTAAACTAGTTTAGCTTGATTTTAACATTTGTAATCAATTCCCTCACTTCTTTTTTGACAGAATCAATTCCCTCACTTGAGATAATGAAATGATGGTAATTTCATAATAAATCTCTTAAAATGACACTCTTACTCACTCTATAGTACATGCACAATTTAGTTCAATTAATCGTACGTTGAGTTTTCATCAAATGTATGTAAAAAAAAAATAGTCATTCTCAATAAATCTTTTGGTTAATTGATAATCTGGCTTTGTATTATAAATAATTAAAGGATAAATATCCATTTTATCTTTGAAAGTGTGAGACGATGATAAATTAATTTGTGAAATATAAAAATTTAAATTTAATATTTGAATGTGCTAAAAGTGTGACAGATTAATCATGTGAATAATTTAATATTAAATTGATCCTAAAAAATATAATTTATTATCAAATTAATCCTTCTACATTATAACTTAATGATAAAATGATCTCATAATTTAATGATGTTGCATTTTTTACACATTTAAAGATTAAATTTAAATTTAAATTTTTTAGATACCAATTTGACAAACTAAAATGAGTATTTACTATTAGTTAAAAAGTTTGTAAGATATGGATAAATCATAATCATAATTTTATTTTATTTTCAATCATTTATTTAATTAACAAATTTATTAGTTTCTTTTATGTTTTTCTTAATTATTGTCTTGCATGATCATCAAAAGATAATAATTTAGAGTGAAAATATTAACATTATTGCATAATCATTGGATGCTACTAGTTTTGGAATAAGTGATTGGTATTTAAGAAGAATCAAATTATAAGTTGATTTGGTTAACATGTCAATGATTGCATAGATGAAACTTGATACCTCAGATTTTCATACTGAATTGTTGCTTGTAGGAAATTGCTCTTTGGAATATTTTTTCATTTTACTTTTCTCCATCTTAATTTCTTTGATCGTATTTTAATCTAACACCATTTTTTTATTCTTTAAATAACTAAGAATTAATTGACTTAATAATAATAGACAAGTCCTAAAGATGATAATTAAGGTTTTAAATATTCATTTTCATTGTCTTGTAGATAAGTGCATTTACTTTGCAAAACATAATAAAGTTTAACAAAAACAATAGGTTAAAATTTATTATTTTACAAGTACGTAAATTGTATTAAATATGTAACTAATAGTACCAGTTTGGTTTCTCTCAGTAAATAAAAATTGAAAATTAAACCAAACAAAAATATTTATTTTAAAATAATTATTCAATTTTGTTAATTTTTTTTATTTTTTCATGAGCTTTTTTATCAGATCAAATAAATTCAATTATGAGCATCCATAAGTGAAAGAATGATGATTGGTCATCGTTTAAACAAATAAATTAACTTGAATGAACATTCAAAATGAAATAGTTAGATAACTTGAATCATTTACATTCAAAAAAAGATATGTTGTGCCTTGTATGATTCTAAAAATTTATTATATTCTTGTGTAAATGTCGTATATATTGTGTCTTGTACGTTGCACATTTATATTTGGTTGTGATAACTGTAAGACCATCAAAGTAGTTACCTTAGGTCCAGAATCATTTAATTAAGGCTACAAATTTTTTCATACTTAATTTAAATTGTTATCAATTTCAATTATGTTGATATTTTTTATTGGTAATACTGTGTAGTTTTAATTAAACAATTGAAAATTTTGGATGATTATTTATTAAAAAATATTATATTAATTTTAAAAATATTTTAAGTTTTAGTTAGTACTATAATATTAAGGGTATTGATTTATTTTTTAAAATAAATGTATTCCGATAAATATAAAAAAATTCTCATTAAAAATATTAAAATATTATTATTCAAATACGCATTACTTATAGAATATTGTAACAATATTTATAATTATTATTAGACTAAAATATATTTTTAGTCTTTTATTTTTTTTAAAGTTCATTTAATCATTTATTTTTTAAAGTCAGCCGAAATGGTCCTTTCAAATTCAAAATAATAATTATTTTTAATTTTGGAACACAATTTTGAATCATTTTTTTATTGATTTGATATGTAAAACTTGCCTCATTAGATTTATGTACATAAAAATTATAGAATCCAACTAATGTTTGAACAAAAAAGTCATAAACATGATAAAAATCATGTAAAAAAAGAATTCAATGGGCAATCGATAAAATGAAAAATTTAATATCAATTTTTATTTTTGCTTGCGAGACTTATTTTTCACTTGATTTTCATCATATTTATGACCCTTTTTGGGTTTGAACGGTAGTTAGGTTTCATAATTTTCATGAGATAAATTTTACATCTCAAATTAGTTATAAAAAAATCAAAACTGTTTTCTAAAAGTGAAAAATGATCATTATTTACTAACTATTTTTAATCAATTTAAAAATATAAAGGGATAGATTAAAAAATTAAAAGATAAAGGATAAAAGAGTATAATAAAAAATATAAAAGATTAAAAGTGTATTTTTTAGTCTTATGGTTATTATTGAAAGCGGATTTTTAAAATTAAAGTTACTAAAGTGTTATTTGATATTAATTGTTTATGTTAAAAGATATATTGAATCACATTATCATTTTATATATTTAATAGTGAAATGTTAGAAATATTTAATTTTAAAACGTTGCTCAATTATTTAATAGATGATTAAAAAATAAAACAAAAATCGATGAGTTATATTAAATTTAATTTTAAATATAAATTTTTCTTTAAGACCTCAAAGTTTCTAACCATGATCACCATGATCATGTATTGTATTATTTGTATTTTTAGGTCAAAGTTTATTTATTTTCCCATCTTTTAAATACTTTTTTAGATCCATCCTTGATTATTAGTATAATATTTCACTCTATTAGTATAAAGTCGTAGCAACGTCACTAACAAATAAATTTTTATTAAATAAATATTATATTTTTTATCATGATATTGATATGAATTGTTTATAGTTAGAAATAGTAACTAACATTTATCGAAATCATAAACACACATAAGATATATATTTATCTTTTAATATAATTTATTTCATATCTAAAATAAATAAATAAAAACTGAATATTGGATCACTTGGTTAATGAACACTAATCCAACATTACCAAATTATAAGTATAAGATGCACTACAAAAAAAATACATATTTCCCACGGACAATTTCCGAATCCAATTTTTTCGTCGGTACCTCAAGTGAGTTCACGTGCCACTCTTCAAATTCCCAAGTGAGTTCACGTGCCACTCTTCAAATTCCAAATTCAGCTCAAACTCTCCCAACCCTTCAAATTCAATAAGCCCCAACCCTTCACTGCCACTCTAGACACTCCTTCCTTATCATGAGCCCCAAACCAAGTGCCGCCGCAGCTGCTCCACGCGATCTCCGAGCACGGCAGGTACGCGTACGTGAGCATTGTGGTGCTGGCGGCAAACGACGACATTCGCTCGGCGGAGGCGGCGCGCGAGATGGCGTGGGACCAGCTACACTTGGGGCCGTAGCACTCGGTGCTGCCGGTGTGGCGCGACGCTTACTCCATGGCGTGCCTCCACGTGGCGCGCCACCACTACCGCAATGGCGAGTTCAGGGACGCGCTTAGGGTTTTGGATTTGGGAATCATTTTTAGCAGAGCAGCTACCGTGAATACTTGAAGCTGAAAGCAAGATTTGAATCACTTCAAAGGACCCAAAGGTGATTATAACAATTATAACTTTAGCCTATTTTCTGTTCATTTGTTGTGCGTTAAGATTTATTGTGTTTGTATCCTTTAAATTTTCACTACTGTGTAATTTTGTTAAGAAAAGTTTATTGTGACTCCTTTTGGTTATTTTGCACTGTCTGAAAAACCAATTTGCAGACACAATTCATACTGGACCAGTTATCTGATCTTGAAACCAAGGTACATTGTTGGACATATATAATTAAAGGAATAGAGCAACTTTATGGTACCTAATAATTTCAAGCTATTTTTTGTTACATGAGCAGATGTTAGTAGAAGCAAACAGATCCTTGACAGTGAAGGTAATTTTATACCATTATCCTCAATATTGTTCCCCTACCTATCAACGTCGGTTTAGAAGAATAAATATATGTCCAGCTTAGACAATTTGATATTCTTTTTAAGTTTTAATCAGTTTGGGAGTGTACTATCATACCCTGAATCTGATTTCATATTTCATTTAGTATTTTAGTGATGATTTTATCTAAATCACTATTTTTTATAATATAAAATTAGCCTTATCTCTTTTAACTTGCATATTATTTTTTAATTAAATAAACTTGCATATTGATTTAAATTTAATTATCTCTTACACGATTTAAACTATTGGCAAGGGGCATACTGCACTTTTAGGACGAGCAGAGCTGAAGACTTTAGTCCATTTACATGCTAATGAGGTTACTTGTTTTATTGATTCAAGAATTTTAATAACATTTTCTTGTAATATAGTGATATGCTCAAGTTCATTATCAGGCAGGGAAAGGTGGAGAGTTGTCACTTCATGAAACTAGAATAATTGCTGGAGCTTTGGACTTGGAAATTGATAGACTGCTAAAGATGCTATGACTCCTATAAGTGAAACATTTTCTCTTGACATAAACTCCAAACTTGACATGTATGTTCCTCATGTCTGTTTCTGATGTTTTAAGCATACTTTACTACAGCCCCAATGGAGCTTATAATTCTGGTTTCAAACCAATAACCCATCAGGTGATCTTAAGACATGTTCAATGATGTGTAATGCTTTTGCTACCAGCAATGCTGTTAGATTAATTATATAGGACTAGTGCTTACATTAAGTTGCATATTTTGCTATTCATTTTTTTTTTTGCCTTGAGCGCAAATCAAAGATCTAATGCAAGATTTAGCATCTAAGCACATCATTCCAAATATGGAGCAAAAAATTCGTGTACTCAATCAACAGGTCTTTTATGTTTAGCCCTTTTTGACTTCATGTTTTGAATTTGTTATTTCAGACCCAAAACATTGCCTTTGCAGCATATTTGCATGTCATTTAAAGCACTGTCAAACACTTGGGATAGATGTTGAAGTTAGTATTTTTAAATTTAAAATTGAAATGGATAAGGGAAGTGGTCTAATAGGCTTGGTTGGTGTCAAAATGAATGTGTATCTAATAATAATATATAATATATTTGGTTGGCTTCATGAAGGCTTGGTTGGAATCTTTGTTAATGTTTTGTTTATGAAACACTGCACTTTTCTAGTATAATGATTTATGAAAGAGAATTTGGGAAATGGGATTACTCTAGTACTGTCATAAGATATTCTTCCTTTATTTTGGTAAGCCTTTTTTCAATTGTTTTCTTGTTTGTTGAAATCATTGAACTGGAATCAACTTTGACCATGTAACCCACTAAAGAGGGAAAAAAAAGTTAGCAATATCAATAACAATTAGTTAGTAAAATGGCTTAATATTAAAATTAACCCTTTAAAATTCTAATTTTTTTATTTATAATCATTATAAATTCGCTCTTACAACTGTCAAAATAAAAAAAATGCAAATTTACAAAAATTAAAAATGAGTAAAATATCTTTAAGAAACCAAAATTAGAAAAACAAAAATTTAGAGAAACTAAAAATGAATAAAAAAATTTACATGGATCAAAATTAAAAAAATACAAACTTAAAAAAGAAAAAAACATATTTAAGTCAAAATTGAATGAATTGCTGTGGTTCAAAGGGCCTCTCTGGAATAATTTCCTATCACATTCTTATTAGTGTGTGTGTGATTATGTGTTCCTTTCTATAATGACTTCATCTCTTTTCTTAGATCAGTTGTATTATAATAATAAAATCACACACATCAATCATCATGCATGTAGATGCCATCTTTTTTAACCATTAATTCCTTATAGTATATTATAAGGAATTCCTTTTGATCTAGTATATCGAGGGGGCAACATTGGTTTGATGGGATTGATTTCTCAGGCTGTTTATGAGGGTGGTTGCCATGTAACTGGGTAAGCAAGCATCTTCTTCGTGTGGTCTCATGTTATGTAGTATATATTGAATTTGTTGAAGTAAACTATTATTTTGTCTTGCTTTTGTGTGCAGAGTTATTCCCAAGACACTTATGCCAAGAGAGGTAATGTTAAGGTGTTTTGGAAGCATTGAAACACACTCAAAATATCTCTAACTTAATCCAAAAATGCATGTAATCTTCCGGTGTGACTTAACAATGTGATTATAATTAATATGATCACTTTTTATTAATTTTAACTCTGTTCTTTTTAAGGCAAAACATACAGCAAAACAAAAGTCATACCTGAATTTTGGAAGTTAGGATTCTAATATTGCTTTCTAACTTTGACATAATTTTTTAGATAGAAAATCAATATTTGAGCTCCAGTCTAATTTATTCAGTCGAACGCTTAAGTTAGTGGCACAAAAATAAGCAAGTATTAATGGATAAGTTGGAATGAGATTAGATTATCTCAACCTTTACCATCCCATTTTATTGAGGTGAAATTATATGTTTTAGATTTTAATTTTCCTTTTAAGATAATATAAATAAGAAAAAATATAATTTTATCATATTTTTCTTCTAATAATAGATAGTTTCTGGTATTAGCTGTTATCTTTATCTTTATGGTAAAAGATAAAATTTGTCTTTTCCCTTATTTAAATTTGTTAGATTCTCTAAATCTGGTTAGCCTTCTCTACCAATCACTGGAAATGAAGACATGTCGAATCCGAGTAAGACACCTTTGAGAGAAACAATAGTTGAAGGTGGTTATCTAAGTCTTTGAGAAAATCAAATAAATAGCATCTTGCTGCATCCAATTTCAACTGAAGCATAACAGTTTCATTGGCAATTAGTCACTGATCTTTTAAAAGCTAGGCAGCCTAGCATTTTTAGTGGTTTTATAATTATTATTATTTTTATTTCTGCTCAATTAGTAAAAATGCTATCTGTGCAGGCTCAAAGGACCTGGCCCTATTGCTAAGGTCTTTAAACTGCTTACTCGTGGCAACCCTTATGGCTGAAAGATATGTTTGTAGTATCTTTGTTTTTATTATTTATATATTTCCATCATAAACTATAAACTTTATATGAAGAGTAAGTCTTTATTGCTGGCAGATTAGAAGGTGCACTGACTTTAATTGTCTCATTTCAGTTATGCTTCTGAAGATCATCACTTTGCTGTTGAACTTGGGAGCCGCTGAGGCTTGAAATTTGTTAGAATTGGAAAGCTCACTCCCCCCTTTTAATAGGTTTCTTTCTATTGTTGCAGGACCACTGTCTGATTGATTTGTTACATGGATGGCAGGATGGAAGACTCTTAGTGGATATGACTTGTGTAATTGGGAAGGTACTTGCTTTTGTCTCAGTGCTAGAAGTTCTATTTTTTTTTTTTCAGTTAATTTTCTTTTTCATTTGAGCATACTAGTTGTCACTAAGAACAAGACAGATCTTTTTATTTTATTTTCCTTCTTGTCTTCCTGTGTAAACCTTAGAGTTGTGTTGAAGAATTTGTCTTCCTGTGTAAAGCTTAGAAACTCAAGCTTAGAATGAGAAACTTAATATTTTTTTTCATTACAGGCAACATTAGATTAATAATTGTTTTGATGCAACTTCTCTATTAATAATTTTTTTAATTATTTGGAAAAATATATGGTGCAACTAATCAATATTATGGTTAAAGAATTAAAAGAATAAGTTTTTTATTAAAATTAACATGGATGTGACTTTTAAACTTGATTAATTAGTTGTTATCTTGAATTATAAGCTTAGTTAAAACTAAGATGGCTGTGTAAGCATTGAATGAAAAAAATACATTTAAAAGACATTCTAAGACGGTTATTTTAAAAACCGTCTTAGAAAGTGTCGATGTAGAAAGCGCCTATGCGTGTATTTCCGACGGATTTATCCGTCGGAAATTTCCCACGGGTGATTACCGACGGATATATCCGTCGGAAATTACCGACGGACAAAAAAATTACCGACAAAAATCATTTCCTACGAGCGTTTTACCGACGGATTTTTGTCCGTCGGAATTCCGTCGGAAATTTCGTTTTTCCGACGGATTTTCGGGTTTAGCGACGGATTTTTCCGTCGGAAATCAGCGATTTTTTTGTAGTGATGATTTTTATAGTAAATATCTATACTATGCATTATTTGATTCTTATTGTGTGAGAAGTTTAGTACATCATATGGTTACGAAATAGATTTTTCCGTTGTGATATGATATGAAAGTTTGCATTCATTTCATTTTTTAATTTATTATTACAATTTTTTTTATGTAATCGTATTTATTTAATATTTATTGATAGGAAATTTTTTTTCCCATAACCTTATTAATTTTTAAGCGTTCAGCCTCACATCCATCTATTGTATTTACGAATTTTTCCATCATTGGCTAGGTATCTCCACAAACATAGCTGTGAATTTAACTCTTTAGCCATTGATAAAGTTCCTTCTAAAGTGATGATTCCAAAATTCTAATTCCTGACATTCTAGATAGTTTTCAGGTTGAGTTATAGTTTTCTTCTTCTTTTATGAACATTAGTATCACTCGACAAATAATATTATTTGTTAAATAAGATTATTAAAGACAATAACTTTTTTTAAGTATTTAATATAACAATATATTCAAGATTGAAACTAAAGATCATCAAGCTAAAACACTAGAAAAAAACACTTGAGTGTTTTGAGTTATAGTTTGTTTCAACCACAACCAATCACTTGATGATTTGATTTTTTAATTCATAGGAATTGAAGATAAATATATAAAAATTTACAACAACTTACGCATTATAAACTAAATCCTCTTTATTGGTTCAATTTATGTAGACTTAATACTAATTAGTTAACTAGCTAGAGTTATTATTCACTATTTACTTTTTAATTAACATATTAAAATTAATATTTTAGAAGTTATTGAAAATATAAACTTGGTCCTTTGCTTTCAGGTGGTGATCAGCTGAATGAAAATTCGAAATGTTTGAGCAAGTGATTTATTTTTCAGAGAGGAGGAATATAAAGTATACTTTAAGACATCGAATATTGTGACTTTTGTTGATTGTTGTTTCAGTAAATATTGTATAAAATAACTAAATTAAAATTTCATAAAATATTTTTCTCCTTCTTAAAATTCAAGCAATAAAAATTTAACAAAATCATCACAATTACAAAACATTATTATTGTTATAGTTATTATATGGAAGTATATTATGTTAAAAAATGAAAAAAAATATGTTTAAATTAATATATATATTTTCCCCCCATCGATCGAGTTTTATTGTACTGTAATATGTAAAAAAATAAAAAACAAATTGGTGGCATGAAATTGTATAGCTTTATGGTAGGGTTGGGGTGAGGAGCTAAAAGGGAAAGGCACTTTCTAAGCATTCAGCAACCCACGCCCACGCTTTGGGCAGGTTGGCACGTGGGAGAGTGGCAAATGGCCTAATATAGAGAGGGGCTAAACATGATTGATCATTGTGCTTCGCTGACTTTCACACTTACGACCCTTCATCTGTGGGGTAGAGACCCTACATTTTATTTATTTATTCGTCTTCTTCATTTTCTATATCTAAGCATCATGTGGGTGGGAAATCCACCACGATCTTCTTTTTTTCTAATGCCAACATGTAAACAAGGTACATGCATGCAGAATAGTGGTCTAGTTAAGCATGAGATGAGGGAGAGAAAAAGGTAATGTAACTTAATTGAGAAATTAAAAACCTAGCCAATAAAAGTTGTTAAAGAATCTAATGCACAACAACAAAATGTGAAAAGATAGAATTATGTGTACAGCTCCCCTGCAGAATCTTTACTAGTTTTATCATGTGGCTTATAATTTGTAGTCAAGTTAAAATCAAATTATTTTAAAAATAAAAGGCAATATATGTAACACAGTGTTTAGTACTTTAGTTGTGTGGAGAGAAAAGAGAGAGAAAGAGAGAAAACATGTGAGAATCAAAATTTTACCTTTTTATCTCCTATTAAATATTAGAAAGATTTAAAGAGAAGGAAACATATGACCTAGAATTTTCCTGGACTGTTTTAACAAGTATCATCAAGTTATTGAATTATTATTATGTTGATAACGTTTAATATGATCCCTGTCAAAAAAACAAAACGTTTTAATATGATTGTTTGACTTGATAAAAAAAAACGATTGTTTGAGTGTAATAATACATTATTTTTGGACATAATATGTTAGCAATTACGTACGGATGTCAATATTTATTTATTTAGATAAAGTATATTAATGCAATAAAACAAAGATAAAGTATATTAATGAGTAACATTTGTTTTGTGTTTTTTTAAAAAAAAAATATAAATTATAACTTTATATATTTCTTCAAGAAAATAAGGGAACACTTAAAGAATATAGTAAAAACTTAAAAGAAGTTATATTTGAAATTATAAGAAAATATACACAATTAATTTTAAAAAATTTAAATATAAATTTTGAAAGTATAAATGTCATAAATAACACCGTCACATATTCAAAATAAAACAAAAATATATGTTTAATTTCTCTAGTGATAAATAATTATAATTTGAATCTAATTAGTAGGTACTGATAATGTAAATATTTTTATACCATTTTCTATGAATTGATGGGTTAGATAAAATTATTAATTTTTATAACAATTATTCTAAAAAAATATATCTAATGTAATTTTTTAACATTAATAATGTATAAAAATTAAAAGAATCTAATTTAATACACACGAATAAGTTTTTAAATAAAAAATGAGTAAACTTTTAAAAAATTACTGGATCAAAACTAAAATGTAATTGTTGAAATTTTAATCCATATTTTAGTATGTATTCTTTATTTTTATTATTTTTTCTGTGTGGAAGCCAAAAATTACAACTAGAAACATTCCAAAGGTACCAAGATCTATAACATACTTAAGATTAGAATAAATACCTAGATTGATAGTTGATTCTTGGTCTATACATTTTTTATAATTATTGTGAAATTTTTACGGCAATTAAGCATGAACATGAGTAATGGCCTTGTGATTCTTACTCTATTAAAACATCTTTATTCACCTTTGTAACTATTCAAATGGAGAAAAAGAAAAAGAAAGACATTGTGACACTTAGTATATTAGGGACCAACAAGGTTTCCTATTTACAGACAACATTAAAATTCTCATTGCGTCAAAGTAAAACAATAAAGATAGTCAGTCACTCATTAAGTAAATATAACATTTTTTCAGTATTTTAACAAAACATGTGGACTCACTTAATTATATTACTTTTTTCCCGACTGATTAATTAGATTACTTAAAATGTAGCTAATAGATATAAATAACTAATATAATTATCATTAAAATATGAACTCGCATTAGATAAAAAAATATAAACTTCCAATTGTAATTGCATATAAAACTAAATTAAATCTATGTTTCATATAATGAAATACAGTCTTGATTATGAAGTTGGAAGAACGAATTGTGTTACTATTTTATTTAGTTAAAATGGAAGAAAAAGTATTGGTTATATTCGTATGTTGTCTGTTTTATTAGTTATACAACAATTATTTTTGTGTGCTTGCCGCGTTCTAAATACACTATATTTAGATTCCTTAAGTATAATAATATAAGATAAGG
Source organism: Glycine tomentella (assembly GCA_007407185.1). NCBI lineage: Eukaryota > Viridiplantae > Streptophyta > Magnoliopsida > Fabales > Fabaceae > Glycine > Glycine tomentella. The sequence goes on along the minus strand of PYAF01004847.1, from coordinate 2,595,128 downwards.
AATATAGGATGCTTGGTTTAGGAAGAATAATATGTATGATGAAGAAGAATAAGGTACAACTCTTTTGCATTTAGTATTTACTGAAATTGAAGCAGAAGTAAAAGTAAAATTACATTTTAGATGTAGAGTCAATTTAAATTGCAATCACTGCTTCACTAAGAAGTTGCAAAAAGCTTTTATGTCCACACGAAAAGGTAGGAAGCTTTTATATATGGATCAAAAAAAAAAATATTATATAAAAAAATTAAAAATAATAATTTGATTTGTTGAGAGTGGGATTTGAACCCACGCCCTTTCGGACCAGAACCTTAATCTGGCGCCTTAGACCAACTCGGCCATCTCAACTAAATGTTATGATTTGTCTAATTGTTCTAAATATAAAAATATATATTACTTCTAAACCTTTAAATCACGGACGCTTAAGCGTTTTAATTAGACGTATTTGATTTTAAAAGATGAAAATAGTAAAGATAACAATAAAATATTTATTTTGGGTTAAAATAGAGTCTTTGAAGTATGGATTTCACATAGATTACATACAATTTTTTCTTTAGTTCTCTCTATCTCCCTTTAACCAAACACACCTTTAAAATTGGTTCCATGAATATTTAATATAATTATATACTTAAACTTAAAAATACTAGTTAAATTAAAACAATATCAGAATAGTTAATTTGGATGTATCAACACACTAGTCAAACCCACACCTACGTAAATGTTTTTTTTATTACATTTTTTTCCTTTAGAAAAATTGCCTAAAATTTATGTTGTTATTTTGTTTTGTATTTCTAGAAGGTAATTAAGACTTTTATTTCACACCCAATTAATTTGTATGTGTATATATACAAAAGTTTAGATACGGCACATAGATATTTTATTAACAAACCAAAATGTGATAAAAAAAATTAATCATTGTGATAAATTTTATCAAACTATGTATATGTGGTTTATTAAGTTTGAATCATTTGCATGGAAAAAAATTCTGATTAAGAGAAAAAATATTACTTAAAATGATCAGTTAGTTTCTTTTGCGAATACTAATCATAATAAAATTGATAGATATTTCACACTAATTTCAAAAGTAAAAGAAATATGTATATGCAGTTTTATTTATTTATAACTAATAAAGGGTATTTTTACATCGTTAGTTAATATTTATAGTCACAAAAAGTTGTTACTTCTTGGGAACGCAGACAAAGGGAATAGGAAATTTCATACAAAGAAACAAAAAGAAAAGGGACAATGGGATCTTTTCTCCATCCGTTCCTTGTGAAAAGTTGAAAACCATATTAAGGACACTCTTATGCTACAACTGGCAAATGGCACCTAAACAATCCTGCTTGAACATAAAGGACTTTGGGGTTCACGAAATTGGGTCCCAAGGAACCAATATGTTACACAAGGCTTAGTTGGAGGTCATGATAAATGAATCATTGTGCTAAAGTGTCCTCCATCACTCCCTCAAATGGTACTTATGCGGTTTAGGCTCCTAAAGCTGATAATGGAGCTAGATTGCATATGCATATATCCAACCTCGAAACCTCCCAAACTTTCACATGCATCATGTCCACCCAACCCTTTGTAAAACCTTTCCCAAAGTAATATTTCCTTGTCCTATTGGCACTATCATATCTTGAACTTGTTGGCCTCTTTGCCTTTATGGTGCCCTATAATTGATGATTAAATAGTTTGTAGTTTTCATACTTAAAAAAAAGTTCAATCAATTATATTTTGCCATCATTATCCATACTCTATGCTCAATTGTACAAGTTGCTTTCGGGAGCCGGCATGATTTGCATCTCTTACTTGGATTATGATTAGGTGACAAAGTTCGGAGTCTGTTTGTTGTGTGTTATATGTTTTTAATTTTAAAAATGGATGATATAATATTTTTCTAATTTACTTTTTTAGTGTCATTTTCAATGGAAAACATAACCAGTTGATGTTCAAATCTAGTGAAATCTTTTTTAGTAATTTGAAAAGTAGCGAAAAAAGCCTCTCAATAAAGTTTGTAAATACTAAAGAAGATATAGCTAGGTATATTAAATCGGTCATGGCTCTGCTGGTTATAGTTTTTAATTAAATAACAATGAGTTGATGTTATGTGTTTTCTTTTTCAATTTTATAACTTTTTTTTTGTTTGTAAGAAAAGGACACAGGCACACGTTGTGGGATGCCTCCCATCATTTTTTTTTCCTGAATAGGTGATGTGTATCGCCAATGAATTATATTTCTTGTGACTATATATGCATCCTTGAGATGCATAGAGTGAGGCCTCAATAAAAAGAATACTGTTTTACGAAAATAAATCCAATATCATATAGAATCCTAATAAAGTGAGGTGTAAATGACTCACGAAAAAGTATGGTTGTCCTACCTTGCCACCATGTATTTTTATTTACAATAGTTAAACTTAAAGATATTACCTAAAAGAGAATGAATCTAATACTATGTTGATGAAGCACTTTTTGGTTATAAAATTATGTTGGTAAAAAAATTTCGGTTATTTTTTTATTTTTAATTAAAAATTTATTTGACTACTTGGTAAACAAATTTTTTTTAATAGTTTTTAACATTTTTTAAATGTTAATTGAAGTAGTATTTTTTAAAACCCAAACTTCTAACTTTTTATATTTTATTTAATTTTTATTCTTAATATATTTATTTATTTTTCCTATTACTTTTTTTAAAATAAATCATGATTTTATTATTTTTAACTTATTTTACACTTTTCAATTATTTCAACAACTAATTTTGTCGAATATGTATAATTTAATAAATTAATTTTTTCAGTTTCTAACCAGTCAAAAACTGAAAAGTTAGCTTATTAAATAAGTAGTTGAAAAATATAAAATGATCAAAAAATAATAAAATTATGATTTATTTTAAAAAATTAACAAAAAATTAGATAAATATATTAAAGATAAAAATAAAAAATATATAAAAATTAATAAATAAAAACTAACGTTTTTATATTATTTTAAAAATATTAAAACTATTAAAAAGTCATTTTAAAAAATTTATTTATTGAATAATCAAATAATTTTTTACTAATAAAAAAATTAAAATTAACCAAAATATCTTGTTGAACATGACATAAATACATGCTTAGTATTGCATTATGATTTTGACGCCAATCCACTGTAACATGATTTTGGAACGTGGCTCCAAACAGGCCATTTATGATAGAGCTTGCCATTTAACACAATACACAGGGCCAACGAATCTTCTTCTAAAGAAAAAAAGGAAGCTTATACTATTTAAAATTAAATTTAAGTGCATCAAAAATTAAATTAACCTCTTGTAACATAATGTAATTACACACTAGATGATAAAAATTGTAAAAAAAAAAAAAAAAAAACTAACATCTAATTAAATCATTTCTAACATATGCTAACAAAGTTTCCATCTAGTAAAAAAGAAAAGTTAAAAAGAAAACATGCTAAGAAAGTTTGATTCAATTAATAAAAAACAAACTCATATTTAATAAAAAATATATATTTAACTTTCATTAACGATGTAAAAATAATATTGATGAAAAACATATAAATATTTCCCTTTAATCTTAAGCTGCTCTAACAGCTAACTCATCTAAACTTTTCAAACACAAAAATTTCCTTTCTTTCTGACATGTACTACTAGAATGTAATAAAGAAACCAAACTCTCTCGCAAAATTTCCCACTTCCAACTCTTGCATTTATTTTGTTTTTCATCTGACACATTGTAGTTGACAATTTGAACCCGAACCTGCAACTTTCCCCAAATCCAATCGTGTTGGTGTTCATAGTTGCTCCATGAAGTCTCGGGAGGCTACTTTAGCGGCCACGGCAACTGTGATTGGCGCGTTGGCCTCCGCAATCGGTTTTCGCTTCTTCTACCGTTCCCAAACGCACGCCAAATCCTCGCTAAACGGCACCGTTTCCTCTCCCCGCGACCCTTTCGACTCCTCCAAGCGCAAAGGGTAAATTTCAGTTCTCGTGTTGCGAAAAATGGATAAATGGGATTTTTTTTTGTTGTCTTGATTTAAATTTTATAATTTTTACAGATACATATCGTGGGATGACTATTTTATGGCAATTGCATTTTTGTCAGCTGAGAGGTCCAAAGACCCTAACAGGCAGGTAATAATAATATTTATTTCATTCTTGTAAAAAAATTTATCTATAGGAATTTAACATGGTATCTAGGAGTTTACAATACTAACACACGTTAAACCAAGTTAGATCCCTCGGTATTTCATTATTGTAAATGCCATTGCTTTTGGAATTTGGTTTGCTTGCTTGGATTGGTTTTAATTAAAAGCTTGTACATATGGTGTTGCTAATATTCCAGGTTGGGGCTTGTTTGGTGAGTCAAGATGGTGTAATTCTTGGTAAGTTCATTAAATTATCATATCCATTATTCACTTTTTTTTTTTTTTCTGTGAAAAGCAGATTTCTTACTTTGCTTTTTCTTCTGTCAGGAATTGGTTATAATGGGTTTCCAAGAGGTTGTTCTGATGACAAGCTACCCTGGGCACAGGTTGGTATTTAAGAGAACAAGTTTTTATTTTTTGGAGTATTTATTAAACATTCTCATTCAGAAATCTGTGTTTCAGGAATCCAGGACCGGGAATCCTTTGGAGACAAAGTACCCGTAAGTGTTTTGTCTTTTGTCCATTCACTTTTGTTGATTGAAACCTTAATCATAGGTTTGTTTTAAAGAGACGGATTCTGTTTTGCATTGAATCTTCTGTGTGCCTTGATAATGTCCTTGCTCAAGTTATTGTATTTTTCATTAAATGCAATCTTGTTGACGGTGTTTTTTTTTTTTGTTGGTCTACTTTAGTTATGTTTGTCATGCAGAAGTAAATGCTATTCTCAACACTAATCATGCCTCTGCTGCTGGACAAGTTAGTTCCACTGCACTCTCCAGTTAGCATATCGTTTAAGTGTCTTACTTAATTGAGAATACTGACGTATGGTTTATTTATCATTTTCCTTTAGTAATTTCCATTTGGACTATATATTGACACACACAATGAGCATGTCACCACCCACACCAGTAAAAATATAAAAAGGAAATTTCTTAAAGATTCCTTTTAAGTTATAAACATCAATATCAACATCAACAGTACCTTTAATCCAAATTAATTAGAATCGGTGGTAGATTCCTTTTAAGTTATAAACAAACAGTATTATTCTTAACCACCTGATACTAAGAGATTCCACTTATCTATTTTCTTTTTTTTATATTGTCCAATCAATGCAGCGGCTATATGTGACCATGTTTCCGTGCAATGAATGTGCTAAGATTATAATCCAGGTTGGTAACCTTGTTATGCTTCAAGTATAATATGTTTTGATGAACCATTTTGCAGATGAGATCTGCATTTTCTTAACAAAGCATATAACTTTTATGAGCGTAGCACACTAGCACCTGCCTTCCTTACTCTGTTAATTAAATATAGTTAATAAATTGCTTCATCTATCTTAGTTCTTTCTCCTGTGAGGTCTGTTATGTATGCTGAATCGGTATCATTTACAACTGTTACATTGTCATTATGCTCAATGCTACAGTAGGCTGCCTTATGAGAGAGAGGGGGGGGGGGGGACTTAGATTGTAATGTGAATAACTGCTTTTTAGTGATAAGTTGATAAAAATTGCCATAATTTATGATTTTTGTATTAGCTGATAATCATATTCAATACGGGTCTGATTTATACAAATTTGGTAGAAGCTTTGGAGCACTACCAGTATATATTGCGGGCATCTTTATCTTGTTATTCTTTCTTGCAGTCAGGAGTTTCTGAAGTAATTTATTTTGTGGAGAAGAGACTAAAAAATTCAGATATTACATATGTTGCCTCTCACAAGCTACTTTCATTGGCTGGTATAAAGGTAACATCTTCATAAACTTTTGGATGTAAATAAATTATTGTCGCAGTTCAATTGGCTTAGGGATACCTATCGATACTGATTCAATATAATTAACTTCTGTATTTATTAGTTCCTTATATTTGTGTTTCATATCTCTAACCAATCTGTAGAATATATAATGCTCATAAATTTAATGTGAAGAATTCCTTATATGCAGGTCAGGAAACATCAACCAATGATGAATGAGATTCATCTGAAGTTTGAGGAGCACTAGATTTTGAAGCTTGGCTTAAATTCTCACTTTGTAATATGATACAATACCTCCCCTACAAACTTATTTCAGGAGAAAGAAACATGAAAAGAAGACAGAGTTAGAAGGTTTTGACCTAGTCAACAGTAACCACACCACTTCTAAGTGGAACATGAGCATGTTCAGCATCAGTAAAAGACAGTTTTATAGTTGTAGGTGCAGTTGTTATTAGGCCTTGTGTGTAGGATACTATAAATACACTTCATGGACGAGCCAAGGTAGATTTTCAGTATGTTTAATTGTGTATGTAACCTTGTGCGAGTGAGTCCACTCCTTACGGACACACTTGTTGGAAATGTTAAACGTTGAGATTCTTGCCTTTATTATTTCCCGTAACTCTTTCCTTTAAATTCTGTTCCATAGAAAGGTGTTTATCAGTCATTATCTTCAGAGTTACTGGAAAATAGCTCTATAGATTCTGAATATTGCAGAAGAGTTCATTTATCTTGTGTTTCTCGGCAAACTCATAAGCAACAATGATGACAGTTTTGTGGCCCTTCACTATCGAACACTTTTTGGCCCTTCATTATCGCTTTGTGCACTCATGCTGCAAAGTAGAATTAAACCCCGTCTATAGTCTACAATAATAGTGCAAATTACCCACACAATTGTAGTTAGAATGGTTCCTTGTCAAGGGAGTTTAGTTAGGTTGATTGAATAAGAATGCATGAATTATTATAAATTTTTTGACATTATCAATTCCTATGAATAAAAAAAAAAAAGTTAGCATGGACCCTCAAGATATGGTTTACTTGGCCTTATGCCCTACCACGTGTCGAGAGCTATTCAAGTTTAAGGCTCGGATAAGTAACTATCGGAGAGATTTATACCAATGGATCATGAGTAACCATATAAGTGAACTAGACACCATACTTTAATCCAAAACCTTAAGACTCAATTTTATGGGTCTTCTCCTCATTTATATGGTGTTCAACTTTTCTATTTTTATTTGATGTGAGACTTTACCTCACATTTATACTCCAATAGTATCTTTGTATTTTTTTTATTGTTGAGAATAACATAGTTGTGTTGTTAAGCTTCAGCGAAAATCTATATTTTTATTCAGTGTTATCATTGAATAGAAAATCAAATGCTTCATCAATATGCCGATTTGGTTTTATATAGGAAGTATGATGAACTGAGCAACTCCGGTGCTTCCATACATGTAAGAACCACTTTCTGAAAAGGTTGACATGATTCAAACTAAAATTTTTAAGCCTTTTGTTTTGATTAAAAAATATTTTTTTTATATTTTTAATAAAAAAAGTACTAATATAATTTGGATTGCAATCAATTTAGATAGACTGTAATTATGGTCAATAATTTGAAATTAGTTTTCCTCAATTTTAAAACAAACTGATGCTAAGTTAAACTGGCTTACTTGAACAATGATGACAGTTTGAACTTTGAAATTTCAAATTTTTTTTTTCTGAAAATATAAATAAAAACAAAAACTTTGCTGACACTATGCAGAATTAATGGCTTCAAGTTGCCTACGAAGATCTTCAAGGTCGTCATTGTCAACTACTGGAGCGTCAAGAGTTGCCTTATGAAACTCGTCAGCAGTAGGAAGTTCATGTGTGAGACCTTCCGGCAGAACATCTGAAATAGAATTTGGAAAAAGGTTAATATAAATATTAATTGACAATGAGCTACGGAAATAAAAACAGATCTTGAACCCTTCAGATAGAAAATGTATAGGATTTCCCAATTTCCTAATTAATATTGCAACAGCAATTTACCCTTACTTTAGAGTTTAGAGGAACCAAAATGTTATAAGGGGATAGAAATTTTTGCTTTTGCAGTAAAGTTGCAACAAGAAAGCAGCATTTTTGTGTGAAAAGATTTCCAAGAAGAAGCTGGATGAGAAAGAAAACCTCCCAAAGCCAAGAGAAGAATTCCACTTGTGCTCCAACTAACTAGGAAACCAGCAAATGTATCTTTGGCCCAGTTTGATTATGCTTCTCAATAAGTACTTAAAAATAAAGTGAAGGATTAACTACTGTTTTAGTCCTTGAATTTGGAGGTGTATTTTTTTTAGTTCCTGGAATTTAAAAACACTTTTTTTAGTCACTGAATTTTGAAAAATAGCTTTTTTTAGTCTCTAACATAATAAATTGATAATTTGTGGCGATTTTTAAACACTTTGTGATGGGCTTTTTAGGACTGTGTAGCAGTTTTCAAATGTAAATTCAAGTGACTAACAAATAAAAATTAATTTAATAAGCTAAAAACCGTTACAAAGTGTCAATTTATTATGTCAGAGACTAAAAAATGCAATTTTCAAAATTTAGGTACTAAAAAAAACATTTTTAAATTTCAGGGACTAAAAAAAGCATATACCCCAAATTCAAGGACTAAATCAGTAATTAAGCCTAAAATGAATTGTGCAAATAGAGTGAATCATTCTTTCACAAGTTAAAATCAACATAGGTACTTCAAATTTTCATTTAACTTTTGAAAAAGTTGAGATGCATAATTTTAAATTGAGAGAAATTATATTCATTTTATCTTTTTAATTTATTTTATTTTCTTCTACTATAAACACTTGTTAATTTTTTTTATCCAAGCTGCCCAAGTCCACAAAAAATGGGGCCATGCAAATTTAAGTGCCAACATTTTTTACTTCTTGAATTGTCAGTAAGAATAACAACCCCATAGAAAAACACAGCATTTTAATTCACTTTCAGGAAAGGATAAATTCTCCGAGCTAATGATTTATGAATTTAAACTTTCAGAATATAAGTGATTGGAACAATTAAGATAATACCTGAACTTCTGGTATCCGGACTATCCAGCTCAACATCATCAACAACACTGGAAATTAAGCAAAAGAGCATCACTAAATGTGAAGGCTAATATTTCAAGAAAGGAATGAGGTTTGATACTATTTGGTCCTTTGCATAAATGATTGCAGCAAGTAAATCAGGGATTAAATCTATTTCAACTGATCAGTGTTTTGTATCTTCTCTCACACACATGCAAATGAACAAGAACAAGATCATTAAACACCTTATATTCCATTCATTTTCTTCGTGAAGTGGCACTTCCTCAGTTGATGGTGCTTCAGATTCCATTTTTGCTTTGGCTGCAGCATCTCTTGCCGGTTTTGCAAGCATGTATATTTCCTGCATAACATGTATAATTTCATAGTTGGAAGGAACAATGAAAATATTGATGACATCAAAATTGTGCAACTAGGTTATGGTTGGTTGTAATTTGTAAACAACTTTCCTGCCATTATTTTAAAAATTTTCAGACATAAACTTACCTGTCTTTCCAAGCAAGCTACATTTGAACATTGAGGGTTTGGCTTCATTTGCATAGTTGGGAAAAAATCCTTAAGAGAATTATATCCCTATAGATAAACAAACCAAAATCTGAGGACATAAGCATACAGTAAATGTATTTTACGAGAACAGAGACTGTCTTTCATTGAAGTAGCCTCACCAGATTCCTCTGAGGTATAAACGCAGTTTGTTTATTTGTTTTTTAAAATATAATGAACCATCTGTAACAACTCAGGAAAGGAGAACAAAGGAAGCACCAATCCAGCACTTACCAAATACGGAGAGACTTGTCCAAAGCCTAGCAATAATTTTAGTGTGTTTTGGACTAGAAGGCCAGCAACAACCCCCTGGGAAATCAAATAAGCTTTTGTAATGTTAGATAACAATAAACTAAAAGTGTGCTGCACATTCTAAACAATGAACAGAAAATAAATAAGCCATTAGAAAATGTCAAGATGTTTCTTGAAAGTTTATTAAGAAATATAATTTACATTTGAAGTCTGCCAACCCTAAGATTCAGTATATTGAAAAGAAAAAATGGAACTTCACAAAGTATTTGAATTTTAAACTATAAAGAAGAAAAGCAGCCAATGAAAAATATAGAGACTCATCGTTTACCATAGTGGTGGGTAAAGATGCAGCACAAACCCCTTCACGCTTGAGCGTACGCTCATCTACCCCAGATGCAACAACCTAAAAGGATAACATAAATGTATGCTTCACATCTTGTATATAATAACACACATCAATAGATTAGTGGCATGGTGATTCGTCCAAAGTTTTTATATCTTGGGATTAAATAGCTCAGTGATTTATATCACATGGCTGAGCTTCAGAAATCTTGTATAGCACCAGGTTCAATCAAGTTTAACCCTTAAGGCCATTTATCATCAATTGTGAATCATACACATTCATATAAGAAAGAGCCATACAAGAGGAGGTGCACATGCAAAACAAGCAGTTTCTCCAGGAATAAGTAATTGAATATGGCCAGAAACAGCATCCTCAGAAACACCTGATTCCATCCATGTTTGGCTCAATTCATTACAAGCCTGCAGTGCTTACAGAAATCAGTCAGACATGAGAATTCCCAGAGAAAATAAAAAAGAATAAAAGTAATTTTTTAATTGAAATTATATTATATACCTGGTTAACAGCCATTCTTGCTTCATAATTATCCACACAACTTAAAACCAGATCAACGCCACTCCCTTGTTTATTTGGACGAAATGACTTATTTTTCAAACTCGACATAAAGGTTTCAAAACCTGTGACGGTGGTGATATTCAGTGTATAGCTCTAAATCAAAAGGAAAACGGAAATATATCAGCAGGGAAAGAGTATTAACTACCAATCAACAAATTGGTTATAAAGATTCATATTTATAATCACGTAGATATAGGAAAAGAACTTGTGGGTATAAACAATGCAAAATACTTGCCTCAAGTACAACATCAGGGTTTATGTCTGAAAGAGTCTGTACAGCTGCATCAGTCTTTGTCATGCCAACCTGGAAAGCTAAAACATTAT
>PYAF01004847.1:2542326-2555411 GCA_007407185.1 Glycine tomentella | reverse complement strand
TAATACGTAGTTTTTTCATGCAAAAGATAAATAGTTGATAATATATTGTATTATATAATTTTTTTCGTAATATACATGTCGTTTACGAATGTAATTAAGTTCACTTTGACCGAATTTAAGTTTGACTTGAAAAAATATTATTTAAATTTGATTCATTTATTTAAGCAAATTAAATTTAAAGCCTAAAATTGACTTGATTACATTTTTTCAAACTTTGACTTGACTCATTAACTTGTTTATGAATTTTTTTTATTGAATTTCTCTTTAAATAATTTTTTATTAATTTAGTATTTAATAAATATTTTATTGCCAAAAAAATAAAGTTGTAAATATTATTGAAAATTAAAGATGAATTCTTTAAAGGTGAAAATGTTGCGTTTCTTCAAATAAAATATGATGACCAAGATGAATCTGAATAATATATTGTGATATTTAGTTTAGATAGTTTTGACGAGTGCTTCTTGATGAAGTCACAAGTTATAATCTGTTAGTTTTTGTTTGCTTTATGTGGGTGTTTCAGACATGAAGAGTAGATGTCTTATAGTTTGATTTTGATAACTTAGTGCTTCAAAATTTGTGAAAACTGTAACCAAAAAAAATCGATTGGAAAATAAATTAATCAATTGTATTTGTGTCATGTATATGAGAATTGTCTCAGTTTTTAGTTACATAAGTAACATTTTGTTGCTTAAAATAATCGATTATATCGCAAGAAAAAAATATTTTTAGGTGTAAAAATAATCATTATCATTAAATATAATCAATTATCTTGATTAGTTTCATGCCCAAGAGATCTTAAGGTTAAATCAGTCGGTGATCAAATTGAAATAATCAATTGTCTGGATTTGACTTAAAAATAATGAACTCTGTGACCAAGTTCTTAGAATAGGAGTCAGGTTTTCGGGTTCACAAAGTTGGTCTAAAATTGAGGAAAAAAATGGTCTAAATCATCAAATGCCACCAATTTTACAATTACTCCGGGAGAAAAGTGGGCTAAGAACTTGGTATTTTGCAATGGATCTCTCATGGAACTTTGAGGAGTCAACCTAGAAGAAAAGGCCAAAGTGTTGTTAATTTTCTAAATTATCAAATATAAGATGATATCATTCTTTTACTCAATTTTATGTGTGGTTGAAGTTCTTTGAGCGAGTTGCTCAAAGGTTCTGGTAATGGGTTTCTACAAGGCTATGTAAAATTTCTTGTCATCTTTCAAGAATTTGTGCATTTTTATGATGCATTTGCTCATAAAGAAGTGGTTGTAAACAAATTGTTTTGTTTAGTAAAACCTCTAACTCAGATTGTCTGAGGAGCTGAATGTAGATCACCATAGTAATCAAACTAATATTTTAAATTTTACTATGCATATACATAATTATATCATAAACTTTAATTAATAACTTCAAATATATTTCTTATCTCCTTTCCTCTTTGGTAGAATTTTCAATAAACTTCGTCCAACACTCATTTCAGTGGTGACCTTTTCTTTATTTTTCTCTTCCGATTTTTATTTTCTAAAAAATACACAAATCCAAATCAGAAAACCAAAAAAATCCTCCTTCCACACATAGGCGTCCACGTATCCAAAGTTTATTATCTTATCCGCGAGATAAGGCCACGGTGATCCTCTCAATCCTTCGTATCACATTCACAGACTCTTGGTTGACACCAAGAGAAAAGAAAACAAAAAAGAGAAACCACAACACAAGACTCATTCTTCCTCATTTCGAAAAATGGCGTCTTTGCAGCACCCCACAGCTTCCCTCCAATCCAAACACATCCTAATCCCCCGAAACACCTTCTCCCAGAAACCCATCCTCAACCTCTCCCTCCATGGCACCACCTTCACCCCCCTCAAGCTCAAATTCGGCGTCACCACCACCACCGCCGCCGCCGCCACCCGCCGCTCCACCGCCGCCGCGGGAGCTAGAATGTCAGCTACCGCAGCCTCCAGCTACGCCTCGGCCCTCGCCGACGTGGCGGCCGCGAACAACACCCTCGACGCGACAACCGCGGACATCGAGAAAATCGATGAAATCTTCTCGGAGCAGCAGGTGTCGGACTTCTTCGCGAACCCCACCCTGGCCGTGGAGGAGAAGCGCAAGCTGATAGACAAGATTGCGGAATCCTCGGGGTTCCAGCCCCACACGAGAAACTTCCTCTACATCCTGGTGGAGGCGCAGAGGATCGACCTCATCAACGAGATAGCAAAAGAGTTCGAACTGGTTTACAATTCCTTGACCGACACGGAGCTGGCGGTGGTGACGTCGGTGGTGAAGCTGGAGTCGCAGCACCTGGCGCAGATCGCGAAGCAGGTTCAGAAGCTCACTGGGACGAAGAACGTGAGGATTAAGACGCTCCTTGACCCTAGTTTGGTCGCGGGTTTCACTGTCAGGTATTCGGGATCTAAGTTGATTGACATGAGCGTCAGGAAGCAGCTTGAGGATATTGCTGCTCAGCTTGAGCTGGGTGATATTTCACTCGCCGTATGACATTTCCTTCCCTCCCTTGCGTTGCTGCGTTCTTTCTGTTTGTTTTTCGTTTCGATTTCGTTTACTATTATTTTTGGGGCCAAGTATAACGTGTATGAAATACTATGAATCAATGAATTCCAAAACTGTGTACAACCTTATAATAGTTTGCTCGTTTTTAATTTTGAAAAATCGGATTTTTTTTTCTTCCTCCTGATGACAATGGGCTCGTAATTTCATTTTTTTATAATTGATAATTACCTTAATTAAGATATTAGGTTTACTTGTTTGCTCGATCGAAATATAATTTTATTTAAAATTCTGTCTTTTTTCAAGAATATATTATGCTAAATTAAATTTAGATTCTTTTTCATAAACTCAACCATCAAGAAGTATTATCAACTTATGCATCCATTGGATGGTAGTTTGCATTTTAGAAGAGGGGGAAAAGGCATTGAGACTTGATTATTGTCTTGGTTTAGAATTTTGGATATTTAACTTACCGTTAAGATTTCTCTTGTCTATATATTCTTGGTTGGTGAGTTGAATTCTAACAGCGCATTTGGTTAAGCCAAGTAACTTCTATTGCTTTAGCTCTTGTTTTAAATTTTAGTAAATTGACGTTGAAAGAATTCATAAGCACATCTTCGAACCTGTAAGCTAAAACACTAGATGAACATTATTATTTATACACATTCACTTCTAGATTTCTAGAAAACTTGTACAATTCAATAAAAACTTTTGTTGCAAAGGTAAAAAAAAGGGTAGACACCACTCCAAGTACTCAATAGGTAAATGCAGCATCAGCATAAACCTCACTTAATGTTCCAAGTTAACTGCAATGGGACTCATGACATGGTGCTTGTGATCAGTCCACGTCAATCACCCGAATACATAATCAGTGGCGTTCTTAGTTTGCAGCTTCGAGGTCAGTGTAACTCTGAACTCCTTTCTTTCACCCTTTTTCTTGAACCTCAGTTTCCTAGGCTTCACCGAAACTGCAACTTGTGGCGGTGCCTTGATGTGCACTCTATCCGTGCTTGGGGACCCAACATGAGTAACGGTTCGAGTAACACGCAGAGAATGTCCAGGGTCTAACTGAGCCACTGTGACTGCTGGATAATTGAAATCTGCTAAACTGAACGACTCTGGACAAGTGTAAGGCTTGCCGTAGACCAACTTACTGGGAGCTGTTGTAGCCACGACCACACAAAAAGTTCAAATAATCAGCAGTGTTAAGGTCATATACAAGTCCAGGGTCCACAGCGAGATTCGGTGGAATGTGTCTTCCTCCATAGTCAAATGGAGTTGCCTCGTTCACTAATGTTGAATCCAGGATTGGCCTTCTAGTGTTATCTATTGTAGTTGCTGCAAAATGCTTGAAGTTTTATAATCAGATAGTACCAATAATTTGAAGGCCAAATCCTATATAGGTGTGTAAAATGTAAGGCATACACTTCATCAAGGGAATTCAGTTGGTTGAACAGTGTATGTGTGTGCGAGAGTTACTTGAGTTCAATTCCTACGGATAAAAAAAGGTTTAAGGCATACACTTCACCTGAGGTAATTATGGCGGACTTAATAGTAGCCGGGCTCCAATCTGGATGAAGGGATTTGAGCAACCCACAAGGCCAGCAACAGGAGGACGTGACATTGTAGTGCCGGACAAAGTAATGTAAGGAGTTCTTCGTTTGTCAGAATCTTGTTCAGTGGGAGATATGGCTTCACTATAAGCAGCAATGATGTCGATTCCTGGTGCAGTGACATCAGGCTGAAACAGAAAACAGAAAAACAAAAATTACTACAGTTATACCTATACGATAACTTCATGTCCAAGTCCTAAAGGGTGAGTGGTGAGGAGAACATTCAAAGCAAACAAATTGAACCTTGAGGATTGTTGGCTCAAGTGGATTGGGACCCCTTGATGAAAATGGAGCTGGCTTCGCACCCAATTCTGTTTTCACTCTAGAAATGCAAGCCACAGGAGACCTGATAATAACAAAATGTGAAGTAAAGAGCCAACCAGGAAAAACTTAACAAGCCCGTAGCACACGAGGAAGGAGGTTACTTGGTGATTCTGATTTAGTTATAAATGTAATTGCCATCCACAAAGCCAACATTCGAAGCAGGTAGCAAATGGAGGTCGACTAGAATTTCAAGCCCCGAGTTGTCAAAGGCCAAAATGAATCCAACAGCGCCTACCCTAATAGCTTCCACACCCTTGTCAGGACCAAGAGTTCCATTGTCGCAATAAGCGCTGCAAGAATGGACTAATTACAAGACAACAACCCTAATATGAAGTTAATTTAGAAGGTCAAGTTGGTATGCGTATTCTTACGCGACCACAATAGATGCATTATCAGCTTTGGCGTCAATATTAATAGAACTAATCAACGGATACATATTATTAGACGGTAAATGATGCTCTGAAAGACTAGCTCCCTAACAATAACAGAACCAAAAGGAGGGTAGGTTAGTGCCTTATTTCACATGACCCTGGTAGAAGATTTCTGCTTGTGCTTGAAAACGAAAAAATAATAATAACAAACTAAAAGTGACACACATGTTTTCATATAACAAGAAAGACAAGGTTCTGTAATAAGTAATTTACCTTGATAATTTTCTTGTCACCAAGTGTGACATAACTAGCGAAGTCTCTATCAATTGTGCTTGCTGCAACTGTGAGCATCCAAGGTTCATTGTTGGATACAGTTCCAGGAGAAGGTCCTGAATTCCTGCAGAAGCCACTACTACTATGCCATTGGCAACTGCATGGAAGGACCCAATTGGAGTAGCATCTTCGAAATATTCCGAGACAACATCTGAACCCAAAGACACCGAAATCACGTTAACGCCGTCACTAATGGCAGCCTCAAAACAGCCAAAAATCAAATCAACCTTCTCACGTGATTGTGCATTCAAAACGGAGTCAACTATATACTGGAAAATGATTCAATGCTTTCTAAGACAATTTCTGTTAAATAAAGAAATTGAATGAATAATAGCCTTTTTATAGTAATAAATAATGTAAAATAATATTATTCTATATCTACACAATAATAACAATAGAAAAAAAATGAATTATGAATTACGTCTAAAAACAAGTTTACATTCCTTAAAAAAAATTCCACATGAATTGTATTTAAGTTTTATTATATGCAAAGATTGTATGAACAATAATAAATTATGAATATATATATATATATATATATATAAATAATATGAGAATGATTATCTTATATGAAAATAAGAATGATTAATCTTAATGGTTAGATTAAAATGAAAGGTGAAGATTAAAATATTTAAATTCAAATTAAAACTTTATTTAATTATAGAATCTTTAAGATATTTATCAATTAAGTTTTTAAGATATTTGATGTTTAGATAAATCTTTAATTTTAATTTAAAATATTTTAATCTTGGTCTTTCATTTTAATCTAACGATTGATATTGATTATTCTCATTTTCACATAAGATGATCATTCTCATATGATACACATTTTCTCTATATATTGGGATATATTATATGAAATTTGTCATCTTATATAAAAATGAGAATGATTGATCTCATTTATTTGATTAAAATGAAAGACATAAATTAAAAATATTTTAAATTCAAATTAAAATCTCATATAGCAATAAAATCTCTAAAAAAATTCACCAACAAAAAATTAAATATCTAAAAAGAATAATTTATCACATCTTAAAATATCTTAAATTTATTATCATTATCATGACTGTTATCGCCACCATGATTGTTGTCATGGTAGTGATGACGACAACGACTATGGTCATGATGATGCGATGGTGATGATAGTGACAGTGAATTTGGAATATTTTAAGATATGATATTTAAAATCTTTTAGAGATTTTATTTTATTGCAAGACAATAACGAAATCCTATTTTTTTAGAATGGGTTGAGGGGGTAGGTGTAATTGATATAAAAGAAGTAATAAATTGGAGTCATCTTTACTCATGTCTTTATTTAATAATGATAATAATAGTAATATTAATAATAAATGTAGGCATCATATTATAAAGAATACAAGTGAAAAAAATATTAATGTTATATTGAAAACTAAAATAATAATTATTTTGAAATAATTTTTTTCTTCTTACATAATAATCATAATGGAAAGGACGAAATATAAATTATTTTTTCTACTAAAATATTCAAATACAAAATATTATATACGAAAAGACATTTAATTTTATGGAAGAAATTAAAAATGTTAACTTTGATGTTCGGATAAGTTGAAATTAATAAATGAAAGCCATAAAATTAAGTTATTGCTAAAATAATTAAAAACTCTTTTTTCTTTATCACATTAAAAACAAAATTTAATCCGTTTAATTATAGCAGTCGCTTCTCGGACCAACCCTTAGGGCCGGGCCTGAATTAACCTTATAATTAATTAGACGTTGTATGTAGAACCTTAACCACTTTTTACATTCAAATTCAAATGTATAATTAGTATGGATCAAGCGGATATAGGAGGGAGTTTTGTTTTAAATTGATATTCTCTGTCTTGCAATGATCTCGAGATCTATAGCATGCAAGTTTTTCTCCTGATATTTTGTTGGGTTACTATATAATTCTGTGTATAGGATCGGAGGCATAAGTATAAAATAATTAAGCTTATGTTTAGATTCATAAAAAAGAAATATTTATCATTAATATTTATAATCATAAGAAAACACATCTGTTAACAAAAAGGTCCAATATATTTAAAGTAATTTTTTAAAAATTTATTTTAAATTTCATTTATTATTAAGTCGGTCTTGTCAACACCTTATGCTCTAAAAAAGAATTATTGTACATCAATAATATCTTATTCCAGTTACTAAAATATTATAAAAAAATAAAAATAATTTTTTTTATAAAAGATGAAATTATTTAATACCAGATCATTAAATTATAATATTATAATTGGTTTTATAATATCATATTTTATTTATTTATTAGTAATAAATACGTGTTTGTATTTTTGTTTCCCCACACATTTAAGTTATATATAATGTATTTTTCATACATAAACAAGTTAAGTGTCGTAATGTTTCTTGTGCGCGACATTAAAGCACAGGGTAAAGATTTGATTATCGAATGGGGTTAAAGCATCATGTATTTCATTACTTTTAAATGGGTAAACAACCACTTTATTCTCACATTCTACAGTTTACTTAGGTCCGTAAAATTATTAATTTTTTTTTATAAAAAAAAGTATCTTAAAGTGCTGTTATTTTGCCATTCATAACTGTAATAGTATTCTCATAACAGTTCTTAAGCCAAGTAATCTATTGTTTTACCTCTTATTGTTTTCAAAAATATATAACTGGTGTTGAAAAACAAGTCTTAAGCAACTCAAAAAGAAAAAAAAGAAAGAAGTCTTAAGCAACATTTTGAAACATTTTAAAGCTAAAATACCATATGAACATCAATATTGATGTTACCTTCTAAACTTCCAGAAAACTTTTACAGCTGTATAAAACCTTTATTGCAACGGTTAAAACCTTACTTTAATGTTGAATGTTAACTACAATATGACTCCTAACCCGATGCTTGTGATCAGTCCACGTTAACCACCCGAATACGTAATCAGTGGTGTACTTAGTTTGAGGCTTCAAGATCAATGTAATTCTAAACTCCTTTTTTTCACCCTTTTTCTTGAACCTCAGTTTCTTAGGCTCAACCGAAACAACAACTTGTGGTGGTGCCTTGATGAGCACTCTATACATGCTTGGGGACCCAACATTAGTAACAGTTCTTGTAACATTCACAGAATGTCCAGGGTCAATCCGAGGAACTGTGATTGTTGGATAATTGAAATCTGCTAAACTGAATGACTTTGGACAAGTGTAAGGCTTGCCGTAGAACAACTTAAGCTGGGAACTGTTGTAGCCACGACTACACAAAAAGTTCAAATAATCAGCAGTGTTAAGGTCATATACAAGTCCAGGGTCCACAGCGTGATTCGGTCGAATGTGTCCTCCTCCATAGTCAAATGGAGTTGCCTCGTTCAATAATGATGAATCCAGGATTGGCCTTCTATTGTTACCTTTTGTAGTTGCTGCAAAATGCATGAATTTTATAACTATTAGTTTTTATGAAACAGAGATCCCATATGTTGACAAAAAGTTCATGTATTGGCGAAAAAAATCTATTATATCACTATCACATTTAAATTTTATTTTAGGTCTTGCCCACGATAGACCCACCCTTTGTATAGGTATGTAAAGTTTAAGGCATATACTTTACCTGAGGTAATGATTGCTGACTTAATAGCAGCTGGGCTCCAATCTGGATGAAAGGCTTTGAGCAGCCCAACAAGGCCAGCAACATGAGGACATGACATTGAAGTGCCAGACAATGTATTGTAAGGAGTTCTTTGTTTGTCAGATGCCTCATCTGTGAGAGATACGGCTTCAGTATAAGCAGCAATGATATCGACTCCCGGTGCAGTGACATCAGGCTGAAACAGAAGATAGAAAATAGAAAATAGAAATTAAAATTGCGTTATCACTTAAGTATTAAAGGGTGAATGGTTATCATCAAAGCAAACATTAAACCTTGAGGATTGCTGGCTCAAGGAGATTGGGGCCCCTTGATGAAAATGAAGCCACAAATGGAGCTGGCTTTACACCCAATTCTGTTTTGGCTTTGGAAATGTAAGCCACAGGAGACCTGATTATAATAATAAAAAAAATGTTATATAAAGCCCCCAAAACCATGAAATCAAAACTAGCAAAAATTTAACAAGCCTGAAGCATAAGGAAGGAAATTACTTGGTGAGGTTGATGTAATTATAAATGTAACTTCCACTAGCAAAGTTAACATGTGAGGTAGGAAGCACATGGGGGTCGGATAGAAGTTCATTCCCTGAGTCCTTGTCATTAGCCAAAATCATTCCAACAGCGCCTAGACTAGCAGCTATCACACCCTTCTCAATTCTACCATTAACACCGCGAAGACAGACCAATATTTTCCCCTTCACCTTCTCAGGATCAAGAGATTTTTTCAGGCAATAGGGGCTACAAGAATGGACTACATTAAGAGAGACAACATCCCCGAGATAATAAAGTAAATTTAGAAGGTCAAGTTTGGTATGCGTATTCTTACGTATCGTTAACAGCTGCATATTTAGTTCCGGCATCAACAGCACTGATCAATGGGTACATCTTATTAGATGGCAAGTGATGCTCCGAAAGACTAGCTCCCTAACAAAAACAGAAAAAACATGAGGGTGTGTTAGTGCCTCATTTCACATGACCCTCTTCAGGATCCTTATAAAAGATTTATGCTTGTACTTGATATTGGAAATGTTGGCTCAAAAACCAAAAGAACAAAAGCTAAAGTAACAAATGTTGCCATATAACAAGACAAGGTTGTATAAATAATATACGTGCATGTTTGATTACCAGGTGAAAAAATACTTTTGGAGCATAAGTAATTTTGCCAAAGGATCAGAATTTTTATTTTTATCTGTTGAATTTACATTATAATGCGTGCACAACATTTCTAACTTGAATCCAAACATGCAGTACCTACCTTGAGGATTTTCTTGTCACCAAGTGTAACATGACTAGCGAAGTCTCTATCAATTGTGCTTGCAGCAGCTGTGAGCATCCAAGGTTCATTGTTGGATACAGTTCCAGGAGAAGGTCCTGAATTTCCTCCAGAACCCACTACTGTTATGCCATTGGCAACTGCATGGAAGGATCCTATGGATATAGGGCTTTGAAAATATTCTGGGGGTTCATCTGAACCCAAAGACATCGAAATCACATCAACGCCATCACTTATGGCAGCCTCAAAAGCAGCCAAAATGTCTGCATCAGCACAATCTGGCCAACACGTCTTATAGGCTGCAACTCGAGCTTTTGGTGATCCACCACTTGCAGTTCCATTGCCAAAACCAAACACACTAGCTCCAGCAACAAAGTTGCCACCTGCTGTTGATAAAGTATGTGAACCATGACCTTCATAGTCACGTTACTCACGTACACTAACCTCTGAGGCATTCAGTTTTATACCAGAACTTGCCTCATAACCTTTGTAGAAATATCTTGCTCCAATAAGCTTCCTACATATGTATAGTAAAAGAGTCAAATAAATTCTAATATCAAACAAAGACCGTTACTTAAAACTCAATGAATTTTCTCATGATGCAAGTTTTTTCATGTATGAGATGGGATAATTTGGAAAAACTAACTAGCAAGAGTATAAGAATCTCTTTGGGTAACCTTCTCTAAAAATCCTTCTAATTAGGAGAAGAAAATAATTTTTTTTTTCTAAATTAAAATAAATTTTTTATTAGTTAATCATTGACTTTCATCTTTTAAAAAGTTTATATGAGAAAATTTCTATAAATTAATAAATGAAGAATTAATTTTAACTTGAAAAGTGTATCTCATTTTTTTTCTTATTTTTTTCTCTTAAAAATTGAGACCGGCCTTAAAAAGAAAATGAACCTATTGCAGTGAAATTTATCTTCTGTTTGACAGATTCCACGCCACCGTTTTGGGATCGGTCCAAAACCTTCATCACTAAAACTCTTTGATTCAGGCCAAACACCTACCACAAGTCACAGCATCAGTAAAAAGAAGGTTAACACTAGGCATGAAAATTGCTTAAAAAAAGAGCTAGCAATAGATGAAAGAACATTCAGAGATCTATTAAATGTATCATATTAAGTAGCAAGAGCAAAAAAATTATTTTAGTTTAATCATCAATTTATTAGATAAAGGAAAAAATGTAATCATAGGAAAATTGAATATTGCATAAAGAAAAGGAAAAATAAACTATTGTTATAATATACTATTATTACTATATAAGTGGTCCAAAAAGAATAGGCCAGAGTGTGGAAACAAGAACTTAGACATTATAGCTTCCAACTAAATTTTATTTTTGTTTAAGAAACTATTAAGCAACCAAATGTTGTCACGATTTTAATGTAGAAAAATATCAAACTCATTATTAATTTTTGTAATTTTTTTCGGTGGTCACAAAGTCAGTATTTTGACATACCAAACTGTCACCGTTCAAGCAAATTATAACCAAATTTTGTCAAAATTTTCAACTAGTTCAGCATTACTGTTATAATGATTGCTTTGATAGGAAATAGAAGAAAAGGGAGAAAAAATTACGGATTCAAATTCTTGCCCTAATAAAATTAACAAATATTAACGACTAACATTAACTCATAAAAAAATAATTGCTTTGATTTGGCCATATGTTGTAATATTACATATGCCGAATAAATCCCCTTAAGTAATTGGTTTGGAACAAAATCCGATATCCGGATTTGTTAAGGTTAGATCAATTCAAGATGAAGCAAAATTAACCAAACTGAAAAACTCAATTCGAATTTTGCTGATTAAAGCATGTTGTTTAGTTTAGCCGTGAGACAAATCAAAATCAATCAAGTAATTTTTTAGTAAACATAATGTTCATAGGGCGTTATTATAAGAAAAAAAACGTTCATAGGCATAATCAATTGATACTATATTAAAATAAAAATCAATAAAGGCTTTATTGTTATCATACATATATCCCAAGTGTTTGATTAATTGTACCTATAAACACAATACTAATACAAAAATTTCTCAAATTGTGATGGTCTTAATTTGTATTAAACGATAGAATTACTTATGTAAAGCAATAACATATCAAAATTTTCAAATAAAATCTCATGTTATAAGGCAGGTCAAATGCAATGCAACGACAAAAAGAAATTCCTTATTATTCATTACCTGTGTCTATATTTCCAATAATGATATCTTCACCCTTTGTCTTCTTCCATACTGAGTCATATGGAAACACACCATTTCTCTCTAACCCAAGGAAATTCCATGAGTGTGTGGTATGTAATTTCCGTTCTTTGTTTAAGAAAACGGATATTACATTCGGATGCTCTACATGCATCAATAAGAAAACAACAGTTAAAAAATTAAAGTAACCATTTGTTAAATAATCTGTAGTATATGTTATGTATAGGATAAATGCATGAAGTTAAATTACATACTTGAAACATTCGCTGCTTCATCTTCATCAAGTATTGCAGCAAAACCATTAATATATCTCTTGTAAGAATAAAAGATTGCTTCTTGGGCCTTTTCGGTGCTGCGAAAGAGAAAAAAATCTAATCAGTTTATATTGATTTTACCACCATAAGCATAAAAAAAATATAAATAAAAATCATAAGCATAAAAAAAATATTGGTTTTAACATCAAAGAATTTCATGAATTTGGGATTAAATTCTATATACCTTCCAACGTAAGATTCAAGTAAATCATAATGAGAGATCGTGACAGATTCAACATCAATGGAGGAAGGATTTGGACCAAAAGAATGAGATCCTAAGTATACAATATATGACTGACAAAACAAAACATGAAGGGTTAATAACATTCAAATATATATGAAAATTATTCAAAAGAACACTGTGATGAGCAACACATTTAAAAATATAATAAGTTATGCACCATCATGAGAAATTCATAGACATTTTCAATATTAAGAAGCAGAAATTAGAAAAATAATTAAGTGAAGTTTTGAGGCAGAGCTTGCCTGTTTGATTGCTTGAGTAGGATCTTGCAGCAGAACAAAAAGAATAAG
>PYAF01004847.1:2499482-2521585 GCA_007407185.1 Glycine tomentella | reverse complement strand
CAAAACCCCCCCCCCCCCCCCCTCTCTCTATATGTATATGTGTGTGTATATATTGGTGTGGAAGTTTTTTCTGTTTCTTAATATTTTAGAAAGATTGCCATTGGTCTATTATGAAGTGAGAAACACTACTGAGGAGGACGAACATACCCCTAACAATAGCATATTACTTTGCCGGAAAAAAAAAATAGCCTTCTTTGTGGATTGTGCGCGCAACATTTAGGGCAAGACCGGGAATATTTTAATAATCTTTCCTTCCAATTTAATTGATTATTATGCACCTCTATTATAGAAGCGTTGGTTATGTAACATTCTCACTAATTTTATTTATTTATTTAATTAATTAATTATCTATTTATTTTAAATTTATTTATTTTATCCTTTTGGCTTCTGTTGAGAAATATAAATTGAGGTAGAAATAATAGAATTAAAATTTTACAAGAAACGTGTATCAGTAAAAATTCTTCCTCATAAAATTTACAAAATATGAAGGACTGATACATTAATCTATGTCTCTGATACAAAAATATATAAGTACAAATCTCTTTTCAAAATCTAGCATAGTATATAGCTTCTTCAACATATCAACCAAACTCCAACTTCAAGAAATCTGACCATCATTGTCATCTAAAAAATAAAATAAATCTAATGAGAAATAAATTTCTCAGTAGGCAAATCTAAACACCGAACATGTTAACAGGTTAATAAATAAGACAAATTTATTAATCAAACACGTTAGAAAGGTTAGTAAACAAGGCAATTCTATTCCATCAAACACCTTAGAAAGATAGTAAATAAAGCAAATCTAATTCATCATACACTTAAGCAGATCAATAATTCAACATATCGGAATGAATGCATGAATGCATGGAATGAAATGCAATAATGGTCACAGGTGCACATGGTCTCTACATGTGTACATCATGTAGGAATGTTACGGTCGTCTTACGCTAATCATGCATGAATTTTCATGTATTAGCACCTGATCTCTCATCATAGACCCGATTTCCAACTTTTGAAACTTGAGTCATTCTCATAAAATCATAGATCCGGTTTCCATCATTTGAAACTCGGATCATTCTTAAAATCATAGGTCCGGTCTTGAAATACGGATCAATCTTAATCATATCACAAAAATTCAAATATAAGAAAGATATTACTCTTCTTACAAAGAGCAAAGTAGTTAACATTTCATTACTCTTCATCAATAAACAAGGTAGTTAACAAAATGGTACCAACTAAAATAAATTTATCTAATATTTACGGAATGTCGACTTCAATGGTTTAATATTTATAGCAAATACTGGATTAGTGAAATAATTTATAATACATATCATTTCCATAACACATTATAACCTATTAGGTTACTTGCAGTTTAATTAAAATTTATATAAGTATATATATATATATATTTTTAAAATGAGTTAATTGACTTTACTTACATTATTCTCATAACATTGTACCACCTAAGAATTGAATATATATATATATATATATATATATATATATATATATATAGTATTATGTTGAATTTTACTTGGGTAGATTACTTAATTAATATATTGGCTAAAATATCTCACAGGGTACTAGTGGATATACTATTATTATTATAATATATATATTCAAAAAGGTCTGTAATTGAAGAAAAATTTAAGTGACCCTGCATGACCTAAATATATTATACCTAATATATTAAAAAAAAACGGAAAGGCAGCCTACTTGTATGAAACCGCTGGATACATATATATATTTATAATTGTCGGGTTGTTTATAGTGGTATCAAAAGAGTATGGAGGCCGGTAAGGGTAAGGTCGGGAAGTATATTTTGATGGAAATGGCCGGGTTACATGGTTGGCCGGGTTCAGCGTGGGGTGTCTGGGTTCATTAAGTATGGATGACCGATTCTGCTAAAGACCGAACTGGGCACAGGCTAGTGTATCATTAAGGTATAAATGCCGAGTTAATCATGTTGAGTGCTGGGTTGACCAAGTTGGTTGCCTGCCGGGATGTTCTGGTACCGAGGTAAGTGCTGGCCGGGCTGGTACAGGCCGAGGTTCCAAGGTATTTGCATGGCTGGTGAGTATGGCCGAGTTGGTTTGCATGTTTGACCGAGCTCATGGTGCACGTCGGGTTCATGGGCATGCCGAGTTCATGGTGCACGCCAGGTTCATGGGCATGCCGGGTTCATGGTGCATGCCGAGTTCATGGTGCACGCCGGGTATGTGGAAGGCCGAGAAGCCTTGAATACCGGGTACCGGGCTTGCTATGTGGTGCCGAACTGCCATGGGTAACCGAGTTGTATGCATGGCCGGACTTGGTGGGTGGCCGAGTTCTATGGTGTTGGACGCCCGGGTTAGTTCCATTCATGGTGGCCGAGTTGGCTCATTTCATGCTGGCCGGGTTAGGTGCTGGTCGGATAAGTATAGTCCGGGATGGATGCAGGCCGGTTTCATCCTGCATGGGTAGCCGGGTATGGGTGGCCGAGGTTGTGTGCATGGAAGCCGGGATAGAGGGGCATGGTTAGTGAATTTATCCGGAAAGCCCAGTTGCCGGGATAAGTCTGTAATTAAGCTAGGCAAGATTGGCCGAGATGCTGAGGTAGAGGTATGATGAGTAAGGTTGCCGAGGTAGGTTCTCGTCTTTTGGCATGACCAATCTTTTGTGTGCATGGTTATGCTTGATTCGGGGATTTATATATATAGGTGTTGAGGTGCAGTGGAGGAAGGCCGAGGTGGTTGGAAAATCTTACCGGAAAGATCTATAACAGAGAGCCGAGTTGGGTAGATGATAGAAGGGTAGAGGTGTACATAAGGAAGAAACATTGTGCCGGGGTGAGTATAAGTCAAACTAGCTGACATGTATATATGTAGGAAAGTATGGCATAGCCTTATTATTTTATGCAGAATATAGGAAGTACCGAGGTAACTATCAGAGAAGCCGAGGTGCTGTAAACCGAGGAAAAACCAAAAGCTGGTAGTGTTATTTTAGATATTATTATATATATTTGTATCTTAGCCATTGACTGCTAGCTTTTTAATGTGTGTAAAATAATTGCCCATGCTACTATTCATCCGTGGATAAGATCTACAGGAAAAGTTTTATGAAATATATATAAGGGCTGGACCAAGAGTACTTTTAGGTGCTTAAAATGATGGCAACCGGGTTGCTTGAAGGCCGAGAAAGAGAAAAGCCGGGATTAGTGTTATTCACTTTGTTTAATTAATATATATAATTTTTAAATAGGCTATTACTTTCCAGCTTCTTGTTTTAAAATTGTTACCCAGTACTACAAAAAATAAGTTATTTAAATTATCTAAATTACTCAAATTATCTCATAAAACTTTCCAAAATATTAATAAGTTAAATTTTAAAGTATTGCTTAAATTACCGTATCATACATGAACATATTCAAACCTAGTTTTCTATTTTAGTTAAAAACTAAATCTGGTCAATTAAGTGTATCAGGAAGTACGCTTGTGGAACCTCAATATCCACGGGCTTATTAGCTAAATGGCAATTGGCACAGACAATATGACCGGTTGCTTCTCGGGGATTTTCATAACCCTGCTGTGCAAAAATTGGATATGCGAGATATAATTTGATCATTTTGAGCAAATCCAAAATCTTTATAGACGAAACCAATCACTAGTTCCCAATGGGTTGAATGGAATCCTATACATAAATCAGTTAACAGAAGAATAGAAAAAACTTTTATTGTGTCACTTAAATTATATATAAATTCTCGAACCAAAGAGATGAAGTCTAGCCTACCTTCAAAAAATTTGGTGGATTGCTGCCAAGATATTTAAGAGAGAAGGATCTTACGTAAAGAAAATGTTTGAGAAAGTTTAGGAAGAGAGTGAAAGCTAATAGTGTAGGTTTTTGGTGCAGAGAGTTTGAAGCTTCCCACCTATTTATAATGCTTGATTTAGTTAGAATGGAAAGGGATTTGGTTGATTTGGTTGAAAAGAAACTTAGTTACCGGAAAATATCTAGATTTTCTTATCTAATCTATCATTATTAATATTCTCTTTATTAATGGTGTGTGTAACGTGGAAACTTCTGAAGATGCTCTTGTTGATTTGTCTCCCCTAATGCCACGTGTAGAGATCATAAGAAAAATGTGCTAAGATATTTGGACAGTTTAGGAAATTTCTACGAGACTGGAGGTTTTATTTCAGAAAAGTATAATTTTATTTGTTCTTCTTAAAGCCTATTATTATAATATATTTTTGTGAATGTTACATGTTACACCCGATCAGCCCCACTTTCCCAAATGTCCACCACCGACCCTTCTCCTTTCTGGTTCTGAATTTTTTGCATTGTTTCAGTCATCATGGTCGACGGAAAAGAAGGAAATGAATGAATGTTTTTTTTGGAAAGTGTATAAAAATACACCTACCGAGACTAAAGCCAAAGGTTAATCTCGCAGTTAAACATATCTAATCGAAATAAGATCTCATATTGACATCTTCATACATCATAAAACTGTTGACTTTCCTTTTGTGAAGAGTCTAAAATCATTTATATTAGATTGTACTCATTATACTCTTATACAATACAATCTTTCCCTGATAAAATAATAATAATAATACTAACTTTAGTCCTATTTATAATAAATAAGTCACTTATTTCTTATACAAAAAGAGCAGAGGTAATATGAGTTTAATTTTCTATTCAGTCTATCCAATGGAGGTTGAATTAATGTCACAATATGTTACTTCTCATAATAATATTTTGACATAGGTGTTTTAATTATCATGTGTGGTCAAACATCTTATAACATGTTTGGATACAAGTTCTTTTTTAGAAGACTTGTGTTCTAATACATTGTTCTAGAAAAAATGATAAATTATAATTTTACTTAAACATATATTTGCTAGGCTTAAACATCTACGTCTAAAGGCTTTGGGTGCTTGGTGGATTGTGGAGCATCTAATCAAGATTGTCTCACCAAGATCAACTTCAGTCGATCAAGAATAGTGGGCGGACGATAATGGTAGTTGGGTCTCTCATATTAGGCCTCAAACCTTGGGTTCGATCATATTTGGCAAATAAAGGTGACTTACCTTTTGCCACTTTAAGTTCACATGCACTCTAGGTTTCGTGACAGCTCTAGAGTCTCGACTTTGAGGTCTCCATATCCCAGACGCTAACAAATATAAATAGAAATTTATAAGTAGGTAAAGGTTTTAACTAGGAATCCTAGCTTTTCTGAAAGAGTGTGCTAGAAATTATTTCACTTTTAACATTTAAGACTAATTTATTATACGGGGATAGATTATACCAAAATGTGGTCTTATTGCCCAAAACAACACTTTTTCATATGATTTTTCGTCGTATTGCTTACAAGTTAATGAATGGTTTTTTCATTCATAGCAAGCATGCCGCCAGAGTGGCACATTTAAGACTAATTTTTTAGACAATTCTTTACTGTTGAATTTAATTTATGGAATCTGAATTAGTTTTCTGTTGATGTTAATCTCATCATACACGGAGTTTTAGACCATATTTCTTTCCCAGTCAGTTCCGTTAGGGTTTGTTTGGGAGAGGGATTTTAGAGGGGAGGGAAAGGAAGAGTTTAGCTGGAGTAATCTCCTTGTTTGTGAGTTATAATTTTTGAGGGAAAGGATTTAGGGATTTTTGAAACTCCTCCAAAACCCTCCAATGCTTAGAAATTATAATCCTCCCTATTTGGGGGATTTTTAGAAGGAAAAGTAACTAAAATTATTATCTTATACCAGCAATGTATTAATTTTTTAAATAAGGAAAAAATTGTAAAAATTTCTTATTAACTCTCTATTTCCCTCTCTTAATATATTTTTAACTCCCAAACAAGGAGAATGGAACTTCCCTCATTTTCCTCCCTTTCCTTCCCCTCCCTTCCCCTTGAATCTCTTTCCTTCCCTTCCCCTCCTAACTCCCAAACAAAGCCTAAAGGTTTTTTTTGTCGGGATTTCATCTAATGTACAGCAGTCACTGAAAGTAAAAATTACTAAACAGTCTCTTTAAAGTAGTTAACCAACCAACTTTCCCACTATTTATGGAAAATTAAAACAGTAACTTTGATATAATGCTTAGCAAAAAGATTCAGTCACACAGTTTCCTTGGAATCACACATAAGATGAGGCCATGGCTTTGTTGACAGTGCCCCATTATTGTCAAATGGTCATTTTCCATCCAAAATATAAAATTCAAAGAGTGACGTTAGTGTACTAACACCAATAAACAAGGTGATGTTGTTGCCATTGGAAAGCCTCACCTAAAAACTCTCACTCATAGCGTTACCTCAGTTGATGGAGTTAGGAAGCAAAGCAAGGTTGAAATTTTAATTAAGGCCTAGTCTGAAAACCAATAATAGGTACAAAAGTACAATTCAATAGAATACTTAGCAAACCATGCTTATAGCAATAGAAGATGCCACCAGTTCATCATCACCTACTATCCTAGTGGGTTCCTATTGTCCTTGTCGGCTTAATCATTTTCTTTTAATTTGTTTAATATTTGATCATTAGATTCACATCTTCAACAAGAAATGTCATCTTAGTAAGTTTGGCTGGACCGGGTCCTCCTTGCCCATACGCTTATTTTCTCATCTTTCTCCCCACTCATTCTGATTATTATGATTCACTACCTTAAGCAGGTTTTTAATTAGATTAGATTCTGGCTGTTTATGGCTATTTGTTGGTCCAATTCTGCTACGGGAAGAAATTGAAGTGGTGAAGACTAAAGACAAATATTGCTATGGGAACAAACGACGAGGAGCATGGAGGATCTGGGGTAAAGTGATTAAAATTCAAGGCTAATTATTCATTTTATACTTCTTGTTACTTGTTGGTTTTATCTCAACTGACAAAGCTTGAAAGATTCTATACATATATAAGGTAAAATATCAAGAAATGGTGGAAGATGAAGTCAAGGACATTAAGAATGTTCCTTTAGGGCCTATACACAAACTAATAGCAAAGAATACCAAGTCAAACAGTATGGTTATAAAGGTAACTAGCAAACTATCTTCAGTTTCCTTGTTTCTGGTATAGACATATGATGTTTTATGTTCCATTGAAACTTAACCAGTGGACTTAATTGGTACCAAAACAGAAACCACATGTGGTGATTCCTCCTCATATCATAACAGAAACCATATCAATGATCCACGATATTGACATTTAACACAAAAAGAAATGGAATATGTTGAACAATATTTCTTGGCAAAGTACCCTGAATGTGCTGGCCTAATTGAAGGGGAAGGGAATGGTATAGACATGTCTAGCTTTATTATCAATGGAGCCTTCAGAACCCTTATCAGATGATAGGAAGAAGTCGCCAAGAGGGACCTTAAGAGAATCTTTGTTTTTGGCAATAATCTCCCTGAAATGGATAGGACTCAGTTGGAGCCATCAAGACTACTAGATATTCTCAACAAAAAGTCCTCCTTTCCAGGAAGTTTCATCTCAATACCAGAAATCCAAGCCCAAAACAAGGTTTTGAAGCATTGTGGGTTGCCTGATGATGCATACATGGTTCTCTTCACTCCAAGTTACAAGGATGCAGTGATGTTGGTGGGGGAAAGCTACCCTTTTGTTAAGGGAAACTACTACATAACAAATCTTGGTGAAGAGAAAGACTATATCAAGGAATTTGCTTCTTTTAAGGAGTCCAAGGTGATTCTTGCACCTAAGACTTGGCTGGATTTGACGATAAGAGGGTCTCAGCTTAGCCAAAATTTTAGGAGGAAGTATAAGGTCAGCCTGAAAGGCTTATTTGCTTATGAAGCAGATGTTAATGGGACAAATCATTTGGTCTCAGAGGCTCACAAGAACTACTGGCATGTTCTGGTTGATGAAATTGGTGCTGGGAAAGGACAGGCTGTATCTTGGCCTTCACAGGCCTGACTTCTTAGTCTGTTGTCTTGATAACACTCACTCCAATCCTTCAAGAATCACTTGCCTTAGTGAGAACGAAATCTTTTGATACCTCCACTGCTTCTTCTCAGGTCATTGGATGAGTGAGAATGAGTGCTTGTTTGATATTTTCAGACAAATTTGAACTGCAGTATCTAAACTAGTATCATGAACTCACAGTTTAACTGTGAACTTTCCTGGCTTACTTTTTAGATGAATAAAACTTTTAACATATACAAGAGAAAAACACTTATTACTGGTTTAGTTGTAATATCAGTATATGTTTTCAAGATTCCCAATCATTTGGATGGTTCATGTTTACTAGTTGTTGAAACTGTCATCCATGCTTGGTTTTTGTGGCCAAACCATTTTTCCATCATAGTCAATCTGTTTTAAACAAAAATTATTTCTTACTCATTAACTTATAGTTATAGGGAAGTACTCAAATAGTCAATTCATATGCTAGTGCGTTTGGAAATTCGTGAAGGACAAAATCATGTTTGGAACCTGATCTATTATCGATAAAATAATGGAGATGCCAATGCTACTACCTGAGTTCGGGAAGGGGATAAGATGGCTTGACGGGAGATAAAACCTATATAGCTCTGACAACATCATTACACCAAAGTTTTTTTTTATGGAAAACGCAAGAAAGTCTCGGGTCATCATACAATCTCAGACAGTAACACACCGGAATTAAGAAAAGTTCCCTCTTTTATAACTTCAAACAGATACTAGATGGAGATGAAGAACAAACAAATAGATAATGCAACAGAATTTTCATACGTGAGAAAGTAAAATCATGAAATTTTAGGAAAGAAAATATATCATTATAATATATAAAAATAATTATTTACTTTTTCAAAACACTCAAGCTAACAAAAATAAATAACTTTTTTCTCAAAAATAAACTGAACCAAACATGTAGTTATTGTGAGACTCGTAATGGACATGTAATATAATCACGCATCATTGTTCTTAGTAACATTCAAAACTGATGATAAAGCCTAAAATCCTTTGAATTATTTCCAGAAAGTTCGTGCAAGAGACATCAATGCCTTGAAGTTGAATGAACTACATTCGGGAGATATATAAAACTACAATCATGCCATCAATACCAGATGAACGCAAAACCATAATGCGAACTTCTGAACTGTCATGTGATTCAGCAAAAACAGGCGCTGCCAACTTTAATGACCATAAACATTCAGTTCTTCCTCGGACCCAGATGGTAGCCACTGAGTCACTGACTATTTTGGTTTCATTCTTCAGCTCTAGAATCAGCAACCAATCCAGCCAGCAGTAAATCCATAAATAACCAACACTGGTGACAGCCTCAATTTGAATTCAGAAACTCGCTAACGGTGACAAACAAGGAGGCAGGTTCAATTGACCATACTCAAACTGTACAACGAGACATACTCGGGGGTTTATAAAAGACAGTATACCCTTAAAGAAAAATAATGATGACAAAGATAAAAAAATGTCAACCAACTTGCCTCAAGATGTACATAACCATTAAGAAGCCATCATAACAAAGAATAATCAAAACAACTATCGCTACGAGATAAACGAGTATGCAGCAGCAGCAACTACAATAAAGGCCTGTATTGAATTATATTAACAAGTTGTGCCTATTATACTGTGAACCAAAAGAGATGCAATTTCCCCAACACGGCTGCTAGGAGCTTTTCTTCTGACTACACTTCGTCTTGACCATGACTGGTACTTTTCAAGATGTTGTACTTGCAGAGGGGGCAAGTAGCATTGATATGCAGCCATTTGTCCACACAGGCACAGTGAAAATGGTGGCCACAAGGAAGTTGTCTAAGTTCAACCCCATCATCATAAGCAGAAAGGCAGATGCAACATTCCTACAGTTTGAACCCACAAATTTTTCAGATTAGCAGAACAACAGAGGATGCAATCAATTTTCTCAAACAATCAAGTTGTCATATCAAAATTATCTATCATTTTCTTGAACCATTATATCAAATTCCTTCCGGTGTAAAATTTGATTGAGAAGAAAGGCCAAAAAAAAGGGAGATGGAAGGCCAATCACACCAAAATATATACATCATGCATTCTCCAATGTGGGAATGCGTTCAAAACACGACTCTGCTATCAGTGTTTGGAGCATACATGAATTTCCCTTTGAATAATATCTAGCGACAGACAGAGCAAAAAGAGCACCAGGACAAGGGAGATAAAGGCCAAGCCAATACACAGCAAAATGTATAACATACCGCATCCTCGTCAGAAAGAACATGTTCAATGGGAGAATCAGCATCACATTCAATCATTATTCCTCCAGCAGCTCCTTGTGTATTCCCAGCAAGTTTCTCATTGGTTTCAGTTTTTTGGAACTTGAATTTTGACAACTGCTCAATGTCTTCTTTTGATGCCCCTTCCTGCTTTTTAGATCCCCAGCAAATGAGTAAAAGGCATTCAGCCACGGAACAGTGCAATTAATAGACTACAATGATTATCTCACAAGTAAATACTCTTAGGATTCAAGACAATGTCATCATGTTCACAGAAACACTCAACAATCAATAATACATTCACAATACACCATGCTGTAGGAAACCAAATCATATGACAAATTTTACTCCTCGCAAATCCTAGAAGGTCAACAATGTCATCCTGAATGAAGCTCGGGATAAAACAAGTTATGTCAAAACAAAACAATATAGGACATGACATTTCATCATAAACATATCATGTTATAATTCACCTCATCTGCAACCCTAAAAAGTCTAAGGGACACATTTATTAACAGTCTTCATTCTCCAAGGTGCTCCCAACAAAGCAACCTAAAGAACGTTACCTACTCATCATAGTTGGTCAAGCCACATTTCATATCATACACATGCAAATGTCTCAAAATTAGTTACACCTCATCAAAAGTCATTTTTGCTTTTGCTTAACAAGTTTCACAGAGTTCATCATAATTTTTCTCATACTTTATGTATTAAACATTAATTCGCAACCAAGAAACAATATCATTTTCATAAGCCACGTAGCAGGACTAGTCAAATTCCTTCAATAGTTAACCAGTGTATTTTATGATAGCAAAACATTTCCTTTTATCATATATATGTAGAAGGCAAAGGTTAGTAAAAGAAACATAAATTAGTGTCTAGAAGGTCAAGCAAGAGACACAACTAAGACAATCAGTGCTTCTGGTTTGCTACAGGTGCTAGCTCCACCAGAAAGTCAAAAGAGCATTATCAAGCTCAAGATATTATGGTTTAGCTTAGCTTTGATTTATTCACCTTACAAAGTATAACAAATGTAATACTCCTTTGTAACAATTCATATAAATGGCTCAATACAAGAGACAATATATACAATCTTCAACCTTCACAATCATTCCATTCATAATTTCTGCTAAGAATCTATTTTCTAAATGAGGGCGAGCCTTAGCACAGCAGTAAAGTTGTGTCTTGGTGACTTGTTGGTCATGAGTTCGAATCTGGAAACAACCTCTTTGCATATGCAAGGGTAAGACTGCGTACAATATTCTTCCCCCTTACCTGCGCATAGCGTGGAGCCTCCGGACAATGGGGTACGTAGTTTTTAGTTTTTAATCTATTTTCTAAAAGATCCTATTAAAGTCACACCACAACAAGCAATAAAAATGTAAAATTAAGATCCTACAAACTAGCATATGGATCTCTTTATACCAAATAGCAATTCTAATAACATCCTTCCATTTCATTTAGCCTCGCTAAATTCAAAAACTCATAATATTTGGAGCCATAAACTTTGCCAATTTTCTTCAAGACTAAGCAAATGCTGTTAAGGCTATGTTCGACAAGACATTTCAACTAGCTTCTAGCTCTTTTTACTAGCTGAAAAACTCACTTGGCTATTCGGTAAATAAGTTTTTTTTAGTAGCTTCTCAATAGCTTCTAAAGTTTTTTAAAACGCTAGCTTCTAATTTTTTATATTTTCTCCCTTTTTATCCTTAATATATTTATCAATTTTTTTTGCTTACCTTTTTTAAACAAATCATAGTTTTATTGTTTTTCAGTCATTTTATATTTTTCAGCTACTTCAACAACTAGTTTTACTAAACCCTAATAATTTAATAAGCTAACTTTTCAACTTCCAGCTACCATTTTTTCAACTAGTTTTGCCCAACATAGCCTAAGTAGAGTCAACTTTAAGGAAATAAACACTTGAGCCACTAGATTCATACATCCATACCAACTCAAACAACAACTAGTTAATAATGACACCATGATGTACCTGGTCTGCAACTGCATACAGGAGTGCAATGATACATGGAAGACAACAGCAAACAGCAATAGCAATGATGCATGCTAGTGCAATACAGAAAACGACAAAGAAAACATCAAAACCCAGGAAGGCTATACATAACCTGCAAGGCAAGTAGAATTTGTTAAAGGTAATCAACATAACTGTAGGTTTCCCAAAAAGAAAATAAATTACAAATAAATATAGTAAAAGATATATGAACAAGTTGCACATGCACACGTGTGTCAGATTGAGAGTAAGACAGAGAGAGAGAACAAACCAGTAAAGCAGAGGAGAATCTTGGACCAAAGCTTCACTGTCAGCTGATACCCAATAGAATCCAACAACCCACCAAATAAACGAAAACATTGTGTTGGCTGATTCCAAATGCTTTGCCATACTGCTTAGCAAGAAAACTATATAAAAACTCATAACATTAAACAAAAAATGATGAATGAATCAATAATTGATGTTACTAATTCCCAAGCTAATATATATTGGACATATTGTATTATTGTTTCAACCCTTAGCTTTTGATTATTTTGAAGAGCTGAAACAAACGCATGGGGAAAAAAAGACTGTAACAAACGAGCCCATATATAACCATTTTAGAAATTAAATCAGGGCAATAGCAATAGAGCATTTTCCCCAGATCATCTAGTATTTACATTACTACACTTAGCCATCATATTGTGGTTCAAAAATCAAGTGTTACTAAATCTATCAGTACATAAACCTACAAATTCACACCCTTGCTTGGAGAGATTGAATAAAACTAACTCTAGTATCTGATAATTCAGCCAATTATCAGATGAGAGATCATATATCATCTCTTCCTACAATCAAAGTTAAGTTACAACATCACTCTCAGACACTCAAAGCAATTCGAGAGAGATTTGAGAGATCAGAAGAACCAAGAGGAATAAAAAAATTGAAAATCAAAGCCTTTGAGTCTTCGACATGTTTTGAACAGACAAATATTTTTTTTTAACTAAACAACTGAAAAACCTAAAGTTCCCACGTGGGTTCTCTGAAACATGAACTGAAGGTTTGCTAGAGTTTTCAATTAACACAGCTACTTCTTTGTCCCATAATAGCACTCAAAGCACTACCAAACAATTTCACATGCACACCCCAAAAATACAGTTAAAAAAACCGCGTAAATCATTATAGTAGTTCAACCCGACTTCTAACTTCTATGTTTTAATTACATCAGCATGCAGGTTTCTTAAATTCACTCAAACCACAAAGCAAACTGAATCGTTCCAGCGCCATCGTAAAAAATACAATTAAAATTCAAAGCAGCGTCGTTTATGGTTCAGAAATTCACCTTATACCATCGTCGTCGAACGACACGTAGTGTCCAGAGCCGTCAATCGAAGGCGGACTCAAATCCCCGCTGCCGCCACCCGAGACGGCGGCCGAGTTGGAGTGTTCGCGGTGGCGCAGGCGGCGCCGGTACTCGACGCAGACGCACGCGACATGGAGAACGCACTGCAGAGCGTAGCCTACAATCCACAGCCTGAGAGGCATGTTGGGATTCTCGTTGTGGCTGAGAAACAAGACGGTGGCGGCGGCGGCGACGAAGGTGAAGTTCCAGAGAATGTCCAAGACGACGACGGGCTTGGAATAGGCCCAATCGCTCTGCCTTTCCTCGAGTTGCTCCGCCGCCGCCTCCCGCACCACCATGGACGGCTCGCGCATGAGGCGGCGGCCGCTGGCCTGGCGCAGAAAGCGCGCTGCCTCGCGGAGGCTGGGGCGGCGGAGGAGGCGGCGGCCGGAGGTGGATTCGTCGGAGGAAGTGGCGAGGAACGGCGTGGGATCGACGGCGGCATCCTCGGAGGAACGGTTCGGTGACCTTGTTGTCGTCGTGGCCATGTGTGAGAGCGCTTCAGGACATCTGAATCTGAATCTAGTTCTGTTCTGACACTGAGAGGAAAAAACCGGGATTGAAATCGACGATTCGACAAGGTGAAAATGGAAAAAGAAAATAGGTTTTTTCTGAAATCGGAAATTAAGATGATGACATTGTAATGTTTGCTTCGGTTTTTTTTAGGTGTTTATTGTCGAGGTCTCGCCACGGTGTCGTTTTTTTTTTTTTTTTTTTTTTCTGTTGTTGAACGCGCATTGGTTTTTCTCCCGCTAGTACGTTACGTTTTCATTTCATATTTTTTCGTTTTTACCTGGGAATTTCTTGAAACTTCCGAAGTCGCATATGTCGGCGTGGCATTTATTATTTATTTAAAATAAAGATGATATTCTCGAGTTTTCCTTTGTTTAAAATTCGTTAACATAGGAATTCTTAGATGCACATCCAATAAGACATTTTTTTTCTAATTCATTTATTATTCACCATATCAATAATTTATTTATAAAATATAAAAATTATTAATTTATCTAAAAAATTAAAAATTATCATTAATATAAAAAATAAAAATAATCCACAATATTGACATGATAAATAATAAATAATTTAAAATAAAAAAAATATCTTCAAATGCACCTAAAAATTTTTCTTGTCAACATTAGACATCACGTATCACACAGTCTCATGTGTTTATGTAATTATATTTGGCTACTGCTACTAACTTCCTTTAATGATGATAGCATTCCCTATACTCTGTTTTATTAAAGGTATTGAACGGTAACAATTATTCTGATTTAGTTGATTGATAACTGGATTTTAACGTAAATGATTCTTGCCTAAATTACTCATGTCTCTCTTAATTATATTTTCTGTAATGTTTTGATTTTTTATTTATTAAAAGTTGTAAAATAGTTCTTAAGTTATTTTATAACACATTTATTGAATATCATGTAAAAAGTGAGTTATCGGTAATTTTCTGATTGATTTTGAATTATTTTTTAGATTTTTAGTTGCTTGAATAACATTTTTTTCATATAACTTTCATTTATTTTATTATGTCTATTTTTTTTATAAACATTAACCGGGTTTAATAGGTTTAATATGTAAGTAAATTTAATGGGACAACTTACATATTTTAAATCAACTAAATAAAAATTTAAAATTGTCTAAAAATAAAAATAAAAAATCAATATTAGTTGAGAGATCATTTTATAACTTTTTAATAAATAAAATATCAAATTATAACCTAAAACAAAGTCAAAGGACCACATGAGTAATTTAGTCCGTATTCTGTTATCGAGAATGTTGGGTCATAGCATCATTGATAGTGGGCTTAGGGAGGGAGAAAAGGTTTGAAATTTAAATAGAATAATAAATTGAAAATAAATATTTAAAATTTTATAAGTCTATTTTATTTTCTATTCAATCATTCGAAAAAATTGCATTATTATCTATTTTATTTTCATAGTATTCTCTCTCTTTCAAACGTATCATATAAAAATATAAATGCCATTGTTCCAACCCAAGAGTCACCTTAAAAGACAAGTTCCAAGGCCTAGTTCTGATTAAAATAACTATTGTGTTGACATGGTTTTGGCTTAGGTTTTATTCATTGGATAGATTACCCTAACTGGAATTGATAGAAATTGAGTATCATAGAATTCAACCAAGATGGAGGGATTAAAATTGAAGTCCTTATTATTGTAGATAGCTCAGCAATTTCTCAATCTGATGTGCAAGTAATAATGATAATGAGGTGAGGCATGTAAAACTAATACTTTTTCATTACCCACCCCCATTGAATTAAAATCTACCCTATGTCCACCCCATACTTGTTCTAATATTCATTAAGCAATTGCTTGTGAATTTTATAATATCTATAAGTATCAATGAACATTGATGAATATTTCCAAAAAAATTGTTTAAAAATATACATTTTAAAGACACTCTAATCGTGATTCTCAAATATTTTGGGACAATTTAAAAAAAATTAAAGACAAAAAAAAGACATGAAAACTATGGTTAATCAATAATATGCTAAAAATAACTTAACAATAAGTAATATCTCCCTATTTACTTATTGCAATATTTAAATCTTAAGTTAACAGTTTAAATGCACACATATTTATGTACTATAAAATGGAAAGCCTATTAAAAAAATAGGGTAAATTATGTGCAATATTATATATCTAAAGGTACTTAATTAGTTTTATAATAACAATAATAAGCACTTGTGGGCACGAATATATTGATAGTCACCTATATCCCATTAAAAATATGCAGTGAAAATATATGTTTAATTTATTTCAAGGTACACATTTAACAATCTAACTTTTATTTGTTATGAGCTTTAGTTACGTGAATATCCAGTGTTGATAATTTTGTCATCCCTGCAAGCACACCAAATAACTCCCCTAAAAAGGATCCAATGACTCTTGTTTGAATAGTGAGATTCGGTCGTTGCTCGTGTGTGGGATCATATGTTGAGTTATGGCCAAGTTACTTGGCTTACATCCAAGAAGGTCAATAACCCTTCAAGTTTCAAGCCATAAGCATAGTGACTTTGGGGTAGGTTATAATAAAATGCTCAACCTAAAATCAAAAGGTCTACAACCTCTCTAGTCCAAAGCCATAAACATAAGGACATTGGATTCAGTTATGGGCTAGGTATTTAACATAGATTTAGAAGGGTTAATGACCCTTTAAGTCATAAGCTATATGCATAGGGATAAAGTTATAAGAGAAAGATCAATCATTGACTGGATTAAGATGTTTGGTTAATGGATCATTGATCGAATTCATAAATTAATCTAAGTAACAATGATTAATATTCTCTTTTAAAATAATAATGATTAATATTTGATTTGATATGATTTTAAATCAAGTTATGAGTCAAATGCACTTTTAATATAAAGAAGTGATTAGCCTGATGACAAATCTAATTTTTAGTTCAACCAATTGGATAGAATTGAGTTTAATAACACTAAAACTACTAATAACATTGGTATACTGTTTTATCTTTTAAGGAGTTTTTTCCAAAACCTATAATTAGTAATAATCTCAAAATTTATCTATTATTATATATTATTCAAAAAAAATTAATTCAATTATTACTTTTGTTGCTATGATTTATTTATTTGTCCAATTACTTTATTTTCTAGAAAAAAAATATATTAACCATTTATATTTTAGTACATGTACAACCGGTATAAAGAATTTTTAGTTTTTGCATTGTTTTTTTTTTTTTTTACTTTTTTTAATCAATGAAAAGATACTATAAAATTTCACATGCTAATTAACTTTGCTTAATGATTCATTTTAAGAAGAAAAATATTTATTTAAATTAATTATCAAATTGAATAAAGTTAGAAGAAGAAAAAAAAAAAAAAACTGGTGACAACCCAGGCAAGGGTTTTTTCCCTCTAAAAACTGGTATAAATTCCCTCCAACTTTGGCACATAGGGTTTGGAGGGTTTATTCTCCGCTTTCTTCTGAAACCTGAAAAATCCTTTGTTCATCGTCGGCGGAATCATGACGTCATCGTCATCATCAAGCAGCGCCTACGACGTGCCATGGGTAGAGAAGTACCGTCCCAGCAAGGTCGCCGACATCGTCGGCAACGAGGACGCCGTCTCCAGGCTCCAAGTCATCGCTCGCGACGGCAACATGCCCAATCTCATTTTATCCGTACATTTCTCATTTCACCCCTTAAATTAACAACTTCATCTTTCTCAATTTATTTGTTTCTAACTCTCCCATTTTAGGGTCCTCCCGGAACCGGAAAAACCACTAGCATACTCGCCCTCGCGCACGAGCTTCTCGGAGGACCAAATTGCAAGGAAGCCGTTCTCGAACTAAACGCCTCGGATGATAGGTACGTTTTTGTAATTTCTCTCGATTCAGTTTTCCATTCGCGACGAGTTTTTTTGTTAATTTGTCCTCTCGCTTTTGGTTATAGAGGAATTGATGTTGTGAGGAACAAGATTAAGATGTTTGCTCAGAAGAAAGTGACGCTGACCCCGGGGAGGCACAAGATAGTGATACTGGATGAAGCTGATAGGTGAGTTTTCAGGGTAATTTAATTTAATCCAATTAATAGCGTTAGTTGCATGTTCATATAACAACATTACCTCAGTATGAGTAAAATTGAGCTTGGATCACTTAAGCAATGTCTTAGGTTCGAGTATTGTGGATGAAAAAAAGGTGGTTGTCGGAAGATTCCACTAAAAATGGTCAATTAGGTTTCTAAGCAGAAATTAGTTAGCGGCAAGGTTGATGGATACTTTGCATCTATAACACTGCATGAACTTATTTTCTCTGGCTTTTATTTTTGTTCTTTTTAATTCAGTATGACCACAGGGGCACAACAAGCATTGAGAAGGACAATGGAGATATATTCAAACACCACTCGGTTTGCTCTTGCTTGCAATACCTCGGCCAAGATTATTGAGCCCATTCAAAGTAGATGCGCCATTGTGCGATTTTCACGATTGTCTGATCAAGAGATACTTGGTCGCCTCATGGTTGTGGTTCAAGCTGAGAAGGTACCTCAAATTTCTATTCTGCCTTCATCTGTCTTTTGGCAAGGCTTGTGGTATTCCTATTTGTTAGAGGAGCATAAGTCTAACATTTGTAGTGTTTGATTATATGTTTTTATTGGAAATGTCACAGTTGAATTTGCTTGACCCGTTTGTCATAAAACTTTAGACTAATATTACAATAACTACTCTGTGTTTTCATTTTTCTTTGTAATTAATTCTTTGATATCAAAAGGGAAAGCTATTGATTTGGAACAAAAAACTCATGTATTTTTTTTTTCCATCTGCTTCCTAGCCTTCTTATCTATTCTCATGACATGTGCCAATTCCATATTTGATGCTATATTGTCTTATTGTTTCATAAGCATCCTCCTTTTTAACTGTCACCCATCTTGTTTGGTCTTTCTCCACTATAGTTTTGCATTCCTTTCTCTCTGGGAAATTTTCATCCTGTGTTGTACAATGTTTATTGTTGCATAGTTGGGAAAAAATTAAATAAAGAATTTGGAAGGTTTACTAATTAGGATTATTGTATTTTTTTGCTGCACCCTGTCAACTAAATAGAAGGGTATTCCAATAGTATTGGAACTTTTTTTTTAATTAAAAAATAATTTTCTTCTAATTAGTAATGCACAGGACCTTAGAAATGCATTACTTGGACTTTGACCTGTTTCATGTTTTTGGATGATATGTGATATATAGATTTGAAGATTCTTGAAGTAGAATATGACATTTTAACATGTTGATTTTCCCGTGGCCAGACTTGATTTTTTTTTTAAACCTTTGAGGGATTTCAGGTTATTTGATCTCTTTTGAGAGACTTTAGATGATGCGATCTGTTTGGTTTGTTTTTCAGGCACGAGCTAGCTAGCCCAATAATAGTCTATTTATAGGCATTTGCATAAATATCCTTTTAAAGTGAAATCACGAGTTCAAGGTGTTTGGTTATTTGGTAGTATCTGACCAGTACCATTTATTCCTTTTGAGCTAAAATCATGATCTTCTAAAATAATTGTTACTTGCTTCCTTGGTTGTGTTTTTGCTATGTGATATAGCAGTAAAAGGTTTGCAGATAATTTATATGAGGAAAATGTTTTGCACGCATTCTTAGTTTCTCATTTTAGTTTTTTAAAAGGTGGCCTAATTAATATATGAGGCTCCCTCCATTTTGGGTTCTTTATCATATAATTATTTTCAAAGATTATTGTCATTGGCAAGGTGAAATGGTCAGGAATAGCTGCTATTTGATAATGCTGATTGCCATTTATTTGGCTTCAATAATATTGAGGAAATTTACAACTGAATTTTGTTCTTGTTAAAGGTTCCCTATGTTCCTGAAGGACTTGAGGCCATCATCTTTACTGCTGACGGTGATATGAGACAGGCGTTGAATAACTTGCAAGCAACATACAGTGGGTTCCAATTTGTTAACCAAGCAAATGTTTTTAAGGTTAGAATCAACTATGATTTGTGATTTGTGTTTTTCACAGTTTACCATTGGTTTTTTTAATAATAAAAAAAATCAATGATTGGTTTCAGGTTTGTGACCAGCCACATCCATTGCATGTGAAGAATATGGTGCGTAATGTGATTGAAGGGAATTTTGATGAAGCTTGTTCAGGCCTCAAGCAACTGTATGACTTGGGATATTCCCCCACAGATATCATCACGACACTTTTTCGTATAATAAAAAATTATGATATGGCTGAGTACCTGAAATTGGAATTCATGAAGGTAGTTGATTATCTGTTGGCTCACACACATACACACATAAAGTATCTGACTGAGTTTTCAAATTGCAGGAAACTGGGTTTGCTCATATGAGAATTTGTGATGGAGTTGGTTCTTATCTTCAGTTGTGTGGTCTATTAGCTAAGCTTTCTCTTGTTCGTGAGACAGCTAAAGCTGTATGAGCTGGTCCTGAGTGCAACTGAGATGCCATTATATTTAACTTTTCAAATGTCCTACTGATGTAGCTTTATTTATGTCCAGATTCTAACTGATACATCAATGCTTCGGCTTCTATAAATATGTTGTGTTTAGCTTGGATCAATAACGCTCACTTTTGAAAATGTTTTATATGTATATTATTTATTTATGATCTCAATGTTCAAATCTATGACGAATCAAGCTATCACTTCTCAAGATATTCGAGTTAATGAGCTATATAGAAAGGTTTGTCTGCATGATTGAATGTGATGGTTAGTTACTTTTGAA
This sequence comes from Glycine tomentella, assembly GCA_007407185.1. NCBI lineage: Eukaryota > Viridiplantae > Streptophyta > Magnoliopsida > Fabales > Fabaceae > Glycine > Glycine tomentella. Next base: position 2,500,796 of record PYAF01004847.1, on the reverse strand, counting down.
AATGAGAGAAAAGACGGAACAGGGTTTGCTGCAGTCAGCCAAAAATCTCTACTGTTAAGATTAGTCCAAGACTTCATGTTAATTGTGATGCCACATCATCCCTTTTTTTTTTATGGTCTTATGAAGTAAGCTACGCCCACACAGCGTCACACAAGTTGTTTCCCCATGAAAAAAACACTTCGTTTAGTCAAATGAAGCAACATGCCTTGAGATAAATGCACCACGTATATGGTATATGAAGCTAATTTGGTGTACGTTTGGCACCACAATTTGCATTAAGATAACTACTGCCGAGTGCCAACTACCAAGAAAAGTTTGCGCCACCTAGAGTATTTCTTGCAGAAGCTTCAAGAAGCACTATCCTAACACAAATTAAACTTAAAAAAAAAACGTAAAGGAAAACAAAATACAAAATTACAGGGAACAGAAAAACAATTGATGGAGACTACCTTGCATCCAAATGTATTAACCGTCTACAATCTTTGACAAGATCCAAGGCTATAAATATAATATTTTATAATTTTGAACATTTTCGCATATCAAAATTTTAAAGTAGAAAAAAAGAGTAAATATAAGTGTTTCAAAAAGGCAAAATTATCCAATCCACGATTTAAATCATTAATAAAGCTCATGAACTAACAAATACAGATTTGACATGATATTAACTAGTACTGACATCAGGACCTTAACAACAAAGTAAAAAAGACAACATCACATGTAATTTGAAAACAAAAATTAAAAGAAAATCAGGGTGACTAACTAATAACCATTGAGACCGTGATTGTTTGTTACATGGGTGCAATCTTCAGTAGCAAGAACCAATTGCAATGATAGGGATTTTACTTACTCAAATGATTACAGCCACAATTAATTTACTCAAATCATTAAGTGATTCCTTAGTTATAAAAGTAAAAGACATAACATATTAACATTGTTACTAGCTACAAATGAAGAGAATTTTTGTCTTAATTGTAATATCTGGTGTTTAAGCATGTAATTAAGCCTAGATTAAGCCCATGATTAAGGGTAATGAGTAGGCTTAAGAGCATTCAGAGACAGACTTCACAAAGGCTTGAGAAAAGATGAAGAAAACAGTTTCGAACATCTCACGCTAACAGCGTGAGATGCCACGCTAACAGCGTGGACTGTCCGAGTCCACGGCGCTATCAGCGTGAGATGCCACGCTAACAGCGTGGACTGTCCGAGTCCACGATGCTATCAGCGTGAGATGCCGCGCTAACAGCGTGAAGTGATCGAGCCTATGGCGCTATCAGCGTGAAATGCGGCGCTATCAGCGTGGGATCGGCGGAAATG
>PYAF01004847.1:2489074-2499382 GCA_007407185.1 Glycine tomentella | reverse complement strand
ATCAGCAGGGGCTTATGTTGATGTTGTATGTTTGTGTTTTATATTTCATGCATATTGATATCGAGAAAAACGATTCTATAGCTTCCGCACGGCGTTCAGATAACGCTGACAACGCTCTTATGATATTATTAAGGGTAACACATCGGGTGCACACGGGGTGTTACAGTAATGACCCTGATTAGTGGATTGGGGCGTTACATTAATGGTCAATGATCTTGCCATCAATAACTTATTCAAACTAAATTGATTCTAGTCATTTAAAAAAATTCATATGCTGGATGTACAAAACTAGATGTTCCACTATCCATTTGACTTAGAAATTCAATGGTAAAAAAAACACACATTATAAGTGAAAGCAGTAAGGGAATAATAAATATAGTCCAAATTTTAATATAATACTTTCATTTTCAAGAAATTAGAACCATCATCTCGTGCTTTAGGAGTTGGTCATTTAGAGAAAAAAAAAACTCTTGTGGTTGGTACCGTTTCTTTATCACTCAGATTGAGTTGGGCATTTATAAATTAAAAAAAAAAAAATTGTGGTTAGTACCGTTTCTTTATCACTCAATACTCATTAGAATTTAGAAACCAATGTAGAAGCTTTAGTAGGAGATAACGAGTTGACTTTTGGTAACCTTGATAGCAAAGTGTTGAGAAAGACAATGGAAATTTTCAAACTTTAAAAATTGTGATTCCAATAATGAATTGTGATGTTCTTTAAATTTATTTGTAACTTTGGAGAGCCTCACATATGAAAGAGATGGAGTTTTCCAATAGTATTGAAGTAAATGTATCCTCCAGAACAGTGAAATATATTAATTAACACTTGAAAGTCACATTCCAATATTATATAGAGGGAGTTTGTTGAGTTTTAAAAAGTGTACGAGAGGAACGTAAGTGTGCGTTAACCGCTGAGAGAGTCTCTTTTTACCAAGTTAGAATTGAGAACACACCAAAAGAAAAGATTAATAAAGCTACCTGGTTTTAGCTGCATCTTTTGCATTTGTTGGGATATCAATTTTCTGACACCTGCTTCTACCTTCTCTGGGATATCAATTTACCATCAACTTCATAGAGTTGCAAATTGCAATGGTACCTTGATGGATATAATATCCAAATAACTTGTCAAGTATTTATTCAATGATATTTTATAACACATCTAAAATTTTATTTAGTAGTAGACACAATCAAATGTTTCCTGAGTATCATACATTCATACTCAGAAAATGATATATCATATTCACATGGCAGGTCTCATTGGCAAGTTTCATATATACATCATACACAGACAGAAACGTCTATAGACATTTTTTTTTTTACCTTGGTTTACTTAAAAGTACGTAATAAGGTCTATAGGTTGATGATTTTCAACGAAAAAGTTGCAAATTCGTTTTAAAAAAATGAAAATAAAAAAAGTAAAAAAAGAATGGCGTCGCCCGGACTCGAACCGGAGACCTTCAGTGTGTTAGACTGACGTGATAACCAACTACACCACGACACCTTGTTGATTGACTGTTTTCACATTCTTTATTTATAACTTTTTGGTAGATATTATTTGTGGAAACTAAAGACTAAATTAGAAGTATATTCAATTAAAATTAATGTTAAATTATCAATATAGTCTGCTAAGCTCTTAGGAAATTTATATAATTTTTAAGTTTTAATACTTAACAAATTTAAGTTTTATAAAAATATTATATTTTAAGACCCTTAAAAATATATGGGAGTCTTGGTGTAGTTGATTAAAACGTCAGAATAACACACTAAATGTCTCAAGCTCGAATCCGGGCGACGCCATATACTTTTATGTTTCTCAAGTCTTAAGTAAACAAAAAATTGTTTTTATAGACGATTTTGTCTTTCAATAAATTTTCTGAGCACTTCAAAAATTATATTATTTAATATAATATTAAGAGTAATTTAGTAAACTTCTAATTTAGTCTTTATAATTTTCTTTAGTTTCCATAATTAATATTTAAATTATTTTGTTGTAAAAAAAATGTTATCGCAAACTATTCTGTTTTATAATGATTTTTTCATATAATGATTTTTTCAGAATATCCAAATTGATGTTTCTAAAATCATTCGAAGATTAAAATGAAAGTCAAGTTTTTTTTTGAGATAAAATGAAAGTCTACTTCAATATTATGTTTTATATCATCCAATCAAAATCTTAACATACTTATTAAGAATTAGTTTATCCTCAACCCCAAATCCAAAAATTTCATAATACTTTTGAGTAGAGTATATTTTAGAATAAAATGATATAGAAAAATATTTTGATTATATTGACATTTTTTTTAATTGTATACAAATCTATGTCAATTCAAATATAGTTAATTTGAGTGTGTTCGATTCTATTTTAGTTTAAGGATTGATATTTTTTGTCATAACTTGTTAAATTATTTGATTTATTTTAAGGATAAAAATTTGTACTTCTAGTACAAATTAATTAAACCTATCTTGGGACCATTACGACCATAACTTAATTTGCAAAATAATCCAATACTTTTTCACAAGACCTTATTTTTATTATATGTTGCAGAGTTGAAGTATTGGATGCACACAGGCGAAGGAAATTTTGTTCTGATTCTCTTCCTATTTATGTTCACTGGCCAAGAGTTATGCCCATCTTATGGTAAAAGATATCATTATCATGTATAAAGCATGGAAAGTAAAAGTTATAACTCAATTTGTTGAATTTTTCAATACTTGTTTTCAATTTTTACCGATAAAAAAAATGACAACCACAAATCTTAAACTTTTGAAAGGCTAAGGATAATAATTCTTTTACAGTTTATCCAAGTAATAAAATGACTTGAAAGTTGAAACTTAGCAGTGTGCACTTAATTTGATTGTAGATTTCTAATGCTGACACATAAAATTGCAATGGAAGCTCAAAGTACAACCGGTTGGTTAGTAAGATCAGATATTAAGACTTAATACTATGAAAAATAAAAGACACATAATAACCCTCTTAACATAAACCTAACTCAATCAGAATCTGTACCCCACAGGCATACCAAGCTTGTCCAAACGACCAGAACCTGGATATGCTTTGTTGGTGAAGCTTGCTTGCATTGCCCTTTGTGTGGCCAATCTTGACATATCAAATCCATTGAGTGAGTATCTATCAGATGAACCAGACCTCTCACTTTGAGGCCTTTGTTTTGGTGCACTCAGAGATCTGGCCTTTGCCTTTGAAGATTCAGTGCATGCCATGTAACTTGGATAATCAGGGTAACCGCGACTGTAGCTTCTAGAGCCATCACTTCTAGTAGGAGTAAAAGGGCTTCTTTTGAAGCCATCATCTTTAGAAGTGGCAGATAAGTATTGTGGACTATTGTCAGCAGTGCAGAATGGACTCTCCTCAACCTCATTGTTCACTTTTTGCGAGCTGTAACTGTGAGACTGAACCTCACAACATGGACTTTGAGCAGATTGAAGAGATGTTGATTCCTTTGTGCTGTTCAAACTCTTACTATAAAGATCAGAGCCTGTGGAGTAAGAGAGGTTCCGACGCTTTAGTGTGAAGTGCGGTTTTCCAGAATCAACTTCAAGAACCTTGTCATTTCTTTCATCATTGGAGCTGTGTGTTCTATTCATTGATCTTCCTGAGTTCCATGATTGTTCATTCACTTGACTCTCTGATCTACTCCCACATATCTCTTGATAGCCATTGATCAGGACACAGGATTTGGAGCCATTTCTCTACAATGACATAAATGCTTCCATGAATATAGACAACTTGAATTTGATAAAGCACAAAATTCACCATCGTTGGGTAACTTATGGCAAGAAAGTACCTTGAGTATAGCTGAGTGCTCATGTTTCATGCTCTTAGATCTGATGGGGCTTTCAAATTTTTCAGGTGTTTCTGGACCCTGCAAATGGTCATTCGAAGAACTGTATGATCATTCATATCTTTTTTGCTGTACAATAGTATAATCATATAAAGAGTAATATATATGCAACATTAATTGGCGAATTTAAAAGATGCTCAACCATTTGATATATTGGTTAACACGAGAATGAGTTAACTTCCAGAAGTGCAAACCAAATTGCTTTTAGTCTTGATTATCCATATCAACTTATGTACTGGAAAATCAACTTTGATTGACAAAATCAAAATTTATATATTTTTTGGTTACACGTTATTGGTACAGAGAGTATCCATCAACTTTGCTAATGACTAATCTCTGTCGAAAAATTTGACTGACCATTTTTAATAAGATTCTTGTCTCCCAACTGCGTTTTTTTTCTATCCACAAGGCTCAAACCCAAGACCTTGCTTAAAGAAACCGAATCCAGTACCACTTGGACCAACGACTTATTGGAAGTCAAATTTATATATTTCAAACACAACAAAAACTATGTTTTCCATTCTACAATAAAATAAAAAAGATAGGAAGGCCAACAGAAGTAGCATATTTTACTAATACTTACTTGGAGGTGACTTGATAACTTTGAACTCGAAGGTGAGGCATGCAGGGTCAACCCTGCAGAAACTTGTGTCTGTGCATGTAAGAGTGCTTGAACTCTTTTCAGCCACTCTGCCGTCCGTTTTCTCTCAATGTGGCCCCTCACCAATGCTTGCAACTTCACCAATCCCTTTAATGCTCGCAGTGCTCTCCTTGCCTAACAGTTTCGATATGAAAAAGACAATGAGCATTGAGCAGAGTTAATATCAGATGAAGACTGCACACACTGCCACAATAGAACCTTGCAAAACAAATATAGGGTAATTGATTCTAAGTTCCTACCGGGTGTCTCATTACAATATGGGAATGGTAACCCAGTACAATGACATAATTGAAGATCATTCGTGTAAGAACTCAAAACTGAAGATTACCAATATAATAGTCATGAAAATTACCAAGGAACAAATTGAATAACTAGTACTGAAGCACTCATGAAATTAGAATAACTTTTTAAATTCTAATGTTTTACCGGATAATATTAATCATTCTTTATTAAAAATTCTCAAAAGACAAAAATACAGTACCAGCAGCCAAAAAAAGAGAACATATATGCAGTATTTGAACTAAACCGAAATTTTCGAGCATTAGTATGAGAGAATTAAAAATACACTTTATTAAATATTTTAAGTTACATAAAAAAAACAAATATTAAATTACTTTCATACTTTTAATATAAATATATATTTTTCTATTTTTAACTCTATTATATGTTTATATACACAAAACAAAAACTTCTATTACTCATTACGATTATGGTCAAGCATGAGGCAGGGACAGGGTCCACCTTGGACCCCAGAGCTTGCAGATGGAAAAACCCTATAGTTTTTATGTCTTGGAAGAATCATACAATATAAACACATCTCAAGGCAACATCAAAATCAAATATATTTCGTCTCCTCACTCTGAAGAAGCAAATCCCCCTTCAGACTCGTATCTGTCCCCACAAAACCAAAAGGCCAAAAAGACATAATATCTTGTATGGGCCAGGGCAGAAGCATTGAACCATGTCGAACACCGCCTCACATACAATTTGGCCGCTAGTGGGAAACCAAACATTGAACAAATGTAATAACCACCTACCCATGCAATCCACCACAGTTTTGTCCTAGTACACAGCATGGTACCACTACCAGCATCACAGTACATCACCCTAGATCCATAAAAAATTTCACCCCTAAAAAATTATGTAATTTTTTTTTCACATGACATTTGTGCATATAGTATCATCAGATTTTGCTGTTAACTAATCTCTGGAAAAATTTACGGAGATGGTGTCCAGTTCCACTCTGACCAACAACTTTAGTAAATACTTAACTCGTAAATAATCATAATATTAGGCAAATATTATGTCCTGTACATAACCATAAACGGGATTTAAGTTTTTCTTATAATAATTTCCATATATCAATTAAATATGAAAGTGAAGACTGATCCGATTCTGATCCCTTTAACGCGGGTACTGTAAAGCAGAAAAAAAAATAGAAATGAGAGATGACACATTTTTGTACTTAAAATTTTCCAAGTAACTAGTTTGGAGCAAAGGGACAAAACAGAACAGCTCAGTGACACAGCGAATAGAACTAGGAAGGAATCAGCTCAACAACAACAAAACCAGAAAACTAAAAAAAGAATTGTGAGTACATAGCAGAGAAACTAAATAATAGCAAAAAAACAATATTGGTAAAACAGTGAGATCAACAATAGTAAAGTACACGGAATAAAAGTTATAACTTTGGTTGGGTGGTTAAGAAAGAAGGAAAAGGTTGCGTTTTCGATCTTTCTATCAACAAAAACTAACAAACTTACGGTTAACATTTATCGATATAATAGTGAAGGATACGAACCAAACAGCCACGAAAAGCGGCTTGAATCTTAACAGCAGCCCAATGTTGGCGAATCGTGGTGGGTCCGCCGTCGGCGCACCTGCCGCTGTTACTTGTTAGTCTCACCACGACGGCAGCTGCTTCAGCGGCAGCCACCGCCGCTTCCGCCACCGCAGCGGTGGCTGCTGCTACTGCCATGGCGTGGTTGTTGTTGTTTCTTTGTGGTGGACACCTGGCGGCAATGGTGTTGTCTTTTTCTGTGTATGATGATTTAACGAAGCTCCACCGGCGTTTCTCTTTGGGAGGCTTGGCGGGTGAGGTGGCATACTCTGTTTTTTTTAGACCAAGAAGCCCGCGAAACCACTTCGAAGCCTTACCCATTATTATGGCTTCTCAGTTCTCACAAGCGAATAGTTTTGGGTTTTGAGAGAGAGAAAAAAAAAAGTAATATTTATGTGTGAATAAATATCAACGGTGATGAGGGACAGAGAGAAAGAAGAAGAACGTGGAAGTTAAAGAAGAAGGAGAGGGAAGAAAGCGTGGGAGTGAGAACTGAGAAGTGAAAGAGGAATGGTTTTATTTTTTATTTTTTTTTAGTAAAAGAAGGAAACTGTGACCCTTTGTGACGTGACGTCAAGCCAAACGAACTTTTGCCCTCTTTTTAATAATCATTTCAGGCTTAGGGGCAATCTCATGTCTTAATCATATTATATTATAATACTAGGATAATCCTATATTTAGAACAACTTTATTATTCAAAACTGTTAATTGAATTTTCAATCCAGGTTTATCAAAGTATTATTTGTTTCAATTTGTTTTAGTATCTCCACTTAAGATGAGAACTTGAGACAAAACACATTTTTTTACTTTAAGTAAATTAATTTTATGAAAACAGTGTTTTTAAAATAAAATGGATGAAAGAAATTAAAAAAAAGAGTTAAGTATGACTGCTTAAGCTGTGTTGTATTGAAGTTAATTAAAGCATGTTTTATTCCCCTTAAACCAACATTGAAAAGTGTAAACAACTCGAAATAATCCTTTTTTTTCATGCCCTTACGATTTCTTTTCTTATATCTCCTCTCATTTTAACTTTGATGATGATTCTCTTGACTTTGACTTCTTGCTTTTGAAAATTGTTTTATGATTGTTTGATTCTATATTTGCGGGATTATTACTCATAACTATGACATAATAGAATTTGGGTATGTTATTTAAATTTTTTTTTAGAAGTATTTTTAAAAGAACAAAGTAAGAAAAGAAAAAGATTAAATGAAATTTTTTATAAAACAAAATGAGTTTTTCATTAACTCATGTAAATATCATATTATCTTTTAAAAAAGTTATAATGATGAGATTCTAAAAATTAGTTAATAAAAAATTTATTTTTATTTATGAAAAAATTTATCTCAATTTTTTTTATTTTCTTTTTTTAAAAATACTTCTAAAGAATCTTATCAAAATCAACCTTTTATATGTTATACTTTTTTATAGTATTAGTATAAAGTAATTTTTATTAAAAGTAATAACTAATTTTTATGGACTTGAACATATATTATGTGATGAATATTCTTTTTCTAACATAATTTATTTCATATTTAACTTAATAAAAATTTAAATTCTGAATCACTTGATTAAGAGATACATTATGTATTTGTCTAACTTAACTTAATTCTATGAAATAAATGACAAATTAGAGATGAACCTAACTCTAAAATTAGGTATATTTAACTGCTAACGGATTTTTATTCTACTTTAAAACCAATATTAGTTTTACAGTAGCCAAAAAAAATGAGGATTATTTTGAGTGAACTACTACAATGGATCTCTCTCAAGATTTCAATTTGGCTTATATTAAATGAGATGTCCTATGTAAATATATTATTAAGAACTATGTACCTATTGAAAACTATTACGATATATTTATAGAGTAGACAGTGTGTTAGACAATTCTTAATCATCACCTTGCGATGTTTGTTCAGAAAAATCAACTTACATTGTAACAAGTGTCTTTAATACGTAATATCCATAACTCTAGTGGTTGTTATTGTCTGATTTTATAAATTGATTGTCATGTAACTATTATTTTAAAGAAATGCATTCATAGAACTAAGTCAGGTAAATAATTGATATTAGGATGAAGCAATTAGGTGATAGACTATATAGTTTAACATTGATATAAAGACATACTTTTTTCCTTCTTAATTTTTTTTTATAAATTTAATGTATATCATCAATTCAACTTGAAAGAAAAACAAAATTAGAGAAAAGTAAATAGGTTTATATTATTGTTTGTGTTGCCCATACCCCATAATACCAATCTACTGTATGTATACCATGATCTTGTTGACGATGATCCATCCAATGACCAATGGTGTACGACACAACAGTGCAAAGGTGAGGTCCCATTAGAAAATCGAGGACACCCAAACGAAGTAAGTGGAAAATACGTGCATTGACTGGTCATGCAATAGTCATAGCCTATAACCATTAACCGCTATACACAAAGTGAACTGGCAGAAGCAAAGCAGTGAACAATGGATCAACAATATCTTAGGTAGAATGAAAAAAAAAAAATTGGAGTTAAAATAAAGAATAAAAATATAAATTTCAGGAAATTTTATTGTTCATCTTACTTTTTTTTTTTTTATCATATTTTGTCTCTACCAAAAGAGCATAACAATAATCAAATCCTGTAACGAAAAAAAAAAGCTCGCGATCCGAGCAAGGATGGATGAAATGGAATACAAACACGACATGGATGGATGGAACGCTCACTATTCAGATTAGATGGACCAGTAGTAGCCCCCACTCAACAGAGCTACAGATTCCCACACTATTTATCACTACATTTTTGTTTATAATCCTCTGTGTTTCACTTCTCCTATTTAAACAAGGTTATCATAAGTGATAAAAAATTTAATACTTGTTTTTATTTTTAAAATATAGCTGTATTTCATTTTTCGTTGTCTTTGATTACTTGTTTTGGTTTTTCTGGCTTTGTTCTGTTTATTATTCGTGTCCATGACACATGATTTGAATTAGAAGATAGAATGATTATAAAGAGAAATACGAAAACAGAAAATGAGGCGAGGATGGCTGTAAAAAAAATGGAAGTAAAAAATAAAGAGAAGTTAATCTGTCTCCTAGGAAAATATTGTAGCACTATTTTAAATTGTATCACGCTATATTTTTTTTACTCAATTAAACATTCGTAATGTTTCTATTTGATAAAAAGAAAACTTCAATATTTTATGAATCTTCTATCTTGAGAATCGAGACACTGGGATATCCGTTACACCTGGCTAAGAGTTCGTAAATGTAACAATCTAATATCCAAATTGAAGGAAGCCAATTAGACATGACAAGAGAACAAGGTTAGCAGTGGGTTTAGCTCATTCCATCTCATCTCTGCTTTTTGCAGAGTGGGTTTGAGTGAAATTTATGAGAGATGGGAATAAAAAAACTCAATAATGAGTTTGAATTTAATTGCAATATCTAAAATCGATTGATTAAGAAAAAATCCAAGTTGCACATTTTGAATGGAATAAAATTGAAAGATTGTTTGAATTAATAATGTCTCTTATTGTTATTGAATTGAAATATTTGTCAACATGGTCATTGTCGATGCGTGCAATTGCGGATGCAGCAGTGGGAGGTTAGATTAATATAATGCTTGTGAAATCAAGGCACCAGCATTTTATTTTATTTTAAGAGAGAATAAAACCAACAATAACATGATTCGTTTGAGAAAAAAAATGGAGATGCATACGCAGGGATAGGGTCTTTGAAGCACAGACTTTGAGTTTGACACGGATATGGGACAGTTAAAAGAAAACTTTGATACATGTTTAAAATATAAAACATGAAATACACAAATATATAAATTCTAATTAAATAAAATGAGTAATATATAATAAATTATTTAAATTAATATTATATTTTTAATTAGTATTTTATATTACTTTAAGTGTATTAAGTATATAAAAATAACACTTACATATTTA
>PYAF01004847.1:2476981-2488974 GCA_007407185.1 Glycine tomentella | reverse complement strand
TAAGGGTTTCTTTGTTAGGAGTGAAAATGAATGAAAAAAAAAAAAAAAAAATACGATTAACAAAATATTTTTTTTTATTTGTTAGAGAAAAAATTAAAAAAAAAAGTCATTTTTTAGATATAAAAATTTAAATTTTTCTTTTTTTATTTTCTTTTTAAATCAAATTTTAGAACTTTTCTTCCTTCTTTATTTTTCTTTCATCCAATCACACATAGGGTAAGAAAAAGATAGAGTAAATGGTTAAAGGTGATAATAGGGCACAGAAAAGGAAGAAGAACGTTACTGATTCCTAGCCTATAAACGAAGCAATGGTTATACTTACAGCAGTAGCTAGCTAGGTAGCTAGTAAGTAGTAACATAGACACTGGTCTCTGGGCATTACTGCTAGATCACGTGAGTCACGTAAAGTGGACATGGTAAGGTAAGGGAAGGTAGGGTTGATGCGGACACTTGACAGAACGGAGGTCAGGGAGAAAAGAAGCACGCAACGCAAGAATCATCGTTTTAACCCTCTGATAAAATCTTCCATAGTATCTTTGCCCTCCTTTCTCTTACGTGCCCTGCTTTCTTCTTCTACATCCATTTCTTTTTACAATATAATACCCAAAAAGTAAAACTCTGGGGATGGCTCCATCTGTCTATCGATTGTGAAACTGATACCAGTTTTTGGTGATTTGACATATATATGGCCAAATATGGTCGTTCACTTGGGCTCCACACACTTGTAATTAATACTTGGGAAGCAAAAACAATGCTTAATTCCACAGAATTATTGTTTTAGGCTTTTAGCAGTTCCACTTTAAAAAGCAGAAAGTGTTTCTTCACGGGTGTTGTTGAACTTTGTTAACATTTTCCCTACTGCTTTCCCCTATATATAATGAAGTATTGTAATCACATTTTTGGGTATTCTACTTCTATAATTGCATTATAAATAATAAATAACCAAACCAATAGACTAGTAGACAATACACACAGAATAATATACTCATAGAATAAGTTCCAGATTAAAAATTAATTTAAAAAGATAAAATTTATAAAATATTTTAAAGTCTCATTAAAAAGTTAAAAATTCTAATTATAATTAATTAAAACAAAACCAAACTAGCTACTAGATCTACAGTATTTCTCCGGGGAAAAAAAGTATATATATCCTGTGCATTGTAGTCAACTCAAAGAATTCCTTCTTATATGGTGGTTAAATACGTACAACTTCAGTATACACGAGTAAGGTAAAAAGTATGCTAAAGCAACGTGATATAGATTAATTTAATCGTTTATTGAAGCCAATTAAATACGTACAACATTGTATTTCAATAACAGTTTACATAATATAAAGGTTTAAAGCGGAAGTTTTTCAAACTCAGTTTAATTGGTGTGTGTTTGGATCAACTTTAATTGATTTTGAATTAATTTTGGTTAAAATTGATTTTAAATGAATTAATTTTGATTAAAAATGATTTTAAAGTTATGCGATTTATGATTAGATTTTTTTATTATAAAATCAAGTTAGGAATAAAATTCAATATAAAATTTTAGATCCAACACAAAAATTACTCAAAATTGTTTAACTCCAAAATCAATTCTAAATTTTTTCTCCAAGATAAAGTCAAAAATATGAAAGTGTATCTAAGAAAATTCCTATATTGTTTTAATCAGAAAAATCCAACATTTCAGTTATGTGGATTGGAACTTCTCTTTTAAGCATGTCTTTCAAGAACATAGCCTTTTATGATGATAATCTGATAACTTTTCATGATTGTCCTCCCCAGTTAAAGCATGCAATGTTTGTTGATGCTTTTGGGACTTTTGTCCTTCGAAATTAGCTAGGCGGAGGTTGACCTGAGCAACGAATGTGGTGTGGTGGGGGCGACTAGTTGCATATTGCGCTCCAAAGTGTTGGGCTAAGGTGAAGAAGGATTCAATGGATCATGGGGGTAGGCATTTGTACCACGTTAGTGTCGACCCTTTGAGGGAGGTGGGAAAGACCTTACACATCACGATGATGTCATTGGGGTACAAGTTGACTTGTGTGGTGAATGTGTCTAAGTGTTCGTTCCGATCTGAGGTACTGTCATATTGTTCAATGTTAGGAGGTTTCTAGGTTATAGGTAAGGGTGTCCATGATGCCATCCACGAAAGGGTGCCAGTGAATGAAATCCTTATGGGTGTTGAGTGATCTCAGTCTGGAGTGGATTGGAGGTTGCTCGTGGCGATAGGAGGAGAATTGATTGACTTTCTTGGGCATGTGTTTCGACATGGGTGGGTGGTGGGGACGGGGAGCGAGGTGGAATTGGTGGTGGTGGGGGTAGGTGCTAGATTGTAAGCCGATCTCTGAGATTCGCGTTTTCCTCCCTTAATCATTGCATGTCTGCCTCATGTTGTTTCCCCGAGGCCTCCAAATCAACCTCTGTTTTTCTTGCAATTGTTCCATCCGTTCTCAAAATTCCCGTATTGTTGATATCTTGGCTCGTGTAGAGCGTGCAGATGAATTGGGATCGCCTTTCCTTGTTGCTACCATCTTGTAGCCGAAGGAAAATTTTTCCTCGATCCCATGGTGGGCGTCAAATGTTTCTGCTAAGTTCTAACAAGTTTCGATCAAGTTGTCGTCGGGTCCTCCTTGCTTCAGTGGAATCTCCGATCTCCTGTGTTGAAGCAGCGGGGAGGTATCTGCAAAAGGGACTTCGACGAGCAAGTCAGTGGTGTCCTAAGGTATTCAGGTATTTATGAGTAGAATGGTGAAAATGTGCCTAGGGATCTTCCTTTTAGGTCTATATATACATGTTCAATGTTGAGGGAGTTATGCAATACTTGGAGTCACATTGTTGAATTGCACCTCTATGCATAGTGGCCAAGTTCGTAGGTGGCAGTTGGGGATTGCCACTAGCCGAGCACGTGGGGGCCCTACGAGCCAAGTTTTACGGGTTGTGCGGTACATAAGCTCGTAGGTGATAGTTGGGCATCGCCACGAGTCGGGCACGTGATGAGTCGAATACGAGTTGAGTTTTACTGGTTTTACACTACAATAATAAATAATGATTCAAAGTGAAATTACTTTTATTGTTATTATTTCAAATCACCTCATCCCAAGTGTAAATAGTCATATCCTTTTCAAGAAAAACAAACACAAATAAAAAATAAGATATAAGAAATCAATATTTATTATATTCACCTAATTATAAAAAGAAATTGATAATGATTAATATTTTTATAAAATGTAAAATCAGAGAAAGAGACTCACAATCGTCTGTTCTCCAATAATACAAAGTAAGAGATAGAGATTTACAATTGTTAGTTCTTCATTATTGGGTGTGGTCGTTGAGCATGTGACGTTCTCAATTTGAACACATTCTTTGAACAGTTTCCGTACTAATTTGTTCCTTTAGGAACTCTTCTAAAACAAGCTTATCAAATAAAATTTCGATTAAGAAATGTTTGTTTTAGTTTTGTCGTGCATATTATAATTAAAATAAATCCAGTTTTCCCTTGTTATATTTAGAGCTAAGAAATTTTTGACATACTCAAATTTGAACAAATCAAAATATCATCCAATTGATCCTATATTACTTATAATCTATATACATATACAAACTGTCTAGCTGTCGTGACTTGTCATCGGCCGGACAGTTTATACTATTTTTATTTTTAATAAATTAAATATTTTATTCTACTATTTTTTTTCTCTCATTCTTTCATTTACTAAAATTTGTATATTGCACGGGTTTCAATGCTAGTTTAATTACAATTATATAACAAATTTTAATAGAAAATCCTTTTAATAACATTTTACTAAAAATAAAATCCTTTGTTGATATTTTTCTGTTCAATCACTTGCCTACGGCAAGAACACTAACCAGTTAAAGTCACTTTAGGGTATCCACACCTGATTTTGTCATTTATTTGTAACGTGTTACACATGGAGTTATCATCTTCTAATCACATCACGCTGGTTTTGTCTGGCAAACATTACATCGCATTTGGAGGCATATCGTACTATTTAAGTTCCATTTATACGCGGAATGCACTTTCTTTCGTTTCACACCCAAGTTCTTGTTTTTTCACTTGTTTGTTACGGTCCAAAATGTAAATAGGACAGAAACGTCGTTGACCGTTGCTGTCCAACACCTCTCGATTACGCATGTGAAAGCCTTACATGTAGCAGGGTGAAGGCGCGTTTTACGGGTGTTTGTTTTTGCATACGACAAACCCAATTGCTTTATCACAACTACTAATGAACTTGTAAGAATGTCCATAGACAGATATGGACTTTGAGAGAGACAAAGTAACATGTGAAATGCACTGCACAAGCTGATCAGTGACGAGACTAGAGTAGGTGAAGGAGTGCGGACCACAGCTAAAGGAACGTCGGAATCAAGCATTCGTCAGCAATAACAATGGATTCAAATGAAAGTGATGCAACAATAAGGGGGGTTTTACAGTATATGAATCATCACAAAGAGCGGGTCAACGTAAACCTAAGTTTATAACCCAAAAAACCTTGATTAATAATCACACTACAGTAATCCAAAACCATGATTGAACATGTGCATAAGTACCGCAAGAGAGACATCAATAATGTAAAATATGCTCGAGTTTTTGGTCATTCCATATGGTTCATTCCGATAGGCACGCTACAGATATTCCGTCCAACAAGGCAACAAGTGCAGTATAGTAACATACATGTTAAACATATAAAATAAACATGTGCCGCAATCAAGTAGTATTTGAAGAATGAAATCATTGAAACTACTTAAATGGTACATCAAGGGCAAAAGACAATCTAAGAACCACAATAAAATATCATGATTGTTATCCTTTATAACAAACTGTAAGTGGCATTCAGCATTAACGTTGCAGAGCCTTGCGTCCATTTACAACCCCGGTGAAAAATGCTTGCATCCAAAGAAATGCAGATATTTGATAAAGGAATTGAAGGACAGCACAACAATGGATCGTGGAACCCAGATGTCCACACAAAGCTCAGGGATTACCATTGACACATAAAAGCACACTTCAAAGTTCTCAAGATTTGATGTTTTGAAGCCTTGCAGTATATAGCTTTGTGAGTTTTCTGTCATGATTGAGCATGGCACTAACACTCTCAACCACTAGAATGATCTGCCATATGAGAAGTAAGAAGCATACATAAGTTTACAGGATGACAACGTTACGAATCATTTAATTTTGATAGAACTTGTCAACTTCATACCGATTGACTCAAGTTTTCAAGATAAATGCATTTTCAATGGCAATGAAGTACTCCACTAGAGTGAGATGAATTGTGGTGCTTAATATCTTAGTTGTGTCAAACAGGGAGATTGTTAATAGAATAAAACACTCTTGGGATGCCAGTGGTGTAGCTAAGTCGGTTTTAATGTGCAGACATTATGGAAAGTGAAAACTGAAAAGGGTTTGTCAATACTTTACAACTCCCTTCCTATCCCCCCCTCCCCATCCCCTACTACAAGGACCCTTGATTGTGTCCCAGACAGGCTGGGACCAGTGTTCATGAGCTTGCATCAGTCTTTGGCTCACAAAATAATACATGAACAAGAAAATACAAATAACTTCTGCCAGCATTATTTGCTAAATATTATCTTAAAATGAACACGAATATATTAAATTTGTCTCTGATCATGATAAAATGTGTGTGGTAGATGTAGATTGACAAGGACCACCAATTATATAATTTAATGGCTAGAAAGACTTGTAATGAAAAACGATACAGCAACAATGATTAACACAGAGGAAAGAAGCAAATATGAATGAGTAGCGATAATGCACCTGCAAGCACACATAAGCAATTGCAGTCGCAAAGTAAAAATTTGCATTTCCAGTACCCTGCCAATTTTATTACAGGTGAGGAACTGAGGATAACAACATAATAATTTATTTGAAACGGTAAAACACCACAAAATTCCATACCCTCCATATCCATAGATTGTGCATCACAGGGCTAAGAAGTGAAACCCCAACATAGCCAGAAAACAGGAAGAATGAAAACTGCATATCTGAAAATCAAGGAAGTTGATTATTCATGAAGAGATTATTCTCAATATAAATAAAGGTCAATAAGAAAGAGAAGTAACCTTTGAGTTCATATGCAAACAACCCAAGTAAACCCAAATACAGAGCTGAATCACCAACCTAGTTAAAATGGAAAGAAAATCGTTACAGGGATCAATCAGATTGTGACATGATGCAAATTCAGACAAAATAAACACATTATTGATGGACTTTTTATGTAGATAGCTACATAGATGGATCAATC
This sequence comes from Glycine tomentella, assembly GCA_007407185.1. Lineage (NCBI taxonomy): Eukaryota > Viridiplantae > Streptophyta > Magnoliopsida > Fabales > Fabaceae > Glycine > Glycine tomentella. Next base: position 2,482,706 of record PYAF01004847.1, on the reverse strand, counting down.
AGGTACCAATATGATGCAAATTCACACAAAATAAACACATCATTGATGGACTTTTTATGTTCCCAAATTTGGAACTCCATATTTACAACTAAATTGTTAGGTTTTTCCCTTCTAAGTGTGTACATGTGAATGTACAAAGTGTGTAACATATTTGCATAATTTCTATTTTGGACAATGTAATCATTTGATATCATGCATCGACCATTTAACAGGCTAACAACATCTCTTCCATTCTAAATTATAAAAAATATTTTCAGCAACACCCAGTGAGACCATCATTCTTAAATTCTAACAGCTAATTTGAGACTAGGTAAAAAAAAAAATAGAAATTCATGAAAAAATATATAACTTACTGAAGGATAAGACTTCAACATAGAAGATATCACAATATATACAAAAGCTAGAAAGCACGGCCGGTGATTAAGCCGTAAGGCTAATGGTGCTATCATCAATAGAATATTCCCATGAAATACTATCAGGAAGAAATTTCTGAAAAAATCAAAAACTTCTGCAAAGAAGTACCTGTATGCAAATATCATAAGAATGAAATAAGTTCCAAAGTTCATGGGAGGAATAAAACATTCAAGTGTACACAAAAAGTTTGCCTTACTATAGAACGTACCACAAAACACCAATGTTTGGAGACAGATCTTGTATGGTAAGAATGAAGCCATAGGTTCTGCACAAACAACCTAGAAGTTTAGTTACAAGATGTTGAAACTAATCATTCCCATGAAGCAAGAAATTATGACAGTTGACATTTAACAGTTCTTGATAATGATATTAACAAAAGAGAATAAAAGAAAAATAGCAATGTAATTTTCATAATCACAATCAATGTTCTTCAACAGAGCATAGTAAAGAAAAACCTACCTCTTTCGACACATGGTAAATGCATTAATTGTCATCACACTAAATACATCCAGAATCAATACGTGCCAGTGTACAACACTGATGTTGAAAAACATGCATAACTGGATAATAGAAGAAAAAAGCATGCATTGTATACACTGTAACAGTAAACTGGGAAATGAATGATTTGACTACCCAAATTGCATATTGGTTTTTACTTTGAAGTTTCACGCTAACAGTAACCAATTACCAGCATTATATGAACAGATAAGAGTAATGTGGACCTGAAATTTTGCAAATCTTAAGAGTCCACAAGGTAGCAAATGTTTTTATAAGCTTCTAAATGACTCCATAGTCCATAATGAACAGAAGTTACAGCAACCCAATACTTCTGTAATTGCTTGGGAGTATTCGTAATGGTGTACAACTATTTTCACATGATATTCCATAGACTCTTTATTGACTCTTGATAAAGCTCCCCCAGTCTTTACTCTTCATTTGAATCGCTAACTAAAAAAACAAAATTCTTCCAGCTACTATAATCAGAAGCTTTCAGAATGACCATAAAGAAGCCTCTGGACACAATATATAAACAAATATGCAGCTATATTTTGGCACTTGCAAAACTGTTGTCAGAAATGAATACCGGTAATAGTATTTAAACAAAACCTTTTGAACAACTCCTGTAGACCACCATACTGTTGGACATAAATGCTACAAAGGACCAAGACGTAGGATGACCACAGCAAAGTCCAGAACAAAAAAAGCACAACTGGCCTCCATGAGAATACATTTACCACCTTTAGCTGATTTTTTGCTTCCTCTTCTGAACAACTATCACTTGGGGTAGAATTGCCACCTTCAAGATTTTTTCTTTGACAGAATAATTTCCTAGGAGGAGCATCAGGACCATATCCCAATAGCAATATCACCTGGAAGAGAGGATAATGTATGTATTTACAGATAGATAAAATGTAAATTAAAGGAGTACAAATATTTAAAGATTATGTTGAAAATGCAATACAATGGGTTTGAGTAACATCGTACTGGGATAATAAGGATTGCAGGGTACAGAGACAAGTGTGTAGCCATGACCCAACCAAAAGCAGCCAGTGGAGCTAGTCCTATTGCACATTAGTACAGTTTCAACATTAGACAGAATAATAGATGAAGATCTTAAGCACACAAATAAAAAGTGATAGATATATTGAGTTGATGTTGTCTTAATCACTTAGTTACGCAATTTCTTCATGAGTTCTCAGTAGCATTTTCAAAATCTAATCAGCTTGTTGAGTATAGCAATGGGAAACCACTCCATTCAAGTAGATATCAGATGGATGAAGACTTGTAAATTCAATGGCAATGATTAAAAATTAAATACTCCCCATCCATGTTATAGAAAATATGAAAAAAGAAAGTTAAACATGATGGATATTGGATATCAAAATAAGATATCAGATGCAAGGCTCAAGTATATCACATAAACAAGAGGAATTCTTCTGAAACATAACCTGAGAGTCAGCTAACTTAACGGCAAAAGGGATATCAGACATCAAATTTGATAGAAAACACACAAGGAAAAAAAAAAAAAACTTGTTCCTTAAATTTTCCAAGGGTGCTCGGTCTTTAGTAAATTTCTCATGTACAGGCATTCAGCCCCCTTTAGTAGTCATGTTTTATTGGTTACATCACTAAACTGAAAAAAGACCAAAAGGTGTTTCCAGGTAAACAGAAAAAAAGTAGAAATAAAAACCATCCGAAAAATTCTTTATCAAAATCTTTTTGTATTAATGCAATTCTTGCTAATAAGTGAGATTCGCACTGTCACTTCTCATCAGAACTTCCTCAAGAAAGAAAAAATGACTGTTCTTTTCAGCACACAACACCAAGCATTTTTCATTTTTTCAATATTAGAGAGCAAATAAATCTTAACCAAAATAATCAACAAAAACCAATGAAGCATGATAGGAGTGAGTCAGTAGAATCAATGAAATATCTAAAATTCAGAAATTAAATACCAAAGGTTATTAGCTGCTTACGTGAACATGCTCCATAAAGTGATAACACAACCATCAAGTTCTCAATTGCAGATGTGGATAGACCAACGCATGCAACTATTGTGAAAGGATTCCATAAGTATACAAGAGCAGCAAAATTTCCTGAAGGAAGAAACTCTGGAAAAATGAAGATAGTATCAAAAGGGATGAAAACAAATTTGCCGAGTTCCAAAAAGATCCACAGCCTGAAGGGGCACTTTTAACATTAAAATATATGATCATCATTTACCCTGCAGAACAATAATTGCAAGTATCCTGTTTTTTCTCAGCGATTCAATAAAACACATTTTATTTTTCTGGAAAGAGTGCTAGATATAAAAGTAGCATGCTTTTTGTCATCCAAACATGAGACTGACATGGTCTTCACCATCCATTTGTTCACAGACATGTAATTTTGTCCACAAGTTTCAAGTCTATTGATAAAATTACAGATTAATCCCTTTTCAATAAATAAATATATTCAGACTCTGATGTTGAAACCCTAAATAATGAGTTCCATTTTGTATCCTTTTCTTCCCAAAAGCAAAGCCAAGAGTCAAAAAGGGGCATTCGTACTTCCATGTCTAATTGTTAATGCAATCTCCACGCAAGTACCATGGTATGATTATCTAATAATACAGCATGCACGAAATTATTAAAAAAAAAAAACTCTCTTGGAAGTTACAATATATCTTTAACTGCAATGGGTCTTCAAAGTTCAAACTTATACACTAATTTTACTTAAAACTTTAAAATAACAAATAAAAATTGGAGAAGCACACCCGACCATAATCATCTGAAATTTAAACAGAAGGGTCACACTTGTAGCAGATGCTAACAACCTGAATTCTCTGACAAATTATGAAGGCCAAGGGATTGCAAACTTGAACTGTATGCCACCTTGAGTTTTTCACCAGCAGCACAAATAAGCATTGCACTGACCACATCTGCAATCACAAAAACCAAGCTATATCCAGAAATGAGTTGATTAATTACTGTTTAACTACTAAGTATGCAATATACACCAGGAGGAAAACAAGGGTGAAGAATTACATATACAAGATACAATGACAAACACCATTATGAGTATAAATACTAACTATTAAGCAATGGAGATCACAGCAATTATGATTCACAGGCTATGGAAACAAACATGTTGGGCAATCTAAGGGGGATAAACACCGGGGAGATCTTCACCAATGGGGCTACAGCACACCAAATAAATGAACCTAACATCACACTTCAACTCAAAACCTTAAGACTCAAGTTAATGGGTCTTTCCTTCACTTATATATTACTCAACTTTCTCATTTCTACCCAAAGTTGGACCTCACAATTGTACTCCAACAAAACAGCTGAATAAATACTAATTATAAGTAACAGGCAAAGAAAGTTACCTGCATAAAAGATCATCGGGTTGTCCTTCAATTCTGTAGCATCAACAACATATTCAAAGTCATTATAGCATAGGAATTTCAAAATCAGCATGTGGCTCCATTGAAATTAAGCCACGAAACTAAAGCTGATACAATTGACAGCAGGTACCTTTTAACTGTGAGCGGGCCGAGAAATGTCAATAACAAAGGGGAACCATGGTACATTGATCCTGGAAACAAGAAAAAAAGCCTGAGATTCTACTACACACCACACAATAATAACAGTAATCGATTGAAAGAACGAATCTGAAAAGAAAAAGAAAAAAAGTGAAGTGGAAACCAGCATAGGGTGACACCGATGACTGCTTCAGCCAGTAACCCTCGGCCACTGCGAAAAGAGAAGTTGAAGTTGAGCAGAAAGCATGAATATAAAATTGAATGTATAAAATTGAAGAAGAGCATACATCGACGGAGGCTGGTGAGGGGGGTGGAGATTTCGGGGCGAGAAGAGAGGTTGAGGTTTTGGGGGAAGTAGAGGAGAATGAGCCTCAAAACGACAGAACCAAGAACCCAAGTCCAGAACCATTGCACCTTCTTCCTCTTCATCGTTTTCGGATCGGAGCTGCTTCTTCGCTTGCCTCTGCCTTTGGGTTTTTCGGAAGAGGAGGGAGACTGTGGTCCAAAACGACTTCTATTGCGGTCGTTCTGCTCTTTCTTTTCTTTTTCTTTTTTTTGTTATCAAAGGTAAATCGTAAATTTCAATCTTCCGAGGCCCATCCTCTTTATTCAATTCGTTTTTTTTTTCCCTGATGTCAATTTGGTTATTTCAAGGTATATTTACTATTTTTATATTATTTTAATTATTAAACGATATTAAATAGTATACTATGGTTGCATGATCGTGGAAAAGTTATTTAAATAATCTTTATAAATATATAAATGTTTCTGATTATTTTTTATGGCCAAGTAATCAATTAAAAGGTGTTGGTTAATCCGAACCATATGCAAATTAGGCGCATGATGACTTTTTTTTACGTGACTTGGGTTTCAATACTGAGCATATGTTATTTCAAAGTTCAAAGAGTATGGAAACATTTAACTTTAAAATAACTCAATTAATAATATTTAATTAGTTCGGCTTGAATTTTGAATAAAAAAATTGTCAATTCAAACTAAATTAATATGATTGAAATCAAATTGATTTGATTTAGACAATTGGGTTATGATAAAAAAAATCTTATATTTGTTCGAGCTTTTATCTTTATTTTTTTTTTTTGTCTTATTTTATGTTCCAGGAGTATAATATTGTTTCTTATTTTCAATGACTAAATATTTATTATATTTAATATTTATTTTTCTATAATTGACACTTAACATATATCAATAATGTTTACTAAAAATATGATAAAAAAAATGACCAAATTAGAGCACTAAGTAATAGATCAAAAGAATTATAAAATG
>PYAF01004847.1:2461011-2476881 GCA_007407185.1 Glycine tomentella | reverse complement strand
GTCATCGAGTTAAAAAAAAAAGATAAAATTAGGGGGAGGGGAAATCAAGAACTAAAATATAAAATGTGCTAATAAAAATTTTAAATATAAATGATTAGATAATCAAGATTATTCACGTTGGAAAAGGAAAAATATATTAACTAAAGCAATAATAATTAGTTTATTTCAAATTTGACCTGAAATTAATTAAATTATTGAGTCAATCTGAACAAATTTAATTTGTTTAATTTAAATTGTCAATTTATTACATTGATCAAATATGATAAATACACCTAATGTCTTATATTAGATAAGACGATTCATCGTGTGTATCTTATAAATATCAATTATCCTTTTTAGTATCAAGTATATCTTTATTACATATTGTTATCTTGTTAACATCTTTATTGACTATGTGACAACAAAATAATAAAAGAAATGAGACTCAAATGAGGTTTGAAAGCAAAAAAAAACAAACACAAAATGTAGTAATAGAATTTGGAGAATCTATATATAGCCATCTTTATAGGAGTAAATCTAACATTTCCACTTCTAGTCGTGGCAAAAAGATATTTTTGATAGATATTTGATTGTCATGATTTCAAAATAAATCTCATGTTATCAGAATTGTCACAAGAATCGAGGAACATTTCTTATTCAAATAATGAAGCATGTCCCACTAACTAACACATGTATTGTATGAAATCCACATGTAGTTGGCACCAGCTAATTGATTACCATTATCTATGCACGTCCTTAGTAGACAACATGGGAGAGTTACCAACTTGGTCACTGTCGTCATTTATAAGATAGAATACAACTGGAGAGAAGGTAACTGACATCTATATTACCATATATACATCTCAAACAAGTACAAACTTTACCATTGAAGTCCCTTTTTCAGGTACTTCATCCCAAGAAGGAGATTAGACTCAGAAGGTAGCTTTCAATAGGTCAGATTAGTGAATAACTCAGTAAGAACAACATCCATACCTCAATAAAGGATGTGACTAAAATGATGTTAATGACTAGTGTCTCTTCACCTTTAATAAGATATACATATTGATACCAACATTACTTGACATTTTTACTCCACAAGTGTGTTGAGTTCGAGCTAATTGTTTAACTACCAAAATAAGATCACCTTGGGCAAGGGCATTTGTTGGTAAAAATTACTACCTAATACATTGGCCAAAGTTAATTATATGAAATATAAGTACAATGAATTTTTGGAACACCTTATAATAGGAGAATATTTTTTGGCTTGAAGTAAATTGATAGTGTTTTTATAATATATGAGAACTCATTTCAAGAACCTTAGGACTTGTCTTAAACAATTTAGTTCATCTAGGATACATTATAAGTATTCGTCATAATCAACAATGTTAGTTATGCATTTATTACATGCTATTACTCAGCCAAAATCTTTCTCAAATTCAGTGTTAAAATATTTTTCATAGGTATATAATTAATCTCATCACAACTCAATTATATCAAAAGAAAAAATCATCATCAACTTATATAATCTTCAATCAAAGTCAATCTTAAACATCAAGAATACAACATTAACCTTTTACTATCACAATAATAATAATTTTTATTTCATTAAATTTATATTTCTAAAAAACCTTCCAACTCCACCTCACCACATCATATTATTTTTTTTTATTAAATTACTATCATATAATAACTTTTTAAATCAAATGCAGTTTGTCCAACTTTTTTAAAGTAAAAAAAATTATTTTGCGGACATCACAATTCAATATTAATCCTTGAAAACAGTAACTTTCATTAAAAATAATAAATTTTGTAAATTTATCTTTTTTTTTATCTTGTTTTTGAAAATTTATCTAATACTCCCTATTAAATTTTTTCACTAATATTTCTCAACCGACAATCAGGTATGAATTAGTTTGAAACATACAAAAATATATTAGAGATTGATTTTTATCTTGTTCAAATATAATATTTTCTATGGCAATATAAATGGAATTTAATTTTAAATACACTATTAATATAAAATATTTTTACGCTACTGTATCAATCATTTAGGAATTATCTTAAACATGATTTTCAAATAATTATTATAAAGTCAATAATTTTAATTTTTATAATTCATAACTAGATAAAAAGAAAATCTAAATATTTTCATTATATCCCACTTAAATTCTTATTCATTTACTGTTTATAGCCTCTCTCTTTTTTTTTTTTTATTGAAACGTAATTACAAAGTAAGTTGGGTTCTTGGTAAAAAAAATAAAGAAAAAAGTTGGATACTTGGAAGCATTTTGGGAGCATACTTGTCCACCAAGTAGAGTTGTATACAAATACCATAACGTAACCTCGGAAAATAGTGTATATCATATCATCTGAGAATTCCCAAACACTTTCTCACCGTATTATAATACCCAGTCCAGAAGAAACTATCCCTATAAAGGCCCACCCACCTCTCTCTCTCTCTCTCTACACACCCACGAGGCCACGACACAACAGCCAAATCCTATTAAACAAACAAGAAAAAAAAAAAGGTTGTGAATTTTGCAGTTGCGTGCGTTTCTGTTCCATACAATTTTGATTTCAATGGCGAGGCCTAATCAGGAGGCAGTCGAGACGTTCATCAGCATCACTGGCTTGACAGAAGCAGCAGCGCTGCAAAAATTAGAGGTATTTCCCCCCCTTTTTTTCCTAATTATAAAAAGTGCATGATAGGTTTTAATTGGGATCGACAGAAGAAAAAAAGTAACGGAATTTGAATTTTCAATACTGTTAATCGATCAAAGTTAGGGTTTTTATGCATTGTTCAATGACTTTAGTTATCTTTTTAATTATTTACTAATGTTTATTGCTGTAAATTTTGCAAAAGATGGTCGATTTGTGTACCCATATTCTTTCTCTTGGTGAATTTTGCAGTCACAGTTAATTGATTTTCTTTTTCTTTTTCAAATATGTGGATAGATTGTCCAATACTTTTTGGAGGGTTTGTATTTAGTGCTAGGGTGTTGGTTTTACCTAGAGGTACAATTTAAGTGCTGATAACGGTGAAGACTTTATTCTAGGAATATAGAAATTACAGAGATTGATCTTACCATTGCAATTTTTTTTTTTCTTTTAACATGATATGGAGTTAAAAATGGGAGTGCAGACAGGCATCAGCCATAAGTTAATATGTTATATCGTTTTATCTTTAATGATGGTAATGTTAGAAATCTGCTTTGGAGTAAATGCTAACATTAATGTGTTTTGAAACATTAATGTGTTTTGAAAGTTTTGCCATTTGTCTGATCTCAAATGATGATTGGTCAGAGGCTTACACATGAGCTCTTGGAATCTTATTGCTTATTGAGATAAGATTCTTTATAAGTGATCATTACTGTTATGTGAATTTCTGCTTCTAATAGGTCTACACAGATTTTCTGATTGTTATATGAAACTAGTATCTGGTGACTGGTTTATTTGTACAGAACAAGTAGTGTTTAGCTTATGTAATTAAAAGTTGATACATTTTCAGTTATATATCTCCTCTTCATTTGTAAATATTGTTTCATGTCAGGAGCATGGTGGTAATCTCAATGAAGCAGTCAATGCACATTTTAGTGAAGGAGACAGAAATCTAACAACCGGGTATACTTTCTTTTCCATTAGTAAGCAAGTGATCATTGGGAAATGTAACTTGTAGTGTTATTACTGTTTGCATGCTAAATCTTTATTTTTAAGTGTTTGATATTTTATTTTATTCTTCCATGGCCAGCTCTCACAACAGCTCTGCTGTATTTCCTCAAGATGATTTCATGGATATAGATGATCAACAAGATGCAGGAATTCCCAGAATTCCATCACTACTTCCAGCTTCAGCAGCAAACGTCAATCCATTTTCTCTTCTTGATCCAACAATTGGGAGAGGTATATTTGGTACTCGTTTTGATTCAACAGTCGAGGCACCATTTGTCACCCATCCAAGAGAGGTAAGGGAGATTCCTATAGAGGTTAAGGATGGTAGTCAATCCACTCCTCAAGCTGGCCATGTTCCATTCATTGAAGATGTCACTGGAACTGTCGATGCCCATGGTCCAGATATCCATGGGACTGTCATAATTGATGATGAAGATGATGACAATATTCCACCTGCCCAGATTGCACATCAAGATGAGCAAACACAAAAGATCTTGGCTGATACTTCACTCAATAGCAGTGCTAGACCTAGTGCTCCTGAATCTGAGAATTTGCCAGATTATAGCAATGACATAGAAGAAGAAATGATTCGTGCAGCCATTGAGGCTTCTAAACGGGAGGCTGAGGAAAATTATAGAAATCACAAACTTGGCAGACAAATTGTATGTTTATTTCTTGAAGAATTTTCTTATGCTTCGTTACACATAATGCTTGTATTAGTATTTATTTTTCCACTTGGTGCAGGACTTAAGTGAATCAGGATCACAGCCAAGGCAATCTTATTTGGAGGATCCTGAGCTTGCCCATGCAGTTTCATTGTCCCTGAAGGTACCCCTCTAATTTGTATTTTCTTATTCCTTTGCACAATCATCTTGAGGAAATTCACCAGTGTGCTATCACCAGGATAGACCAGATCTTTGACTGTCTTTTCTTTTTTATATTGTAAATTTCAAACCTGGATTGCTTCTAACATGAAATGAGTCCAGACAGCTGAGCAAGAAAAAGCATTGCGAGTACACGGGGGAGATTCTGGATCACCAACAGCAGGGCCATCTAAGTCATCAGAGGCTGGACTAGGGGAAGTGACATCAAATGGAAGGTACATTGTTTCTTTCTTTTTGCTTGTTGTGCACCTGTATGTAGCTGTTGCACTCTGCTGCATTGACTGCACTGAATTCAGCATTTTCCTTCGAGGTATTTTCTCTTGGATTGTCAAATCTGAAAGGGGCAATTGTGGTCATTCTAGATTGCAGGCAGGAAGCTTGTCATTTCATGATGAAGCTAAAGATGTAGAGGAGCAGCCATTGGTTAGGAATAGATCTAGACATACGTCTTCGGGATCCACAGGATCGGGCAAAGAAGTTGAACTTGCTGAGGCTAGCACACTACCAAGCACAGCAACAGTGACAGCAACACAGGATAGCAGTAATCCTCATCATAATGGAAATTCCTTCCCAGATGAGGTATAGGCCTTCACTTTATCCTTTTCAAAAAGGATTAAAACTCTGTTATTACTTGCCATGTCATCTCAACTTTTCCCTGTCTCCCAATTCCCAATCTTCACTAAAATGAAATTGCAGTGGGGTGGCATTTCTTCAGAGGAGCATGATGAAGCAGTAATGCTAGAAGCTGCAATGTTTGGTGGAATTCCAGAAGGGACTGGGTATCACTATGGTTATGCACCACATGAGTTTATGCAAAATAGGGGTTTCAATCCCCAGCCCCAATATCGTCCTCCTTCGCCATCACTGGCAGCTCAACGCTTGATAAGGGAACAGCAGGTGTGACTTATTTCTTAAATATGTCAGAGTTGTAGGTCGTAAATGGTCTAATTCTAGCTGTGCTGTCTCTGTTTATTTATGCAGGATGATGAATATCTTGCATCGTTACAAGCAGACAGAGAAAAAGAATTGAAGGCCATGGAGGAAGCTGAGGCTGCTCGTGAAGAGGAAAGACGGAGAGCAGAAGAATCTCGCAGGAAATTACAGGAAGAGAAGGTAGTGTGTTACAACTGATTGCACTTTTTTTTTCATCGCCCCTTGGCATAAATCCCTCCCACCTTGGTGCTGACTGATTGGAGTTTATTCCTAGTCTTTGCACTCTAGAAATGACATAGCTAAACTGCTAGTGTTGCAATTGATTTCCTTTATTAACTGTGTTTGGAAATCCATTAGATCCATGTCGAACAGAAGTTTTACACTTCCCAATGCACAAATTGAGAAACAAGGTGCATGTTGGATTGACATTTAAAGTCGATATGGTTAACCCAATTGATATCGAAACACACACAAAGTCGTTGACACCTATTCCTTTATAAGGCATTGGTTCCAGTATTGTGTCATCTAAAGAACTGATCAACTGATTGTTTCCATTGAATTTGAAGAGAGAATGTTAGTGGAAATTATAGACACTTTACCCAGTTTTGGAAAGTTAAAAATTTTCAGGTATTAAAAGTGGAATTTTGATCAGCTATGACAGCATTAATAACTGCCCCACACTTGGTCCATGAAAAAAATTGTATTTTGTATTGTATTCTTTTCTTGATTTGTATCCTGGTTATGTTACCTTGTGCAAATCCTAGCTCTGAATTCATAATTCCCTAGGGAAAGAAAGCAAACTCCTGGTTCCAAGTTGCTTACTCTTGCATTTTGCATAAATTGTGTCAGGAATTGGAAACTAAATTAGCTGCCAAAGAAGTTTCACTACCACCAGAACCATCCTCAGATGATGATAATGCTGTGAACTTGATGGTAAAAATGCCAGATGGCAATCGTCGTGGACGTCGATTCCTAAGATCTGATAGGCTACAGGTAATGGCCTGTTAAAAAGTATGCTTTCCCCCCTTTTCTTTTGGTGCATACTTATGCTAATGCTTCTGCAAATTTTCAGTCTCTGTTTGACTACATAGATATTGGTAGGATGGTGAAACCAGGCAGTTACAGACTGGTGAGAGATCTCATTGCCTTTCAGTCTTTTATTCCTGCTCTTAATTATTGATATTAATTATTCAGGGAAATGATTAATTTGTACCGTATATTTTTATTCGTTGGATAGGTGAGACCATATCCTAGGCGTGCTTTTAGTGATGAAGAAAGTGCCGCGACATTGGATGAACTTGGCCTAACTAACAAGCAAGAAGCTTTGTTTTTAGAGTTAATCTGATGCCTTGATGGAATTTGCTACACAATTGCTATTGAAGTTTTTAGTTTATTAAAATTAAAATATGAATCACAATACACGTACGGATGTGGCATTTTAGTTTTAATCTGGGTTTCTACTGTTTGGGTGATGCAATCTATAAATTTACAGATCCTTAAAGATCAACATACAGTACCGTCAGCTTTACTTGTGGTGACTAAATCCTTATGGCGAATGTTTTGTATATTTTGTGGTAGGATTGAAATAATTCATGATTATTGATTAATGAAATTGCAACTATCATTCCCTTATTTGCCCTCCTCCCCTCCTTTTGCAAAGAGCAACTCCAATTTAAAGGGTATTTGTATTTTATTAATCTGTTTTTGGTAGAAAAAAAGGTTTAGCGTACTTGTACCATAAGATACTTATTAAGAAATAAAAGAATTTTTAAATGAAGCATCTGAGACTCAATTGCCAATTTTGAGACGCAATTATTAAGGAAAAAAAAAGGTTTAGCTTATTTGTACCATAATGAATTACTTCACCATGTGAGATGCAATTGGCTTCTGCAGCTCAAAATAGTGCCAAGAAAGTTGATAGAAGCCTTTCTCCTAGCTACAAAACATAAGTGCTACAAACTCCATAGTTTTCCCCTAGCTACAAGAAAGAACACCCTGCTAATGTTAATCAAGTTTTTGATCCTAACAAGCCTGCTCAATTAATAGTTCAACGATATCAACAACTTATGTCATTATTGCATAATCATGTCTATAGTGCTTCAGTGCATGAGCAATCTCCGGGCGATTTAGGATCCTCTAGTATGGTTATATCCATCAGTAGTTCCAGTTCTTATAGCTCCCGTAGTTATTGGATTTGAAAGTTTCCATTCATATGATTTTATTAGCAAAGAGAAAGGAATTTTATAAAGCAAGGTACCAGGGGTACCACATCCCATTTACTACATATAGGAGCCACATGAACCATCAAGAAATCCAAAGGTTATATTATATTTTATACAAGTATACAAGATAAATACTAGACCAAATGAATTGATAGAGCAATAGGCACAACCATACAAAAAGAGTACATACAAATTAACCCATCTTCCCCCACCTTGATTTTGGGGAAGGGGTTCATTGACATTTTCACGTTATAGGAAACCACCCTTGTTTGCAAAAATGATCTTTCTACATAGCAGATAAAAAGGGTGACTTTAATATTTTAGTGGAATACACATTGATATTGCTTATTTTGGTAGGCTTGATCTTGATTTCAATTGTAAAATTGACCACTCGGTTGATACTTTTACAACCTCCTCTCCTTCCTATTCACCAACCTTGCTCGCTCTCCTTCCTCGATGAAGAAACACCTACCAACATAGACAACGATAACCAATTTTTCCTCTCTTTCTTTGATCGTCCTTGACAATGAGTAAAAAATTAGATAGAGAATAGAGGTCGATGGAATTAAAGAGATTTGTGTACTAAATGTCACCTCATAGTCAAACAAATTTAAGCCATTTGATGTGCACAATCCTCTCAATAAACTTATAAGAATGAAAATTACTTATACAATAAGAGGAAATGATTGATGGATATAATAATTAAGTACAAAAGAAATTATATATATGTACATAAAATAATAAGATTTTTTTATATATTTGTTCAGTAACTCTTGTATAAATTTTGTAGAATAAAAAATTAAAAATAAAGAAAAACATATAAAAATATTTGGTACGATAATATAAATAAAAACTATAAATAATTATTGTCTAAATAATACAACATAAATGATGCCCCCACAACCTTCGTGCACGAGAGTTGTTTTGGGCTCATCATTTCTTGTAAGAAGTAAAAGACAAAGACGGGTATAACGTCACTCTTCACCTATTAGTTTATTTTACATTAATTTTGGTGCACGTTAATTTATTTTGACTGATGATACATATATATTTTAGTATTTTAAATATTTTACTAATGTTCCACATTTTTTTAATTTTTTATTATATTATAAATTATATTATACTTATATTTTTTTACTCTCTAGATATTATATAAAATTTAGATTTCCATTAAACTTTTATTCATTCATTTTTAAGAGTCTAACTTTGAATTATGGCAAGTAACTTTCTTCCGTTACTTAACTATATATTATCTTATTATTTAAATAATATTTTTGATAGGTTTTTTAGGAGAATTAAATTCTCGTTATAACATTGAATAACTAAGAAATTATTAAGTAAAAAATTAAATGAATAATACAGTAAAATTAAATTAATAATAACCTGATTATTATTCTCACTTTCTAAACACCAAAATAACTAGAGCAGTCAAGTCGTCATCAGTGGTCAACTAGAGGTGGAGAATCCAATTCCAGGACGGGACCTTCTCGACTCGTGCGCCACGTGTCCCACGAGACACCATAATAAGGATGAAATATATACACTGCAAACTGTACTTATAAAAAATAAAAAGTTGGGTTTATTTAATTCAGAACTATGATCCTTCATACGGCCGAAAAACAAAGCTAGACGAGATAATTATAATTTACACACTAAGCAAAAAAAATAATTATCATTTACACATATATGTGATTAGTAATTTGGACTCTTTTAAATATATATGATATAAATAATATGAATAGAGTTTGTGGAAAGAAAGAAAAAGTTAGTCTTCTGAATTTGAGTTTTTAAAAAGAAATTAAGAAAAGTAGTTAGTATAAATTTTGTAACTGAAAAATGAAAATAAAATAAAGGTTTATATAAGTAATATAATTATAGAATGTAAAAGTAACGGTCAAGTGAACGGATATTAGGGGACAGTACGTTCGACGTGGCACGTGAAAAGTCTCAGTGTCATGAATATCCGTACACCAATCACCCCTTCCCAACGGTCATATTTCACCGACATCCCTCAACGGTCATATAACTCCCTATCTCTGCGCCGTTGGATCTGAATCCGACGGTGTAGGAGCAAAGTGTTTCCCTCCCCTTTGGCGAGCATGTTGTCATCATCATATTCCTTTCTTTTCCTCCAAAGCTGGTAAATCAAACCACTCGTAGGCCCAGACGAGAAGAGGGGAACTACTACCTACGGTGATGGAGACAGTGCTCGTGTTGATCATGGAGTGGTGAAGAAGAAGAAGAAGAACAAGTAGAAGTAGAAGAAGAAGTGTATACCACAACATGGTGGTAGGGGAAGATCGCACGTAGTTTGTGTTATATAAAGCAGCGGTAAAGGTTTGTGTTATCTTTTGGGGGTAAGTGAGAGGGGGTGGGGGGGTTTCTTGTTTCAAGCAAATGCAAATGCGTGTTTAAAAAGAGAGGTGGGGTTTCTGGCTTTTGTTTCTTCACCCGCTGCAAATGAAGGACTCGTTCAACGTTTCTACTGCTAATATGGATTTCACTATTTCTCCTCAGGACTACTACTACTACTACTACTTCTGCAACAAATTCCAAGGTGTATGTTTCTGTTTCTCATCCCTTCTTCTTATTAGCAAACTAAAAACCACATCACACTACTACTACTTCTACCTCCTAATGTCCCTTGTTTGAACTCTTCTGGAATCCGATGATCCCTTTCATGTGCTAGCTAGCTAGACCTTTTTTCATTACTATTCTTTCATTCTTTCCTGCATATAATAAAAACTTCACATTCTTTTATCATTACAGTTCATTATTTCCCCCACTTACAGATTCTATATTCATTATAGGAAAACACTTCGAATTTGTAAAGATAGAAAACCAACGGTCATTTGTTCATTTTCTCCCTTAGTTAAATTAAAATTCATCGGATTCCTTTTTTTCTTGGACATAGAAGAATTCGTTAGAGAGTTTTCACACACTCACATAGATTGTCACACACTGCATTTTCTTTTCTCTCTTTCTTGACATACTCATGCAAAATTAAGTTTTTAGAAACAACACAAGGGAAGCATTTTGTTGCATAGTTAATTATTACTAGATAGAGAGAAAGGGGAAGGGAAAAAGAAGCAGCACACATAGCATTGGGGTGAGTGAAGAAGAAGCAAGCGGCGTTACAAAAACCAAAAACCTCAGACGATGTTGGCTGGGTGTTCTAGTTCGACATTGTTGTCACCAAGGCACAGATTGAGGAGCGAAGCACCAGCACAGTTTCAAGCCTGCCACTTCCAGCTACCTTCTTCCATGAGCACGCAGAGATTGGACCTGCCATCATGCACCACCGCCACCTTCACTCGCAACAACAAAGACCATCATCATCATCAGCCCCTAAGACCAGTGGGCCTCTCCGTGGATCAGAAACCCATCGAAGCCAAGACCAGCACCTGTTCTCTCAAGCAACACATTCGACTCCCACCTCTTGCCATCACTGCATCAGCAACACCATTGGTGGAAGAGTCATCCATCATCAACGACAACAGCAACAACAACAACAACAACAACAACAACAACAAGAGTTTGAAGAAGAGGCTCGCGGCGGAACACCACGACGATTCCTTCGCCAAGAGGAAAAAGAGTAGCAGTACTACTGAGTGTGATTGGTTTCAGCCTGATGTTGTTGAGACTACTACTTTAGGAAGGTTTAACAACAACAACACTTCACTTGTTTCTTTCTCCTCAGAGGAACAAGAGAGGGGTTGTTTTCTTCCTTCTGAAGTGGTGTCTCATTCTGCACCTTTCCCTTTGAACCCCTGGCTGGAATCATGTGTAACAAAGATCACAAATTTCGGCGAGGGTAGTCACCGACATCCTCATCATCACCACCCCCACCACCACAACGACCATGCCTCAGGCTCAGTCTCCAATGCTTCCTCGGAGAGCCAAAGCCTGAGACTAAACGACAACGTTTCAGAACACGAAGTGGGAAACGGTTCAGGGAACCCTTACTACCATCACCGCAAGGTGGAAGCAGGGGAAGAAGACGATCATCACGGGTTCGAGCTCGTGAGCTTGCTCACCGGCTGCGTCGAAGCAATTGGATCGAGAAACGTCACTGCAATCAACCATTTCATAGCAAAACTGGGTGATCTTGCTTCCCCCAAAGGAACAACCTCGATAAGCCGCATTTGCGCTTACTTCACAGAAGCATTAGCCATCAGAGTCACGAGGCTCTGGCCTCACGTTTTTCACATCACCACCTCCGCCGCCACCACTTCTCGCGACATGGTGGAGGACGATGAATCCGCCACAGCATTAAGACTTCTCAACCAAGTAACCCCAATTCCAAAGTTCCTTCATTTCACATCAAACGAGATGCTGCTGAGGGCCTTTGAAGGCAAAGACAGGGTCCACATAATAGACTTCGACATCAAGCAAGGCCTTCAATGGCCCAGCTTGCTCCAAAGCCTAGCTTCGAGGTCCAACCCTCCGATTCACGTGAGAATCACGGGGATCGGAGAGTCGAAACAGGACCTCAACGAAACGGGCGATAGGCTCGCCAGTTTCGCTGAGGCCTTAAACCTCCCCTTCGAGTTCCACCCTGTGGTGGACAGACTCGAGGACGTGAGACTGTGGATGCTCCACGTGAAGGAGCACGAAACGGTGGCTGTGAACTGCGTTTTGCAGCTTCACAAGACACTCCACGACGGTAGCGGAGGAGCTTTAAGGGACTTCTTGGGTCTAATCCGCAGCACGAACCCCAGCGTCGTCGTCGTGGCGGAACAAGAAGCAGAGCATAACCACACGAGATTGGAGGCGAGGGTGTGCAACTCATTGAAATATTATTCAGCATTGTTTGATTCCATCGAGGAGAGTGGGCTTCCGATAGAGAGTGCGGTGAGGGTGAAAATAGAAGAGATGTACGGTAAGGAGATAAGGAACATTGTTGCTTGCGAAGGAAGGGAGAGGGTGGAGAGGCACGAGAGTTTCGGGAAGTGGAGGAGGATGATGGTGGAGCAAGGAGGGTTCAGATGCATGGGTGTTACCGAAAGAGAATTGAGCCAGAGCCAGATGCTGTTGAAGATGTATTCTTGCGAGAGTTACAGTGTGAAGAAACAAGAGAAGGAAGGAGCAACAGGAGTTACTCTTAGTTGGTTGGAGCAACCTTTGTACACTGTCTCTGCTTGGGGTCCTGTTGATGCTGCTGCGGGTACCTCGTCCTCGTTTTCTCAGCCAAGCTGATTTGATATGTGGATTTTCTTTCTTTCTTTCTTCATAATACACATTCCTTCAGAGTATGATATACAGACAGACACAAGCAAGGGTAGGGGTCAGGGGAGAGTATAAGAGTATTATTCTTTGTAGGTAGGGAAAATTGTCATTATTATTATTATTCTTTCATTCTTTGTTGCAGATAAGCTTTGCTAGCCCAAAGATTAGTTGGTGCAATTTGTATCAATACAGCAATACTACTTAGCCTTATGTTCTTTATTTTTATTATTTAATATAGTCCTGATGATGATGTCTAGATTTTATTTCATCCATTTTATTCTTTGTTATGTAAGCTGAAATTCTTTCCCCCTAGACCTTGTGATTGAAATGAAATGAAATGAATGAATTCAGTGATTTGTTGTGTCCCTCTCTCTGGTTTCTATGCAATATTTTCTTTTTGCTATGGATATGTCAAGGCAAAAATGACTCTGGTGCTTCTATCAACATTTTGGCCGGAAACTATTTTTTTGTTATTAACCACTTTTCTGTTCTTCCCAATATATTGAATGATTCAATTTTTGCGTTTTACTAACACTTTTATTTTTTTGAAAGGCAAAGAATTTTATTAAAAAAAAGGCCTAATTGGAACACAAGGTGTGTCCACTTCGTTAGGCTTGGGACCAAAATTGAGAATAACTAAAATGAGAGGAAATAAAGATGTAACAGATTTCCTTTAAAAAATGTTATAGAAGCTAATGAATCACACTGTTTACATAATTAAATTATAACAATTCCTTTTTCTACAATTTTCAAATCTACATTTGGAACAATAAATCAGATTTTTTTTGTTACACAAGAAAGGTTATAGTCTGAAAGATATTTTATCCGAAAGCTAATGATTATCTATGAGAAATAAGTTTTTAGTATGCAACAAAATGAAAATTTTAGTTATAATATACATGCAAAGATGATAGTCTGAAATTAGTAGAGTGATTTTAAAAATAAGTAAATCAAATTTCTGAATTTTGTAAACGTATGCCATTAAGTTTCACATATTAAAACAAATTTCTGAATTTTGTATACTATTTCTTAAAATATTTTTAATCAAATTTAAAATAATATAAAAAAACACTTAGGAACATTATACTTTTATTATGTTAATTAGTGTAATAGTTAAAATAAATCATCCTATATAAAATTATTCAAAAAATAATAGATAAATTATAGTGTTGAAATAATAAATTAAATATTATAAATGGTACAATGGTTAAAATAAATATTGTAACATAAAAAAATGAAAAATATAATAACAAAAAAAACCTATCATCTATAATTATCAATGTCTTGATTTATAATGTTAAGTTAATAAAATAAATAATATAATCATTAAATTAAGGATGTAATATAAAAATATCCAAAATATAATATAAAAATAAAATAAACTATAATAGACCTATAATCTATTATTCTATATTAAATTAGCAATATTATTGCGCAGTTTTTTCATCTCATTAGATGTATCCTTCATATTTTTGTTTGTGCATATTATATTCCACTTTGGGTGCTTGGATTTGTGTAGATTTGTTAGCATCATTAGCCTACTAGACACTTAGGTGCTACTATGATCTTGGTCATGAAATTACATAAAAAAAAAAATATGCTCTTCATTTAATAAATCTTCCACTTGAGAAGCATATCAATTATATTCTCTATAAACAACACTTCCATCACTCTTATAATGAGTGTCTTCCTTATCAATTTTTTTTTTATCTCATTCCTCACCATCCACATTTTCACATTCCACAACTTCATCCACATTAGGATTCATAAAAGGTGCAACAACATTTTCATTAGTTGCATAACTTTCTTCAAATAGTTGACTCTAAAGACCATAATTCATCAAGTGAAAGATCTATTGATTTATTATGAAATCTTTTAACCTCATGTTTCTCCAACAAAAAAATGAATAGTTCATCATTAAACTAAATCTTATAATCTTATAATGAATTACTTGTATTATAAATTAACTAGAATAATATATGTAATACACTAACCTTAATTTTTTTTACCCAACCATTCATTTGAACCAATAAACTTTCTTGTAGTAGGATCCACCCTAAGCTAGTTTTCCCAAACTTCAAAAACTTCCAAATGCCCAATCTCTCTTCATATAATCATATTTGTTTTTCAATAGTTTGTAAAAACATTTGCGGATGATGATGACTTCAAATTATTGATTAATGTCCTTCCATTTAAATGTTACACGCTTATTCTTCATGATGAATTTGATGTAAAATTTATCATTAGTTGAAATCATCTTACAAATATATCAAAAAAGTATAATGAACAAATTGAAGTAAAAAAATAAAATAAAATATAAAAAGTTGTGCGTCATAGTTAGAAATATAATATGAGAATAATTTCATCATGAAGTACTAGAAATAAAAAATCCAACATATGTGTCAGAAATTAAATGTCAATAGATAATACAAAGACATAAGGCATGCATCTTTTTTTCTCAAGCAAAAGGGATTATCATTACAAGACATAAGAGATGCCAACCAAATTACAAAAATAACGCCTTAAAGGATGAATTACCCTAAACCATTAAATTCACAACTAATGAGAAACAAACAAATATAAGCAAATAATATTCTCACTAAAAGCAGCCCCTATCACGTTACAATATAAAAGCACAATAGTAGTTAATTTATGCAAGTTTCAACAATTGCAAAAAAAAAAAAAGAATAAAGGATGAATGATAAAGATAACCTATCAATGCACAACTGTAATCCATCCTTATTTTTTATTGTTTTTTTTTTTTACTCATTTATACTGAAAAATTTCACAATTAAAAGATTATAAAGATAACTTATCAAAACATTAAATGAGAGTGATTTTTTTTTAAAAAAAATATCATTATCTAGAGAAAAAATGTTATTGTATATGTTGTGAAACAAAAAATGAACGAGTATGTAAGTTAGAGGAAAAAAATGAGAGGACAAATGAGTAAA
>PYAF01004847.1:2440937-2460911 GCA_007407185.1 Glycine tomentella | reverse complement strand
AAAATTAAAAGTTAAAAACTATTAACTATTATTTTTAAAAATAATACTTCAAATAGCGTTTAAAAAATATTAAAAAAATTGTTTATCAAATAATTAAATAAATTTTTTAGTTAATAAAAAATTAAAAATTAATTAAAATAACTTGGAAAACATAACTTACATTCCTTTTAATGCAGCTATTATTAAATTTTTTTCAGAAATATCTAATTCAAAGTTATTTCACTTTTAATTACATAGAGAGAGCATTTAGGCCATTCAGGAATATCCAATCCAAAGTTATAAAAGTGGAACTCCAAAAAATAGCCCCACTTCCATTCTGACACCACTTACTCTCTTTCTCCCTCTGACGGGTTTCCGCTGTTTTCTTTCAAGTTCCAAGGTACCCATTTGAATTTTAAAGCCTTGTTTGGTTGTTGTTGTTTTGATGCTGAGAAAATTAACGATTAATCTGTCATCTGGGGTATTTAAAGTTTGAGACTTTGAGCAATCTTCTGTACTGGGTGTTCAACAATTTATTGTTTATTTTTAAGTCCGAAAATGAAAAGAAGAAAAATTGAAAGATCTCTATGCTTTTCGATGTTATTCATTTTTGCTAAACAAAGTGCTCTTATAGTAGTTTAAGTTATAGCTTTTTCAATAGTGGAAATGGTAGGATCAACTATTGTTTCTGACAGGTTTTGTGCTGTTTTTTTATTAAAGAAAAAAGGAAGTTAAGGGGAGGGTAACATAAATAATCTGGTTACCTATTTGTTTGAACTTTGATTTTAATGCTTCACAAAGAAAGACATTCTGATTAGTGTTTCAACATTGAGGTTGAAGAGATTGCTTGGTGTATGCCTGGGGTTGAGTCACATGGTTGGTTGTATTTGCTGGGTTTAGGGTTTTAGGAGGAGAGGATAGGGGCTGTTTGGTCTGAGAAAATGTTTTCTGTTTTTATTTTGCTTTCACTTTTAATTACATAAATGTCCCCATGTTTCCACTTTGTTTCCCGTTTACAAAAGTTTGTACAAGTAATACAAAGCAATAAAAAGTTGTTTCTTCAATGTAAACCGTAAAGTATACAAACTTTTGAGAACAAAAAGTAAAGTGAAAATAAGGTGGCATATTTGTAATTGAAAATGAAAAAAGAAAATATTTCTAGAACCAAATGGTCCCTTGATTTACCAAATTTCTATGTACTAGATATGTATAGTGTCATTGACACTGATAAACTCTAATGTTTGAATTGATTTTTGCAAATCTCTGTTCACTTCTCTTCAAGCAAAAATCCATTGGCATGTAATGAGTAAAATTAACCAAAATTCTTTAGCCTCTAAATATATATTAATTGTTTTGTTTGTTTGATGCAGAAATGTCAATTATAGCATGCAGGGGCATCCGTTACATGCCAAGACTAGATGCAGCAAAAGTATCTGCTGCTTTGCTAGAGAAAGGCCAAAATCGTGTGATAGATGCTTCACTTACACTTATTCGAGAAAGAGCAAAGCTTAAGGCATGTCATATTTGCTTTTATCTTGCTGGACTGAATTTGTGTTTATTAGTGTTGTGTCCTTTGTCCCACAATTTTATATTTTATTTCAGTGATTTTTATTATAAGTGCAGAAGTTGTTTTTCTCCAGGGAGAACTTGTGCGTGCTTTGGGAGGTGCTAAAGCAACTTCAACTCTTCTTGGAGTTCCTTTGGGACATAATTCATCGTTCCTTCAAGGGCCTGCATTTGCACCTCCTCGCATTAGGGAGGCCATTTGGTGTGGTAGCACTAACTCAACAACTGAAGAAGGTAGTCATATGGTTTTCCTTTGGATAGTAAAAATCTTCGATAGTGTTTTTGGTTTTAGCATAGCTTAAATTTTGCTTTGTAAACTCATCTGCAATTGGTAATTGATTATTTTCAACAAATCTTGTTAGTGGAAGATTCAAGAATACGAAATTCTTATTGGATTGGAACTTTGAAATTATGGATACTATTTCTTTAGATTTGTATAAATAATGGAATTTTATGCTTTTCACATTTCAATTACCATAGACATGTTTTCCCTTCTCTTCTGGCTGTATTCTCCTAGTATAGCATGGACTTCTGGATGATGCCTGCTCACCTGTATCTAGTAATTCTTTGGCTCCAGTGGTCATGGAAGCAACGTATTTCACATGTCTTCATCATTCTTGTTTTGTGCCTGCAATTACTTGTAAATTATGATAATAAGTAGCTTATAATAGCATGATTCTGATTGTGCAGGCAAGGAATTACAAGATGCACGAGTGCTAACTGATGTTGGTGATGTTCCTATCCAGGAAATTCGAGATTGTGGGGTACATGATCACAGATTAATGAATGTCGTTGGTGAATCTGTTAAGTTAGTGATGGAGGAGGTAAATTCTCAATTTGTGAGCCTGTGCTCTGAATGCTGTCAAATTGTTTGGGGATTATTAAATTACAGTTTCTACAACATGCAATATATGTCATTTCTTCTTCTTTTTAGTTCAATTTGTTTCTTATTATTTTCAGTGCATCGTGATTTATATTTGATAAAGTTTGCAGAAAAAAAATTGTGAAGTGTTTTACTTTTCTAGTATCAACATTATTTATTGGAGTTTGATTGCAACTTTACCCCTCCCCGTCAGTAGTATTTTCTGAAGCTTCGTATTCCTCATTTTTTCTTTTGTTCTTGTTATTAGTTTTTGGTGCTGGAAATTTGTAGTTAATCATATTATAAAAAGGAAAATGCAGTTGAGGTCATTTGACACATCCTTTTCTACATGCTACAACTATTGCTACAAGATAGTCATGTTGTAGTGTGAATACGAAAGTAACTAACAATACACTAACAACTTACATGTTAACTTTAATATTGACATTCATTTTGAAAACCCACTGGCATTAAGGAAGAATTTATCAGTTTAATGGATTAGTCATAGAAAATTGCATTTGCGTTGGTCTTTTAATAGAGCAAGATCCTCAGCTCGGATTAATCAGTTAAATTAATAATCGTAAATAAGTTTTGAAAAGAATTTAGTCTCATGGAAATTGTTTGAACATGAGTATGGAAGGATCCATGTGTGGCATGGCAAGACCAAATCTTTGATGATCCCTGTATTTCATTATTTGGATTTATTTCTCTGAAAACTTGTTGTGGATTTTTTTTTTGTAAAAATAATAGCATTCTTTTTGCACCAAATCTACAATCGCTTGAATTATCATAATTTATTCCATTTTCTGATAACTTGCTGTTTGAACTTCATATTAGCTTAACTCATGGTGTTTACATCCTTCCAGGATCCATTATGTCCCTTAGTTTTAGGCGGTGATCACTCAATATCATTTCCAGTTATCAGAGCTGTCTCTGAGAAGCTTGGAGGACCAGTTGATGTTCTTCATCTTGATGCGCATCCTGATAACTATGATGCCTTTGAAGGAAACATTTATTCTCATGCTTCTTCTTTTGCTCGAGTCATGGAGGGTGACTATGTTCGACGTCTCTTGCAGGCAATTCTTTGATGTTTGCATATTTATATTTATAATCTAGACAGTTTAGTTTATTAAGACATTTCTGAACATTAACCATGGTTTTTCTGGTGATAACATGCTATTGCTTTAAACTCATTTAGCATATTTATATTCTGTTTTACATTTATGGCTGGCTATGTACCACTGGCTGATTGTTTTTTGTAGAATAGAGCTAGATTTTATTTAGATAATAATAAATCATAAATATAACTTGATGAGGACTCGGGACGTATATTAGGGACATGTGGAAAGAAAACAACTACTATGAGTAGGACATATGGATGATGGGGCTAATCCTTCTATGTATCTGATTTCACAAATGAAGGAATTCATTGCCCGTTATATTTAAACCTAAAAATATTTCTACGCTTGTTCATATTGTTACTTATGATTCCTTCTTGAACAATAGTATGATCCATTATTGATTATCTGAAACAATGTGTAATTTGACCAGAAAGTAGGTAGAACTATGTCAATTGAATTCCTGAATCCTCATAAAACCACTTTGCAAAGCAAATGCGTTTTATTGAAATTTAGTTTGATTATATTCAACTAACGTATCAAAAATGATTCTTTAGTTCTACTAACTGAATTTATCTGATAAATGGGCAAGAAGACATGCATGTTTCTTTCATTTCATTAACTTTTGTCTGAATATTTCAAGCTACATCTATGTTTTGTGTGATGTATATCACATATTCTTCATGTTTTTAATTCATCAATTTATTTCAGGTTAAGCTACATCTATGTTTTGTGTGATGTATATCACATATTCTTCATGCTTTTAATTCATCAATTTATTTCAGGTTGGTATAAGATCAATAACAGCTGAAGGGCGTGCACAAGCCAAAAAATTTGGTGTTGAGCAATATGAAATGCGAACATTTTCAAGAGATCGCCCCTTTTTAGAGAACCTGGTATCTACCCCTCTTTGCCTTTCTCTCTCTCTCTGCAACGGGCATGTGTCTTTTCTTTTACACACACTGACACATGCTATTTCATGTCACCCCTGTGTCTATCAAGCATCGCTCAGAAACCATACCTATTGTATACATGCTGGATATGTTCCCTCAACCTTGTAGCCTTAAGGAAACCTCCGGGAAGTAGAGCAAATTTTTAAGGATACCTTTGGACCTGAATCAAATTGTTTTCTACAAAGGATTGAGGGATGAGGGTGTATATTGATATTGTCTCTGAAATGTCTTTAGATATAAAGAAATTTCAACCATTTATATGGACAAACTTCTCCATTTTTATTTGATGATAACAACAATTAGTACTATCACATTGGAGAGCTAACAAAAACTAACAATACTTAAAACTAATATTTGCCGACAAAAAAAACTATTACATCGGAGAATTGACTTTTCTGCATTTCTCTTTCCTATCCATGCTTCAAATTTCCAAGGTTTCTATGCATTTGTTTTGGTAGGGAAGGGAATGTGGTTCTTTTGGGGCAAAGATATTGTCCCATATGGAATTTAATGTCAATTGTTTTGAGATTTGGTGCTATTATGGTTTGTAAACCTTGGGGATTTTGTTTTGCAGAAACTAGGGGAAGGTGTTAAAGGTGTATATATCTCAATAGATGTGGATTGTCTCGATCCCGCCTTTGCTCCAGGAGTGTCTCACATAGAGCCAGGAGGTCTTTCTTTCCGTGATGTTCTCAACATCCTGCACAATCTTCAAGGTGCTGTTGTTGCTGGAGACGTGGTCGAATTTAACCCACAACGTGATACCGTTGATGGAATGACTGCCATGGTAGCTGCTAAGCTGGTCAGAGAACTGGCTGCAAAGATTTCTAAATGATAATCTCCTGCCTCCCCCTGATCTATAGTTCAACCCACCCGTTAACTAAAATGCACATGAAAGAATTAAGTTTCCATGGCATCCAATTTTCACTACATTTAATTTGGAGCATTCATAGACGGACATGGTTTATAATTCAAATGCAGTACTTGTTTTTTCAGCTTCGAAATTCTGCAAGGACTTTGCAGTAATTCCAATAGTATCTTTTGCATGTTTAAGTTTGATATAAAGATAAAAAGAATGATTACATATGCAGCAACAATAAAGTTTGTTCGATGAGTTTTGTGAATTAATATAGGAAGGGGTTAAAATTTTCATTTTTGAATTAAGAGAATGATAGAAAATGATTAATGATTTATTTTAACATTTCATGATAATTGTAAATTAAGTTAAAATTAATCTATCACAAGATAAAATTATTTAACGTCAATCATATGTACATTTTCATCCTTGGAATTATTTGTTTTTCTAATGCAATTGGATTTAAAATTCCATGACATACAAGACACTACATATATGCTACATTATTTTCTCATCAAGTTACCCCCCACTTGTTATTCTGCATGTAGCCTTAGCCTACTAAATCTTAGTTACCATCAATTCTTACACAAAATGAATTTTAGACATAAAATATTAAATATTAAATGAGGTCTTAAATATTTTATCAGATTTTAATATTTGTTGCTTTCACATGATGTATTGGATGCTAATACCATGTTTTCGTCTAATTGCATATAAGATGTAATTTTTAATATTTATAATTATTTATGTTTAATCAAAATTATTAAAAGTATTGAATCGTTTATCACTTAACAATTTTGTTTTATGATCTTTTGATTTGCACGTAGAATTTGGTATTCGCGCTTAGTTTTTGGCTAGGTTTTTTTTCTTGTCGTAGGCTCTTTGCTATTTGGCTTTCTCTACTGAGTACCATTGAACCAAAATATACCACAATCTTTATAAAATTAATTATTTTAAAATTTAAAACACTAATTATATTAAGAAAAATTGACAAAAAATTATTTTGAGTCTATTTGGAAACATAAAAGATTAAAATAAAACTTTTAAAACATAAAATATCAAAATAAAAATATAAAAAATATAATAGATCAAAATAATATTTTAGCCAAAAATATTTTTCCCACCTATGATATATCTATGTATCTATTGGTAAGGCGCACCGTACTGAGATCTTCTGTAGTAGTTGTACCCTTAACCTGAGCATACGATCTTTCCGGAATCATTTGAGGAAAAAATAGTGTAAACTTCAAGTCCCTTACGAAAATAATAATTAGAATATTTAAGTTATTATTAATTATTGAGACATTTTATGAAAATCCTGTAAGAAAATTGTATCAATAATAATTCTCTTCTAGATTATTTGAAGCAAGCTGCTAATAATATCCCAATGGTTGGGCAAACATCAATCTGTTAACTCTAGTATTTGCCGAGGATGTCTGCATCATTTCAAAGCAGGAAATGATACACAAAAGTTTGTTGTCTTTCACATCTTTTTGTTGTCACCACACATTCTAATGAGGAATATATTTTTTTTTCAGTAAGGTAAATAGAATTCGGATTGAGAATTATTATGTTGATGACTGAGGAGCTTTTAGTGGTCATTGTATTCAGATTTTTTTGTTATAAAAGATATTTTGATTGAAAACTAATGATTGAGGTACAAGTTTTATTTTGAAACATGCAATGAATTGGCCACTTTGTTTCCTCATTGTATCATGACAGGCAAATGTCAAAAAATTTAAAATACATTTACGATTAATGTATCTAATAAATATATGTGCTCCCTCCCACTGTTAAGCCGAACATGTCAAATGCATTTGATTTTAGTCTTGTAAGCTTTATTTGCCATTTTGAGTTGAGGTCGAAAGATTGTATATCTTTCAATTTTAGTCAAGCTATAAGCTTCTTAAATCTGCAGTTTCAAACTGTTATTCGATATTATTTATGCCTATTTTCTAAATTCTTTTGGGATCTTGGTCATGAATGAATACACTAGTTGTTATCTAAAAATTTGATAATTAAAAAGATAAGATGTACGATAACAAGAAATATCTACTGTCACTTAAGTAACTGTCAACCATAGTTTCAATTTAAAATCGCCCTCATATATGAAAAATAGCAAGTGCGAATTCAATTTTATCTAGAGGTTTTTTTTTTATGACTTTACTGTAACTGTAAATTAGTTTTGACATTTTATTAATTTTAATAAAAAAACAAATGTTAATTTAATTTAATACAAAACTTTAAGAATATATGCCGCAAAATAAGAAAAATAGGACTCAAATGTATTATAAAACATACATGCATGACAACCCACCGAAAATGACCTACCACTAAGCAAACATCAAGTTTTATTGTTTTAATTCTAAGATCGATCGTTGATGTCTGCATCAATATTTTTGAGCTGGACAATTAAGTAACACAATGACTTGTCGTTTTTTATTTCTTCCTTTGTTTTGTCACCACTCGTTCCATCATGAGAGAATTTTTTCTTCTGGTGGGTAGAATTAAGAGAAGGGACCAATATGAGGACTGAGGAGCATGTCATTGATCATTGAATCAGATTTTTTTTGTTACACATGGAGAGGTTATAGTCTGAAAGATATTTTGTCCGAAAACTAATGGTTATTTATGCGGAGTAAGTTTTAGTATATATGCAACAAAATGAAATTTTTAGTTATACATGCAGAGATGATAGTCTGAAATATGTAGATTGAGTTTAAGAATAAGTAAATCAAATTTCCGAATTTAGTAAACGTCTGCATAAGTTTCACATATTAAAACAAACTTGCTTCATTTGGAAGACGAAAAAAAATATCTGGTTGGATTAGAGTGATACTAGCGAAACTAAAAAAATGTTTACAAGTCACACTATGTATATATAAAAATGATACTGCTTCATATTAACACAATTATTTTACATATGAAAAAATTGATTAAACTTTTTATTTTACATATATAAAAAAGATTGTATATAAAATAAAGAAAATTGAAAGATTTGGAGGGAGGGGGGTTTAGAAAGATGTAGCTCCGTCTCTAATTACAAGTGAAGTATGATGCATGAGACATGAGAATCTATTGCATCTATAAGGCATGAATAATCATAAAATTTAAGTAAGAATGATGTATGGTTTTAATATTTGCTTACTCTTTTCCCTTCATTTCTTCTCTTCAATCTTTTCATTCGCTTTTAAGTATTTTCTCTTATATATTATCCATTTTATTTACTTGTTGTCTTCTCTTTTCTTAACATGATGGGCTGGTTAAGCTCAAATTTCCTAAAGGATTGTCGCTTTTGGAGGTCATTTGATATGAAACATTTAAGTTAACGAAAAATATTAATGATACATTTTTTGAGATATTTTTTTCTATTATTTGTTTAAATTTATATATTTTAGAATATTTTATTTCATTTTTTATTAAAAGAAATTTCTCCTAATTAATTTTATAATTTTTAATAAATTTTAATTGATAAAAAAATAAATATTAACAAAAATGTGTGGCTAACTCTAATTCTTATTAAAAAAGGTCAGCAACACATTTTTTTAACATTCTTAAATATTATTTTGGAACTATTGGTCTCCATGCCGTTTTTGCCCTTACCAAAAGAAAGCATCATTATCTATGACGACGAAGACTTCACTTAAAATCACCCTCAGGGGATTAAAGCAATGCACTCATTAACCATGCAAACTTTTGCATAATACTATAAGACTTCTACTTTTTCATACGATGGTGCATTTCTTGCGTTGCATAATTGTATAAAATGCACCCATCAAATCATATCATCCTGGAATCACCTAGAGTTTTTCTTTGTGATACATTTGGCATTTGGACAACCTTGCCTTTTTTTAATAGATCCGAGACGAATCAAGGGTATCATTATAATTAATAGTTATGAGATTAATTTTTAAAGATGTAGAAGACTACTAGTATTATTAATATCACTATATATGTGAATAGAAAAATAGGTAGAATATTATGGGTGGACATCCTTGCGTATGATCCTATGGACACCTGCCCGTAACGTAAGCCAGCAAATCCAACCAACGTGTTGTGGTCTTGTGGAGTGAGTCATAAGCGTTGTTAATTTATATTTTTTCTGTTTTGCACGAATGGTCTTTGGTCAATGACAAAGAATGTTCTTTTTAAAGCGACTGAACTATGAAAATTGTCGAATTTTAAGGATAATTTTACTTTATTTTCTTCATATTGGGATTTGTATATTCATCTTACTACTTTCTATTGCATCAATTCTCAGTTATTAAATATTTGATATGAATGCCAAAAACTCATTTTTCTTCATGGGGTTGCTAACCACTCAGAATTTCGTTCATTTTTTTCTTGTATTTTAAAATTAATTTTTTTCAACTAAAAAATATGCATTCAAATGTTTGTTTTTTCAATTTTATCAATAGATTGGTTCTGGAAGCATAATAGTACCAAGTGACTTTACTCGATCATCAATTGCATAACCAGAACCTCTTGTTGTATAACCAACTTATTCGCATGGTTGTCAATCCTCAAAAGATAACCATCACCTATTCACTCAGTGATTGAACCACTGTTGTCAATCTTTCAACCCTAATAAACATGGAGTTTATCAAAGTTTTAAGACTCGAATCCATACAATTGGTTGAAATGTGATCTGATGATTGGATTAGGTTGGGTCTTACATTTGATCAAATGTGTTTATGATCCAGAGTGACCCAGCCGGATTTGCAATCAAATCGATGATCTATCAACCCAAACCAGGTCACTTATCCTTTTTTTTTCTGGTTATAATCAAAACGACATCGTTTCAATTTGAAGCCATTTTAATTTTAGAAACCTATCGGTCTATCTTTCTTTCTCTCACAGTCTCACTCTATGTTGTCGCTTCGCTCGCCAATCTCTCATTCCTTGCTCTCGTCGTGGCGTCGTACTGCTGTCGCTCACAGTGTCGTTCCTTCTTCTTGCTCACAGTCTCGCTCTTAGTCTCTCATAACCTCACCTTCTACATCACCGCTTGCCAACGACCAGCCACTCCTCCCTTCCTCTTGTCATGGCGTCGTGTTGTCGCCACCTTGTTAGACTCCCTCAATTCATTTGCAATGTTGTCCATAGTCGCAAGTGAGTTCAATTGATTTTTTTTTCTTTTTCATTGTGTTTTATTTTAGTTTTTTTTTGTGTGATTTTGAGTTAAATTGATTTTTTCATTCATTGTTGAGCATTTTTTGTGGCCACAATTGCATTTTTTCTTGAGTTAATTTGATTCAAAAGTGGTTGCGATTGCGGTTGAGCTGTCGGAGAAATTGTGATCTCGGATCATTTTTTAAAACTGTGGTATGAAACTTTGAATTGATTTTTTAAAATTTATAATCTACATTGATGTGATATGACTGTGTTTCATTTTAGTGTGAATATTGATATATATTATCGTTAATGTCTTTGATGTTAAAAGTTAAAAATAACAATTATTTGTTTAACTTGTGTATTTTATATTTTGCTTGTATTTTTTAAAACTTGTGAATTTTAATGTGTCAGGAGAAGTATTTTTGGAACGTGGGTAGCTACTTTTGTGATGGTTGTAAGGTTTCATAAAAAAAGAAAATTATTCTATTAGTGCTTTTGTCATTTTTTATTATTTTGAACTAGTTGAGTGTTGTTTTGCTCAGTGAGATGTAGTTTTACTTGTGATTGTAAATTGAATTTCTTTACATATTAGGGATTAGTTGATGTTTTGGTTTGTCTAATTTGTTGTGAACATAATAATTATTATTGTTGAACTAGATATTGTACTAAAAAAATGTGAGTTGATTAGAGAACTTGTCCCAACATCAAAATACTAGACAGTAGTTAATACAATTAGATATTATATTAGATATTGGACAATGGAAACATATGTTAAACTTGAACTTATTTGCCTATTTATTTATATTTGTAATCTTTGTTACTTGTTTGTTTGAACTTAGACAATAATATTTTTTTAACATTTTGGTATCTAATTATTTATGTTATGAAATTATATTAATTTATTATGTTATTTTTAAATATTTTAAGACACTTGTATATCTTTGTATTGTATATCGAATCATATAGATCAACTAATGACTTACCAATTTAACTATTGATCTAATGATCTAGTGTAATAATCAGATCCATCACTGAACCAATTTTTAAAACTAAGAACTTTACACATGAAATACACTCACTGTCTTTTTTTTTTTTTTTTCTTTTCTTTTATAAGTATAAATATGACAAGATTATTATGAAGTATCACTTAACACACCACCTTAAGTGTAATATATTCTATTAGAACATTTTTAGTGCAAGATCTTGAGTTCAAGATCTCATCATCACTAGATTTTCCAATAAAGAGTTAAAGATATCTTCAACATAATGAGTTATTGTAGAAAATCCGTTAAAATATGCATATTGTTCAAAAATGAATAATTTTTTTCTCTCTCCCTAACATCTCAAAACTAGAATTACCATTAAAGAAAAAATGTGAGAGATCTTGAGAGATTTTTAATTCTATGTAGCACTATATGATTTACTAAAAAATAGTCTAAAATCTCAATTTAAGATCTACTACTAAAGATATTTTAAGATAACTTTTGTAAGTATCATGAAATAATACGCATAATTTCCCTTAAAATATCATTGTTGAATTCTAATTTAAGTTGCAAGAATCTTTACAAGTACACCAAACCTTAATGGGCCAAAAAAGAAAATAAATTTCCTTCATTTCTTTTTTCTTTTATTTTTTAGGTCAAATAATTTATTTAATATTTTATTTTATTTTATGATTTAATCTTTCATCTTTTTAAAATTCATCCGATCCTTTATATTTTTTAAAAAAACATTTTCCATTAATATATATTTAATATTATTAATAAAATAAAAATATTAACCACTAAAAATTATTTTTATTTCCTTCATCAATTTCGTCTGAAATTTTATTGTGAAACCTCATGAAACCAAAATCAACTTATCATGCTTCATGTCAAATTTTCCCACCAGGTGACATCAAAGTTGCAAAACCCTATTAACTCAAAACCATAAAAATTAAAATAAAACAACAAAATTGACCGTAAAATCCCATAACTCCAAAGCAACTTAACACACCCCCATCACATTTCCCTCACCCCATGATACCAAACGTCCAAAACCCACCAACCCAAAACCAAAAAAGATTGAAACTTTCACTGCCAAACAAACACCCATCACGCAAAAGTAACAAAATTTGGCAAAACCTGGTTTGTTGGTAAGAGAACTCTTCCATTAACATAAAGAAGAGAATTGAAAGGCACGAAATTGAGAGAAAAAAGAGGACATAGTCGGTAGTTATGAGCCATCGGCGCACCATGTCGTCATATACAAACCCTCTCTAGACTACCACCGCGAGAATCAAATCGCGAATCCGCTACCCATCACGCAAAACCCATCCACACTAACCTTTTTGTTATTCCGTCTTCACCATTGTACAATTCTTCCCCTCCGTCGCGCTCACAACAACGACATCGTCGTTCACGGCCATCGCATGCCGCTCTCACCACGGCATGAATCGCCGACGACTCACTGTTGCGCGCAATCGTTGTGGACTTGGGAAATTCCATTGCCGCTTCCTTTGCACCCTAATCCGAAACCCCTTTTTTTTTCTTTCGTCATTTCAATATGTGAATTCCTGTTCAGATTGCAAGTTTGCCGATGATTGGAGGTTTAGAGAAGGGATGAGGTTTGTGACTGTTACTGGGTTTGCAATGGCGGAATATGAGGGAGGAGGAATTGGAACGTAGAAGAAGAGGAGGAAGATGGAGAAAAAAAAATGCTTACATTTTATAATGGTTTTTAATGATAGAAATGTTTTTATTTTCTTAATAGAGTTAAATTTGCACTAATAGAATAATTATTTTGATTTAAAAAATATAAAAGATTAAAATAATTTTTAAAGGATAAATAATTAAATTAAACTATAAAATAATATAAAAGATCATATGAATCATTAGATTTTTTATTTTTATAAATTTTTAGGAAAATAAATTAAATAGAGATAATATACACTTTTTGGGAAGTAACATTTATTTTTCAAAAACTTACTAGGAAAGAAAAAAAAAAGAAAGAAATGGAGGGATCCAAACCTGCGAAGAAGACATCATTTACTTAACTCAAATAAAACACCGAGTAGATCTCCAGTGATAATTTGTTCAGAACCAATTTTTTTCTGACTTCAATCTTCTATTTATTTGATGTGATCGAATGAGGTAAAATTAAGATGATATATTTTTGTTTAAATAAAATTAAATTTTCATTTCCAAAGTTAATTTTCCTTTACTTTTTTTTTTTTTTTATAGAATTTACTCCCTTCTTTTCGTAAGTAAATAAAATAATATAAGATAATGGGACCATTGTTGTTACCTTGTAAATTGGATGATGGGAACTTTTTTTTTTTCGGTTGAAAAAATGTCATCCCAAATTCAATATAGGAAATGTTATTTATATAAGAGTAATAATATATAAATTATTTTTTCTTTTAAACATTCTATTAAATTTTTTTATTTTTTTATCACTCATTTTGTTATATCATAAATTTTATTATATTTATAATTTTTTGTTTTTATTTTTATATTTTAATATATTAAATAACATATTGACTGTTTATTAAATTTTTTATTATATAATTAAAATGTATGGAGGAATGGCCACGGAGTACTAGTGTCTGGTTTTGGATGCATAGTATAGCTGTAGCTGTCAGCTTTATGAGTTGTAAAATGAAATTGTGGAAGAGGCCGGTGCCGTTATAGATTAGGCAAACGATAATGATAATAATAATTTAAAAAGGACAAAAGTGATGGTGGAATAGGGAATTAAAATACCATGTAAATGGAATGAGAACGAGATTTAGTATTACCTACCAAGAATACACGTCATTACGTTGCTATATATATATAAATCTTGCTTAGCCCGTTTGCCAAAAGAAAAATGTGTTTATTTTCGCTTTATTTTAATGATAAAATAATATATTCTAAAATGTTTAAAAGCGAGTTTTTTTTTTTAATAGATGATGACTCGTCGTTGAGTCAAATTATAGAAGGTGCACACGAGAAGTTCTACGGGGAAAAAATTATATATATATATATACACACACTCATAGGTATTTACTTAGAAAATACTTACAAGCATCCGAGATGAACATATAACGGATGTTTATCCAAAAAGGATAGGTAATGAGTAATTACTACTCATGCTATTCTAGTATTCTTTATTGTTCTGTTATGACTAAAACCTAAAATTATGTTTATGGGGAAAAGCCAAATATCATTCAGACTAGTATAATATCGATATTTTAACATTAATTCTTAATATCTTTAAATGCAAGTTTGACTTGAAAAAAAACTTCTTAGTTTCTAATATTTTATTTTTTCATCAAAAGAAAATATTATATTTTATTTTAACCCCTTTAACGAAAAAGCAACAACCATTATCAGATTATCACCAAATTTCGTTGAATAATGAGAGATATTTTATTAGTTTTTATTGAGTTTTAATATTAAAAATAATGAATATGTTTAACTAAAAGTTTGACTTGAAAAAAAGAAAGCAGTACAAGTTTTGAATGCATTTGATTTGAAAAGAAAAGAAAGAATGGTTATGGGGGTTAGTATGAGGGTAATTATTAAAATACTACAGTGATGGAAATGGTATATAATTGAGATGAGATGAGATATAGATGCATTACATCAAGTCCAGGTCAGATCCCGCTGTCTCGCGGAAACAAACAAAGAAAGGCACAAAACCACCTCTTCTTACTCTTACCTACAAACTCCTCAAGGCTCAAACCTCAAACCTCTTCCTTCCTTCCGCCTCAGTGCTGTCATTGTCGTACAAAATCTATCACCACTTTTCCTATTTTCATTTGCATTTCAACTTAACGTTTTTATGGGTATTCGGTTTTCGTCCTCCCAGGCGGCGGCGTCGGAATCGTCGGCGGCCTCGACTTTGGGCGAATTGCCCGAGAGTTGTCTCGCTCAGATCATGACCTACATGGATCCGCCCCAGATTTGCAAGCTCGCAACCCTTAATCGCGCTTTTCGCGGCGCTTCCTCCGCCGATTTCGTCTGGGAGTCCAAGCTGCCGCCCAATTACGACGTCCTTCTCCGCCGCATCTTCGCCGATTTCCCCTCTCATTTGGGCAAGAGAGGGATTTACGCCAGGCTTTGCAGGCTCAATTCTCTCGACGACGGCACCAAGGTAATAATAACTAATAAACCTTATTATTATTATTATTATTGGTTTGTGCTTCTTCTTCTTCTTCTTCTTTTAATGTGAGAGGAAGTGGAGTTCAAGAGAGAGTTGTGTTCGTGTGTGTGTTGTGCAGAAAGTTTGGCTGGATCGAGGCATGGGTAAACTGTGTTTGTGCGTTTCGGCCAAGGGACTCTCCATAACAGGGATTGATGATAGGAGAAACTGGAACCATATCCCCACTGACGAGTCTAGGTAACATTTTTGTTCCTTTTCTTTCTATTACTTAGCCTCGGTTAATTAAGTAAGAGCGATTTATTTAGCGGGAGAACTTGTCTTCAATTTCTATCGTGTGTAAAATTTTCTTGGGCCAGCGTGAGTCATACACAACGGGTGGATTAGTCTTTGACCAAGTGGGTTGGGAGACACCCTTGGTCTCTGACCCAGGATTAAAAAACAACTAAATAGTACTATGTTGTGCTGTTTTAGGGATGGGTGGGAAAGACTAATGATGAGAAAATAGAGAAGAAAAGTGGGGGGATTGGAGAGGGAGAAATATAATTTGGGATATGGATGAGGCTTTGTTGAGAAGGGGGAAAATAAAATGTTAACTCATTTTCACCCTGGCTTGCTTCAAAATCATTACCACTCTGTCCTGAATTTTCTTCTACCTTCCAATGTTTCATCTGCTTAATGAAGCCAACCTTGGGGCCTCAGAACTCGTCACATAAACCAATCTTGGTTATCTACCAAGTTAATTTTACTCAAACATAAAACCCCTAAATAAGTAATAACCCTAAGTATTAAGTTTAAAAAAAAAAACCTACCTAGTAACCGTGAAGTACTAAAGTGGTTTCAAAATTAGAATCAATTGAGTTCCCAGAATATGATAGCAACTATGTTGTTGAAAATTGCAGACTAATGTGGATGATGTCACTGTAATTGCGTTTGTGGAGGCCTAAAAGACTTTGATATTGTGCTTGTGACCACAATTTAAAACCATGCCTATTGCAACAATTATGTATTCATGTTCTAATGGTTTTATTACCAAGTAATTTTGGGGGCTATTTGCTTTTTTTTCCCCATGTTCAGAAGTCTTCTGGCTGTAAATTCACCTATCATGTCAAACTTGTAGCTTTTGGGATTTTTCTATATTGGCTGAAATTTGTTCTTGACTTGTGATGTTGTGAAGGAAAACATTTATGATAAAGAAAATTGCACTTCATTTTCTATTGTTATTCTGGTTGGTGATGCAAGTTGTGAAGCTCTAAGTGTAGTAGTTTAATTGCCATAATAAGTCTAGTTTAAATGTTGAGTTGCTTTAATAGAGCGCCTTGGAGTAAAGCAAGTTTCATCTCCTTCATTTGCAGATTCAGCAGTGTTGCGTACCTCCAGCAAATCTGGTGGTTTGAAGTGGATGGGGAAGTTGAGTTCCCATTTCCAGCTGGGAAATACAGCATATTCTTCAGAATACATCTGGGGCGAGCCGGCAAGAGGTTTGGACGACGAGTCTGCAACACCGAGCATGTTCATGGTTGGGACAAAAAGCCTGTACGTTTCCAGCTATGGACTTCAGATGGACAGTATGTTGCATCCCAGTGTTTTCTGAACGGACCCGGTAAATGGATCTATTATCATGCAGGCGATTTTGTTGTCGAGGATGGCAATGCATCAACAAAAGTTAAATTCTCTATGACTCAAATTGATTGCACACATACTAAAGGGGGTCTCTGTTTAGATTCTGTGCTGATATATCCATGTGAATTCAGAAAGGTTAAAGCGTTTTTAAACCACTCTTAACCTTTGCTATAAAATACATATGAATTTATACTAGTATTTTATATGTATAGAGCGTAGGCCACATCAGGAGGAATAGAGAATCGAGTTTTTAATATGGTTCTTTAAGGTTTAGAATTTTGTAGAAGCAAGGAGGCGATGTTTAAATGTATAAATATTTGTTTAATTAGTCTGGAGGACTGGAACATTCTATCATAACCTTGTATGGTGAAGAATATTATATACTTGTGGCAGATGGAACAAAAAAGACCATTTGATGACAATGAAACGTGGATCATATTGGAAGAAAACGAATTAAGTGGACTACTTTTTTAGTTTATGGGATAAAGTCGATTATACTTTCTAGTTTACTTCAAATGTGGTATTCCTTTCTACATGTTCACTTCCCCCACGTTTTAGGGTATGCTTGGTTTTCTGTCGGGAGAACCTCAACGTATTTTCGAAAGATAAAACTGAAAAAGTTTCGTGTTTGGTTTTTAAGGCTTTGTTTGGGAGTTAGGAGGGAAAGGGAAGGAAAGAGATTCAAGGGGAAGGGAGGGGAAGGAAAGGGAGGAAAATGAGAGAAATTTCCTTCTCCTTGTTTGAGAGTTAAAAATATATTAAGAGAGGAAAATAGAGAGTTAATAAGAAATTTTTACAATTTTTTTCTTATTTAAAAAATTAATACATTATATATTTTACACTGACTAGGATAGGATAGTAATTTTATTAACATTGACTGTTGTAATAATAATTTTTAGTTACTTTTTCTTCTAAAAACCCCCCAAATAAGGGGAACAACAATTTTAAAGCTTTGGAGGATTTCAGAGGAGTTTTGAAAATCTTCAAATCCTTTCCCTCAAAAATTAAAACTCCCAAACAAGGAGATGTCTCTCCATAAACCTTTCCCTTCCCTCCCTTCCCCTCCAAAATCTCTCTCCCAAACAAAGCCTAAATGGATCCGAGTTTTGTCTTAATTTTACCTTAAAATTCAGTGGAAGGGAAATAATTGTTTTTCGGAACACAGTTTTCAAAATGACACTCATACAAATTTAAGTTTGGAATTTTAATTCAAATATTTACTTAGTATAAATCAATTTGATCTGCTTTGTTTGAATCCGTCTTCGGTAGTGTTTGATTGATCTCTAGCGTGCATTCTAATTCAATGTCGTAGAAATGATATTCTACCAGTAACCCAATTAATTGTGAGATTGATACACTTGTGGAGTCAACGATCAACCTCTGTAGTGCGTCCAGTGTGACATCAATTACAATGGCTAAAATATTAAGATATAATGTAAACAACTGTGTATAGAGATTAAGTATAACAAGAGTTAACAATGGCAGTAAAAAAATAAAAACAAGAGTTAACAATGGGTTTTGTTCGTCTGAAAATTATTATAAGGGTTTTAATAAGTTCTAAACGTACCATAGGGGAAAAAAGTTTTAACCATAAACACTTGGTATAACTGTATAAGTGAATGGGGCAAGAATTTTTTTTAACTATGTTAATTAGAATCTTTGACTTTGGACTTTTAGGTATTTTTATAAATTTTAATCTTTTGGATTGTTTATGAGATTAATTTTTAATTTAGAATTTAGTCACTCTTAAAACGTGGGGGCAGTGATTTTATAATAGACAAAACCTCGGTACAAATCTTTTTTTCAAACAAAATTGGAGTTTTACCTCAATATTTAATGCAAACTTTAAGTGTCAACCTTTATTGAATGAGTTATTAAGGTAAAAGTCTAATTTTAGAGTTTAATGTTTACACAGTTATTTAATCATAAATTATCATTTGAATTATTTGAAGATAATTATTTTAAAAGTCAAACAAACTTATCATACATGATGGATTATAATTAGATGACTGTGTAAAACATTTTATCCCATCTCAAAAAAAGACAAGAAGCATCCAATACAATATAATGGTACCATTAATATGTTGGCCCATACTGCTGTCGGGCTAAACTCTAAACTTCCACACCAAATGTTGGACTATTGCATTCTTCACTCCAACTATTTAATCTTGTACCTCATATTGCATTTTGAAAAACCCATTTTAAGATAGAGTTTCCAGAATATAGAGAGTTACAGGATGCAATAGTGGTAGTATAAGAAATAAATGCCCAAACGATGCATCTTGCGGCATAAGTGATCAGTTTGGGCTTTAGTCCATTTCTGAATTCCGTCTTTGATCTTTCCTTGGGCTTCTGCCAGAGGTCTTGCAATGAACTCATTGTCCAGAATACAATAAATAAATGAAGAGTAAATTATATTAATCATTTCTGAAATTTCTTAAAATTATACAAACACTTTCTATACATAACCTCCTTTGTAGGGGAAACATTAAAAATGTCAATGTAATGTATAAGAAAATGTTAGTTTAATATTTTAAACATAAAATAAATTAATGTAAAAATGATTTAATAGATCCACGACTTTTCTCCAGCATTAATACTAACACTTTTTTGTCCATTAGTACTTTCATTTCTTCTATATTAATATTTTTATTAATATATATTATTAATTTTTCAAATATAAAGGATGATTAAAGAAAATGATTAATATAGAAGAAATGAAAGAAAAATAAACAAGTATAATAACTAAAAAGAATTATCCAAAAATGAGATTAAATG
>PYAF01004847.1:2424928-2436219 GCA_007407185.1 Glycine tomentella | reverse complement strand
CACCCCAAACACCATAACACACACATGTCCATTTGTATTTTCAGACTTAAACAGGCAAATATGGATTTCAAAGTTTTTTACAAGTTTTCTACGATTATGTTTGAATAGGTGTTAAGTCTGCATGAAACTCTTGCATCATATGGAAGCGTGTATTACATTGGAACTATTGTTCCTGTTGTTATGATTCTTCTTGGTAAAGTAATCAAACCTGGAAAACCTACCAGATCTAAAGCTCGGAAGGAACAATGAGGTGACAACGCTGTTTATTCTTGTTGGAATTTTTGAAATCAGATTAGGATAATGTGGCAGAAGGGTTTCTAGTTCCCACAGGTTTTCTGGCCCTGGTTTTCAACCTTGTTGTAACTGCTCCTTTGGTCTTGAAAATGGTTGGGCGCTTTCATACTCTTGGCTTTAGCTTTGAATTGTATTTGTGATAAGAAACATCTTGTTGGCAGGTTTGATAAAAGCAGTTATTGAAGAAATGTTCCAAACATTTGTATTTCTGTGATTTCTCTCTGCTTTCAACTCTCTAATCCTAACAATTACTGCAAGAGGCTCTAGTTTTCAAACCGTAGACAAATATGCAGATACTCTGATGTATGGTAACATAACTGTACCAATCTAGTTTTCAACTCTAAGTCACTTTCTTGTCATTTTGTACAAAAATGATACCCTCCTTGTTGGGCAGAAAGTATGGGCACTGTTACTAAGAAAATATTGGATCGGAACTGCCTATCATAGGTCTTAAGAATTTCATTTTTATTCTGAAATGCACCTATCTGAAAATGTCTGGGACAGTGCTGACCTAACTGACCTAAGGATATCTAACTTGTGTAGGTTTAGAATGTCCTGAAAATCTCTTTGCCTTAAGACTGAGATAGGTTAGCTAGTATTCTACTGCATATATGGCCTCTAATTGCCTATTTCAAGTGTGTCTAGACCATGCCAATAAGAAAAAAAGGAACAGGGAGGGAGAGCCAGAAGTTCCCATAACGTTAATTTGTTGAAGTTGAAATGAGATTATTCAATCCATCAATCGAAGTACCATTCTCGTCTTTATCTATTCCTGATGTATCAGCTGGTTTCTCCGGAATTTTCGTTCTTTAAATGTCACTAATGCAAAAAAAAAAAAAAAAAAAAAAAAAAACGAACGTGGTGTTTGACTTATTTTAGAATGATGATGGGATTCCAAAATTTCTTTTTGTGTTGGTGAATAACATTTACACATCCTTATAGCAAATTTCAGTACTTTTAGAGTGAAGTAAGTGTTACTCTTTTTTATGCAGGCATGTTTCTTTTTACTGTGACATATGCCTATTTTGTGGTATATTTCTATTAGTCAAATCGTACCCGAGATCTCATTACTGTTATAGTATGGTTTATGCTTTTGCTTAGTCAGACGTTGTGTGGACCACTTAGTGCATGTCTTGTGTTACCGTTGTGTTGTCTCCAACTTCCTGTTAAAGGATTCAAACCACCATATTTTCAACGTCGATACAAACATGCCCTTTGCTAACTTGGGTGATCTTGTTTCACTTTCTCCTACTTGTTAGGACGAAGCTGCTCCTCTTTTATCTTTTCTTATGGAGGTTGTTGAAGGCTTTTCTTTTCCTTTCCTAGTTCTATTGGTGTTTAATTTATTTTCTTGGGCTGTTTAGCTCGTTGGAGTTAGTAGCCATACTGATTTTTCAGTACGGCCGGTGTTACAATGAGAAAATTTTAAACCATGATTTGGTTAAATCAATTTCCCCCTTATGTATCAATATATATATATAT
The DNA here is from genome assembly GCA_007407185.1 of Glycine tomentella. NCBI lineage: Eukaryota > Viridiplantae > Streptophyta > Magnoliopsida > Fabales > Fabaceae > Glycine > Glycine tomentella. Next base: position 2,434,443 of record PYAF01004847.1, on the reverse strand, counting down.
ATATATATATATATATATATATGAGGATGAATTAAATTATACTACTCAATAAATTTTAATTGAATAATATTTTTTAAAATTAACTCTTTGATTGAAAATTTCTTTCACTTAGATTATATATACAAAATTTCACACTAATATAAAATTAATTACTATCACATTTATACAGATTAAAATTTTTAAAATATCCTAAAATATAAATGATTTTAATATATATATTTTAAAGGCAAAATTGTAATTTATTAATGAAATGTCAACATATTTAACACTAGTTATGTTAAAATCTGCACAAAAAAGTACTGACTGTATATAAGTTAAGCGATATTAAACATATATTTTTAAAAATATTTTTAATTACTTAATAAATATAAAGATCAAATACAAATATTTTGATATAATAAATAAGTAAAATAAATATTTTTTTATTTCTTTAAACAAAAGTCGCGATTAAAAAGTCTAACCATAAATTTGGTGTTTAAAATTTTGAAACCAACCATTAATAATAGTGATGGCATTTATTACTGCCTTCAATGTCCAAACTGAGGATAACCACAATGCTATTAACATTGTAAACATAAAGTGAGCGTAAAATTGTGGGAGCCCATGCAGCCATTAATCGTAGTTCTGAATTGGATGACGTACGCTACAAAGAGTGTCACTACTATGCACTAATTAGTGATTCTCTATTGAGTAGGAATATTCTTAAATTTTGCCTAAAATGAGCTCAACGCTCAAGTACATAAACAACGCCAAGCTGGCTCCTGATTTTGCTATTTTTTCACTGTACCTTTCCGCTTCTGTTTTCCATGGCCTGTAACCCTGTCACTTCTGCCATGACAATTATGTACAAGAAATTATATTTATTTGTTTATAGATTCATAATTCATTGTGTTTGTTTCTTTTGTAAATAAGAGAGATATAAAAAGAGAAGGGAAAAAAATATAAAAAGGTGGTGTAATTAAATAATTGAACTCGTTATGTATCTACCTTTCCTCCTATTCATTGATATTTCAGTAGTTGGTGTGAAAGAGACACTATGATAGTATATGGTATTCATTTTTTTACCCAAAAGAAAAAAAAACATTTTTTAAAATTTTAATCTATAAAAAATATAATTTTTAAAATAATTATAATAAAATTAATAAATTTATCATAAATTTTGATGACAAGTTTATTTATTTTTTAGTTCTAAAAAATTGTAAAAAATAATTAAGAAATCTAACTCGATTCGCATGAGTTTTATAAATATTTTAATATTTATTTTTGATGGATAAAAAAAAACTTGATTTCAAATACAAAATGTGAAACAGAAGAGCAGCTAACAACACTAAATTTATGGGTTCTTTCTTTTCATTGAATATCTTGTTCGACCTTTTTATTGCGAAAACAGTTCCAACAACACAATAAATTTGAAGAATGAAGACAGTGTAGTAATCCGGGGTGAAACCTCCGTTTTGGCTCACCAAGGCACCAACCACAGATTTCCCCTTCTCTGTGTCTTCCTGCGCGTTACCAAATTTGATTTTACTTTCTCTCTCTTTATATTCTTCTCTTCAAATTCTGATATTTCCTGCGCTGGCCACTCAGTTTCTCTTTCGTTTTTCTTTTTCTTTTCTTTTCTTTCTTTCTTTCACTTATCCTATTAGTATTATTTCCCAGTCGGTTTCTACATTCTCTCTGTTTTTTTCCTTCCACCGACTGCTAGTTTTCGTTGACACCACTAACTTCAAGGTTGGTAGCTTTATCTTCCTTCCCCTTTAAATTAAACTAATCTTACTTCCCTTAACTTTTCCTTTGGTTTTTATTCTTCCATTTATTGTATTTTACTTCATGAAGAAGAGGCTTTTGGTTTTGGCCAAGTCAAGTTTCTTTCTTCTTTCCTCGGTTTCCCTCCCTCCAAGGGAAGAACCTCTTTAGATAGACCCTTTTTGCTCTGAGAAAACATAAGACCTCACCACACTCTTCCATTTCACCCATAAAGCTTGGACTGCAGTCAAAGAGTCAACGATCTACAACATGTTTTCGAGGGGCAGAGGGAGTGACATTGGTGGCCATGGCAACACAAACGTGGCTGAATGGGAATTAAGGCCAGGAGGAATGGTCGTGCAGAAACGTAACTCGGATTTGAATCAAAATTCTGCATCTAAATCTACCATCGAAGTCAAAGTGAAGTATGGCTCATCCTATTACCGAATTCAAATCAGTTCTCATGCAAGTTTCGGTAATTCCATCCTTAGGCATTTCTCTCTTCATTTTATTTAAAAATTTAATCTTTACACTTTAGTCAGAAATCATCGTTTTTAATGGCAAATATTAGTTATTAGTTATTAATATTTTTTATTAGCAAGAGAATCGAATCCACAACTTTTTTCTCCCTCCCTTCTTCTTTTACCATCCAAACCTTATCACTCCAAACCAAATCACGTTGTACGGTGTTATTATAAAAGTCAATACACTAATACTGAACACACTATTTTACTCTCTTTTCGATAGATTATTGATGGATTATTGGAATGTGGTTCCTTGGGGTGCAGGGGAATTGAAGAAAATGTTGACAGAACCTACAGGATTGCACGTTCAGGATCAGAAGTTGATTTACAAGAAAAAAGAGAGAGATTCAAAGTCATATCTTGATGTTGAGAGGGTCAAAGATGGATCAAAATTAGTGCTTGTTGTGGACATTGAGAGTAGAGAAAGAAGGATACTTGAGACGTTAAAAATTGCTAAGGAGAAGACATCAAAATCCTTGACAGAAATAAAGGTGGAGGTTGATAAACTTGCCAAGAAGGTAATAGCACCTAGTTTTGCAAAAAAACAAAAAAACAAAAAAAACACGCGTAGTTTTACACCATTAATTTCCACATTATGAACTGGTGTACCTATTTTTGCGACTGATTTCAATTCAATGAAATTGGACAGGTAGCAGCTTTGGAGGCTGCTGCTTCCACAGGTGGGGTTATAGCAGAGTTAGATATAGAGACTTTGATCGAGAATTTGATGAGAACATTGATTGCATTGGATGAAATTTATGGTGAGGGTGAACTGAAATTGCAGAGAAGAGAGCAGGTACTAACTCTTTGATTTTCAAAACTGAAATCTATATCATGATATTTATATCTGTTATTAACGTTGTACGTGTTGGTAAAAAAAATTATGTGAAGGTTAGGAGAGTTCAGAAACACATTGAGACTCTAGATATGTTGAGGATTGCAAGGGAAAACTCAATTTCTCTGAAAAATGAAGAGAAAAACTTGGCACGTGAGAGCAAGGTGCATTGTGGTGATCACATGCAGGGGAGACAGGGAAATCCTAAGAAGGAGCAACCGTTAAAACATTCTGAATCAGTTGTAGTCACAACAAAATGGGAAACTTTTGATTGAGGCTTTTAGATTTGCAACGAAAATGCCTCACACAAATTAAGAGTGCAATCAATAATCAGTGAGTCATATAGTTGTGGGTTACTTCTGCCTTAAAAAAAAAATTATTATTTTTCTCATTATATGCCTGCAATTTATAATAATGTTTGGTTCACATTATTTTTGCTTTACATCTACTTGTACCCTTTAGAGCATCGAATCATTTCATGGGACGAATAGCAGAGGGAAAAAGCTGTTGAATGGTAGGTGTAAAAGTATGTGGAATAAACACTGACTTGAGAAACCAAGAGGCTACTTTAGCAATGGATGGTTCGTGTTTTATTTTTTATATTATTATAATTATTTTCTTTATTTCTCTCATTCTATTAATTATCTTATTACATTTTTTCTTTTCCTTCTCTTCCTATTTCGCTATTTGTTGTATACTTTATTGTACAAAGAAATTGTCATTTGTTTTCATGCTGTGATGTTCAGCTCAATCCAAGTTGTACATGTAACAAAATGGCAAATATAGTTTGCAAGAAAGGTTTTACGGAATGGTAGTGGCCTAGTGGGTTTCCAAAATTTAGGGTTAGAGTGAAAATAAGATTAAGTTGCAAATTTTCTATGGAGACAACGGAAAAAAGATATTCAGCTTCCTCTAGTGGGTTACCTCTGCCTCCGAATCGGTTTTCCTTTGTCTGTCGGTGTATGTTTGTGCTTAGCTGTGAGCCTTTTCTTTTCTTTTTACTTTTTGATACTGTTGGGTAGGGACCATGTAATTAATTATTGATTCACAGCCTTAAAAAATAGGCGGTATTAATTTCGACATAAATGATTGTTCTTGCTAGCTTGAATATATTCTTCCGTTTCACCCATCACTTAGTGTGTGTTTGGGAGTCTTTTTTTTTTTTTTTTTTCCAATTTAACAAAAGAGTTACTTCTTCGTTTGGTGTTTTATTTTTATTATTATTTTTTATTTGGTGTCTCGTGTACAAACAGGCGTGTAGAAGTCTTTTAGTGTTAGTTCAAAGTTCAAACACACCTTCAAACTAATTCGGAAACGGTTTACTGGTTCTTTATCACATCACTCATACTTTCCTTGTGTTTATTCATGAAGTTAAAACTTTTAAACTATTAATTACATTTTTTTAGTATAACTTTTAAAATGATTATTAATAAAGTTAACACTTAATAAGTTTATCATATATGATTAAAGATAAAAATGGATCAAATCGCTTGAAAGAAATGACCTAGTCTAGATCAACCTTAGTTTAGGCCATTTTTTTTTTATAAAATAAATCAGATAAAAGCTTTTATGAAAATCTATTCAATTAAAAAAGATTAGACTCTAAGTTATTAAAAAGATTTGGTAGTAATGCCAGGTTGTAAATCTAATAAATTTATTGACAGAGATTAGACACAAAACCAATAGCACTTGCAGTGTCAAGGTTTAGCCAGTACAAACAAGGCAAAGAGAAGAGTAAATTAAAGCTACAAAACCCCTGCAGCTATCAATGCAAAATTTATTATGCACCAATAATGCTACCATCCAATACAGAAGGGATGCAAAATAGAGTTAAATGAACATCAGTAGACTACAGTGACTTTGAAAATCGACATATTGGCTAATAAAAAGAGGTGGATAGCAGTGCAAGGATATATCATATGAGCTCTAATCACCATATCCATCCACCACACCTCTTCTGCTACTTCTTCTCCAACATGGATCGTGATACTGTATTATTCCTTCCAACTCCACCACCTACTTCTCTTCTTCTTGGCCACAGGTTCCACCCAACCGATGAGGAACTTGTAATTTACCACCTCAAGTGTAAGATTTCTGGCAAAAGCCTCTTATTTGATGTCACATTTGAGGTTGACAAATAAGCAAGTCACTCCTTTCTCCCACCAATATTATGCCACCAAAATTATGTTTCAAGTCGCAGTGAGTTTGAAAATGCTATATATGGACCATTGTAGGATTTATGCCTTTAGAAATACTTGCCTTTTATGATGTGTTGAAAGATGGGAGTGAAAATAAATTCCAGAATCTATTTTTCGGTCAGAGGGTATTTTGGAAACAAATTTTGAAAGGGGAGTGCATTAAAAAAAATAGAGTGGAAAGAGCAATTGCATTTTCTCTTTCTGTGCTAAGTACAACTGCAAAGAAAGAATAAAAAAGGCCCAATGGTAGGCATAAACAAGAGCTATTGGGCTACTAGGCTTCTGTTTGTCTATCATTGGATTGTAGTATCGTACAGACATGGAGACATCATTGGGCTGATGGACTTTGAAGCCCACAAGCCAGTCCGAATGCAAACTAATGGTGTATCAAGTACAATGCCTCTTAAGTTTTTTTTTTCCTTTGTTTTTTCTTTAAAAATATTCACTATATTGAGTAAGCCTTTTAAATATTAAAAAAATAGAAAAATGTAATCTTTAAAATGCTCATTCAATATATCATAAATATAATTTAAAATATAAATTAATATAAATAAATGTGTAAAAACTAAATAAATGATTTACTATTTTTAAATAGATTATAACAATTTTTTAATTATGTTATAATTCAAATACCATTAACTTAATTAATCATATAATTAATAAAATTTAAACAATGAAATCATAAAAATAAAATAGTATAACCCGCAGGATTAACGGAATAGTATAAGTTCTGTTTTGTTTACATGTAAAAAAATAATTTATTTATAAGAAAAATCTATATATACTTGATTCACACCGTGTAAATTTCTTTGACTAACGGCCAGCGACACTTCTAGATTAAGAGAATTCGTGATCTCTGGAAGAAAAGAAAAGAAAAGTACACGTGGCACATACAAAATCTCTTTTTAATCTTCTCTCCCTTTTCCTTGAAAAGGTTTAAATTGAATTTCTCTCCCTTGGCTACTTCTAGAATGAAAATGACGACAACCCTGATTCGGTGGAGTAAATTAACTCCAACTAGAATTAAACCTTTTCTTATTGGCTTAATCTATTCTACTCAGATTTATTTGTGTCAAATTTTCCGGCATTGCAGTCAGATAGTTAATGTAATTTTCATTGAAAGTTTTAATTCTAAGATATTTAAAAGGGCGATGTTGCTCGATCTCGTCAAGTTCATCCTCAGCTGTACTATTCGTTTCCGAACATATATAATTAATTTTTCTTGGACAATAACAGATAAAATTAACGCATAAATATACAATTTTGCCTGGTAATGGCTGCAATTCTTCTTTTGTTATTTTATAATATACAGTTTTCTTTTTCTCAAAGTTAGCGGTAGATAAAAAAACATGGATTATACATTTTAAAAAAATCCTGTTGTGATTTAAAACATGATTTTGGTTGGAACATACAAACTAGAAGAACGTACCTGCGTTTAGATATTTGGAACGGAAGTGAAGAAACAAAAGGAAATATGGAAGGTAACAAATTAAAAGGTCCTATCAATTAGAATGCATGTTTAAAATTCTTTAAATCGATAAAATGAGAAACAAACATAATGCTAAGGTATGTTTTGGCATCAGCTTGGAAAGGTCATGTGAAGCAACCAAATCAAAGGAAAACGGCAAATAGAAGAAAAAATGGAAGAGAATAACTAACAGGTTCACCTATGAGTTTTTCTTTTCTTTTGTTGGAATGCTGGAAAGTCTTCTAATTGACAGAAAATTGAAATGTTCAACCGAATAAATACAGAGTTTTGAAATTTTCACAGTTTTCTTTCCATGTAAAAATCTTCCATTGGATGATGAATGTTTACTTGAAACATTGTGTACCAATTTTAAGCTGCTATTCTTACCAGTAATTATCAACATTTATGCGTCTTATTATGCGTTTATTTTAAAGAATGATCACAAGATGAGTCATTTTCAATATAAACGTCACCTAACGTTAAATTATAATAGTTGGCTAGGAAATTAACAAGCGTGATGGCAAACGCATTTTTTTTTGTGTGTGTGTGGAAGCAAACGCATTCGTATTGTAGGAATGTTATATATTAATTAACAGTAATACCGAATAGTCAAACTTATCCAAATTTCATAAAGAAATTGTGACCATCCATTTAGTTACTTAATTTACCATATTGTACAATGGCTGCATGAGACGTGCATATTGACTTGGATAATTAATGAATAATATATAGCAAGTTTATATATGTTTTAATCACATTTCAAGTGACGCACATTTTGTACTGTGTATTTGGACAATGTATAGAGCTAGTAGTGGAGTATGAGAAATGTTATTAACATTTCAAGTGACTACATATTACGTACACTGATTAAGCTATAGTGTGTAACATGTATTTGCTTATAAAAAAATAGTTGAGTGAATTCTTTTTCATAAACAAAATTGGGGACAACCGTTTTCATTTGAAAGAGATTCCAGTAAAAAATAAAATAAAAAAAAGCCAAAGATTTTTCCAGCAGCGAATTTATCAATATTTTTCAAACCCCCAATACATATTTACATCAAACATAACATATTTGAAATGTGATCTCTGTGTTTGAAAAAACAATAGACAAATGATATTCAAACAATTTTCACAAGGAACTTGCGTGGATGTGCCACATGCATGTCTTTCGACAACGGAAAACGAAAAAAGCAGTATTCAGCTGAAAGCGTATAGAAATTGAAAAGGAGCCAAAATTGAACAGTTAGTAGTTGGCAAGTTGAGGTATGACTGTGAGTTGTGTTGGGATGCAAAAAACACTCGGTCGTTATTAGTTTGGTCATTAACTCATTTAATTTATGCAGTACTCCCATACGTTAGTTATTATAGGGATATACATACTTCAGATACATGTTTCGCTCTTTTCAAATTTCAACGTGCTTTCATCACCTCCAATCCTAAATCCCTATCATCAGTATGGCGTGTGCAGATTCTCTGCTGCTATTTGATTTCTTACGTATAAAATGTTCGGGTATTCTAGCTTTATAGTCTTATAATATTATATTGCACGTGTATTTATGAACAAATTTCAATCCTAACATATGGTGAACATCTAGTCTTATATATACATCATAATTAAAATCCTAGCTAGTGTTACATGCAGAAGATCATATGGATATGTGCAACGTCCTCATCGACCAAATACTTAGTAGATACATATTACAGTGCGCGTTTGTATAGGTAATTAATGACCTAATTTGTATAAAAAAAATATGTAATGACCTAATTACTTAGTTTAATATTCTTTCTTCCTGGCTGTTCAAAGACTTGTTTGAGAATACAAATTTATGTTGGAAGTGTAAAATGAAGAGACCGAATTGGATTTGACTCTGAGATCAAGATTCTTAAAAGATGAAACAACTTATACCATGTCGTCGAGTTCAAGCTCTCTCTCAATGTGAAACTTGCAGATAATTCCATGCCATTAATATGCGTTAGACAACTAGTTTGAAATTATTAATACATCAAATATTCTAAATAAGCACTAATTTTCTTTCTTCAAAGTAACACTTGAGACTTTTAGTGCGAAATATTATTTAAAATATAAATAAAACATAGACATACGAATACTAATCAAATTGCGGCTGGTCAAGTTTTGTTGCCAGTAACCCGACATAAGACCTCAACCAGTTCAGAGAAGGTAAATGGTTATTTTATTCTCAGTCTGCTTGTATTGGCTTGTATCTATGACTAAGTATTACTCGAAAACAAGACCAATTGGTTATTGAAAAAGAAAATGAAATTGTAAATTTTCTAAAGAATGTTAAATTATTGATTTAATTTTTAAGAGAGGTAAAAGAAGGAATTCTTACAGTTTAAAAAGCATTAACAAAAAGTTCACTAGTTTTAGACAATGCAAAACTCAGCAAAAGGTTATTATTAATTTCCCACGCAATTTACTCTAAATAAGAAGTAAACCTAGATAATTAATTAATAAGGGTCATGCTATATTATTTTCAAAAAAAATTATTAATTTTTATTATATATTTTTAAACAAGAAACCATCTCTGACTCTTATTTTATTTTCCGGGATTTTTTAGGTATTTTCCTTTGAAAGCAATCCTTTTTACAACATGAGATTGTAATTTTAAGTTTTAACACTCATTTTTATATTTTTAAAATTTAAAGTATTAAGAACTTTCAAATTAGTATTTCTTTTTCATTTCCTTGAATTCCAACTTTCATTACTTTTAATTTTTAATATA
>PYAF01004847.1:2368310-2419151 GCA_007407185.1 Glycine tomentella | reverse complement strand
ACAGAGCTTTTATTCTTTGTCCATGCTAAGCAAAAAAAAAATAAATCTAAGTTAATAAATTTTAAAAAATAAAAAAGCAAAAAGATGGAAATGAGAAAATCCAAAGAAATTAAACTACTATATGAAAGTTAATAAAAGAAATCCAAATAAAGTAATAGATTTTAAAAAATAAAAAATATGTGACAACTTTAATAATTTTTTATATTATTTAATTTTTTAACAGTATATTATTTATCAATATACAGATAAATACAAATAAATTAGAATTAGAATTATGAAAATTTAAAATTATAATTTATGTCGTACACAGTATTTTTACGAATTTAACACTAACTTAGACAAACATTTGGGTAAACCTCTAACACTAGCCTAATACATTTAGAGAAATTAATAAATCCTATAACTTTTATAGTCTGTTTAACTTTTAATTAAAAATCCGAATAGCTATATATAATAAGTTTTAATTAAAATGCATTAATTGTATAAATTTTTTACACCCTCATTTAATCATAGAATATTATATTACAATAATTAATAATTAATAAGATTCTTGACTTTTTCGATAATTACATTTAAATCATATCTATAGTTAATTTGTAAATTGTTGAGAATATAAAAAGTTGTGAAAATCAAACTCCATGATCAAAATATTTTTATAAAAACTTTATATTGAAGTAAATAAAAAATAAATCGGCATTGACATGCATGTTAAGTTAGTTTTGTTGACAGAAAATTATATTTTGTTTATTTTGATTAATAACAAAATATATAAAACTCTTTTTTTATATTGGTTAAAATATGAGATAGAGCAAAGAATCTCTTTTTTTATGCATCATTAACATGATTGACATAAATGATTAAGAATCTAGAATGAATATTTATTTCTTTTACTTTTCCATTTGGCATGGGTTTAAATTTTCCAGACACCACTTTTTTTTTTTTCTTGGTAAGCAATTTTCCTCGATCAGAGAGATCTGCTTAACTCTAGGAATTTGTTGATTTTGGAGTATTTTTCCATTCTACCATATTTTCATTCGGAAAAACGAAAAAAAAAATGTCATTGAAATGGGACCGAAGATTTGTCTTGGTCCTCTAATCGACATAGGATTGAGACCAGGTGTTTCTAATTTGGTTAATGGGGAAAAAACAAAATAAAACAGCGCTGGGCTGGTCAAAGTAAGGACGGTGTGAATGAAATGGCCATTCCATAGCAATCTTCCTATATATACGACTTTCTTTGTTTCGATCATTAATGGCCATGAAAAATTGTTATCTAGAACAAATGTTTAATAACAATAGTTTTTTAAAATTGTTTTCGGAACCAGTAATTATTTTTTTTTATCTTTTGTTTTCTATTTTTTTAATAGAGTTTTCTATTTTCTAATATCCATGTTTTTCCTTACACTTTCACATTTTCTTGACTCACTTCTACTTTTCTAAAATTGTTTTATAGAATAGTTTGTAAAAAAGAAAAATACAATCAAACACACTAAATTCTCTTACGCGATTCTCTCAAGTATATACTACTATAATTTTGTGTTTTTTTATTTGTTATAAAATATTGAATGAACATAATAAACAAAGAAAAATACAAAGCTTGAACATGATATTATGATATTAAAGCTTAATAGATCCGCCCTCACAAACATATTATATAAAGTTGCTTACTTATACTGTAAGCCATCACTTGCCGTACGAAATCACTAAGATCAGACTAGTTGTGGAGAAGTTTAAATAATATATATGATGATGCAGGTTTGAATGTCTATGCGACTATTATACACAAAAAAGAAAAAGAAAAAACTCATTTATATAACATTTAATACAAGCATGTTAAAGTATTTTATGTTGGTCCTTAATGTGGATTTAATGATCATGCATGAATTTTTGTCAGAATCACACTAAGTTTGGCACCGAAATTAATTTAATCTAACATATATATATTCTTAAAGTAGTGAAATGTTAGAAACATTATCTAATAATAAACTTTCATTACAGTAGAAGTTTATTAGAAATAAAAAAAATTGTATAAGTCTCACTCTTAATAAACTTTATTTATAATTTTATAATTTTAATAAATTTTAATTTATTAGAGAATTTGTTAAAATAAATTTATTAAAAAATATATTGCAAACACACTTCTCTTAAGGTATTAAATCCATCAAAATTCTTTTATTGAATTTGTTTAGTCATCATTTATTTTTTAAATGAGGCTTCTTTATTCTATTCACATCTCATTCACAACTTTATATCCACTCATAATTCTGCTCACATTTAAATTGTCAATAATTTTCTTATAATACTTATTCACATCGTCTGTAGCGTTATGGTATGTGCTCACCATGTACGGCTTCGTAGCCTGATGTGGTTTGTCACCAAAACTAATATAAAGGTGCAATCACAAAATAATTGAAGGCAGTTGAGATAGCCCTCTAATTTTGGTTTGATATATTCTCTTTAATTTTTGCTTATGCTATAGCACCTGTAACTGATGCAGTAACTTGATTAATCATTTTTGGTGTTAACTGTCCTTAATTTAGGTTCTCCTAAAACATTATTCCTCGAAGGGATTTCAATTTTACAATTGAGTAATATGCAACATCCTCTTAGTGTGTGCGTTATTTTGCATCAATTTTTGACGCGTAGTAGATCTACATGGTAATCAGTGGTGGAATTAGGGGCTAGATGGACCACCTCTCCTCTTAAAATTTAAAAATTTGAAAATATATATATATATATATATATATTTTAAAAAATTAATAAAAAAAAGGAAAGGAATACGATAAAACAAAAAAAAATAATAATAAAAAATAAAAGAATAAAGAGGAAGAGGGAGAAAAAATACTAAAAAGGGAAAGTTCTGGACACATAAATATACACATAGGAGAAAAATAATATACAAATCCCGAGAGAACAGAAAGAGTTAAAAAAGTTGTGTCATTTGGTACTGTGAAAGAGAAGGATCTCAAGGGATCTTTTCTTCTTTCTTATCTTATTTCTTGTTGTTGTTGTTGATCTTCTAAAATAAAATAAAATGTTATTTACTCAAGGGCTAGCAAGAACTGAAAAATCCATTATTTATCCTTTTATTTGATAGAGTGATTAGACTTGTATTCACTCTTCTATTTTCTACAATAATTATTGAAAGATCCTTCTCAACTATGAAGATAATCAAGATTAGATTTCGAAATAGAATCAAAGATCAATTTTTTGATAATTCTTTAATTAGGCATACGTTAAAAAAGAAATTATTTTGAGTTTTAATATAGATTCAATTATTGATAATTTTAACAATATAAAAATATATAGAGTAAGAATTAAGTAAAATGATCTTAATTTCTATAATAAATTTTTTAAAAAAAATTTATATTATATTTATATTATTTTCAAAATACATTTATTTATTGATATAACTTTTTTTTATATTCAACCTGCCTATACCACTTATCACAATATGACATTAAATGAACGCATGGCCAATGCTCCATGATTTTTGTGGCTGACCCAACTATCAAATCAAACTCTACTTTTTGCTTAACGCGTGATGCTTTGAAAAATTAAGAGTTAAAAAAGTGTAGTCTTTCAACCTAGACTTTATTAGGCTTCTAATATTATAGCTCCACTATTTGTGGACGTGACCAATATGACACACATTAGCAGCTCTTACTAGGTCAAAACATCAGTTTTATTTTCAACATAATTTTCCTCCAGAAGCAATCGTGTTCAAGACAATGTGAGACCTCCCGATGCACTTGCATCCAATCTATCTAATACTCTACAATGCTAATAAGCTATGCGCCTTCATAAAGTATCAGTTTGTAGAAAAACCTTTGTAACTGTACTCTACTTTTGTCTTCTCTTTTGGTTTTACGAAGGTCTTTTGGAAATGGGAAAGGAACATGTGGAAGATATAGTTTACGCTCCACAATAGTATACTTCTTCACGTCCATTTGACTGGTATATAATTTTCTAGAAATTTTTTGCCCAACGTGCGATGACCGTTGTTATTTGGACGTTCTTTCATTGCTAATGTTTCTTGTCGAACTTCTGCTATATATAAAAGTAAAAAGAACAATCAAATCTGTATGGACATATTAATGATCTTTCGGCTTCTGTAATATTGTTATCATATCAGTTGTCATATAAACAGTGGACTACATGCATCATGTTTCGTGTTTCATAGGGTTTTGAATTCATTTCCATATTCAATAATAATCCGGCCTGCTTATTTTATCAATTGCATCAGGAAAGAAAAATGATAACTACATGGAAATATATTTTAGTGAAACGACTGGTTAAAGGATAAAGTGAAAAATGTTTGCTGTGTTTTTGGTCAATTATTCATTTATTTTTCAATTCAATTTTTATAATTTTTCTTCCAATAGTAATTAATTAATTTTGAGACATTAGAATCACTTTAATATGAAAACTTTTACAAAACATTGCTAATCAGGGAAATCGATCCCTTGATATCGTTATTCTCTACTGTTATGATAAGTAGTTTCAATGTAAAAAGATAACCTCAAATTCTTTGTTTAAAGCTTCAAACATGCATGTCACGAGTTCTCGTAGATGATACTATTGGACTGTCAGCAGCCCAATAAACACAACGTCAACATTTTCACATTCAGTTCAGTCTGCCTGAAGCTTAATAATTATCATATAAGTTAAGATTTATTCAACCAAGTTCTAAAAAAAAATATTTATTAAACCTAAAAAAAGATTAACTCAATAAAAGATAATTGAATTTAAGTCATTTATAAAAAAATAGAATTGAAAAAATTTATGTAAGTAAATCATATTTATTATTGTTGTTGTATTAGACTTTCGTTTTTTCCAAAGACTTTTATTATGATGTCTTAAATATTATAGACTTAACTTATTTAAAGATTTAAATCTACATATTACTGTACGTTAATACGGCTTTTTTTTATAATCTAGAAAAATTATGATGGGAAGATACTTAACCATAGTTAGGGGATTAAGAACATTATACTGTTTCTTCAAAAAAAAAAAAAAGAACATTATATTATTTCATATAATTAAGAACCCACATACCAATCTTAAAAAGATTGACCAACTCTTTGAAATTTAGCATATGATCATAGGAACCATATGATCGAGTGCGAAGAAAGAGCGGTTGACGATGCTTTACTTTTTAATTTAATGCTTCAGAAAATAAAGAACAGAAACAGAAGAGAACACACTAACAGTGCCTAACAAAAACCCTACTTAAAACTTAGAGTCGTTGTTATCCTATTTCTTAGAAGTAGCTATATTGGCTTGTTAGAAAATTTTCTCAGACAATACATTTTTAAATGAATCTTCATCTAAGTCAAGCTATTAAACTTAATGTTAGTGTTAAAAAAATACTACTCACATATTTAGGCACTCAATCTTTTGATAGGAAGTTACTTATTAAGTTAAAAAAAATCATAATGAAATATATAGACACTCTTACTGTCTTACATACTAATTAAATATTTACACTCCTCTCTGTTTCTCTCAATAAGTGTCAATAACTTTTATAGATTATTTGCCACAGCAGTATAATCTAGCGTGATCGTCCAACTTTCTTCTTGTTTTTCCACCAGCTGTAATCGTTGTTTTGGCCTAACCAGAGACAAAATCAAGATCAACTAGATTCCATTCAGATTGTACCTATGACATGACCAGGTCGTTCAGTTCACGTTACAATATATTTGGCATTTTGTTGGCTTCGTCTCATCAAATAAATGATACAATTTTCTTTAACCGATATTAATTATTATAAAAGTAATTTTTAATAGTCTTTAAAAATTGTATAAGCTGAAAATTTTAGCTTTTAAAATTTTAAAACCTTTTGTTAATTATATTTTAATTTGCAAAAAATCATTTTTTATTTTTTTAATTATATTTTAATTTACTATCATTTGACCCTTAAAAAAAAGTGAATAACTTTTTCTAAATTAAAGTTTATTCTTTATCGTAACAATAGCTTTTTGGCTAATGTCACTTCCGGAAAACTCTAGATGATTTTTGAAAGTTTGAATTATTTGCCCATCTATGTGAAAAATACAGATAACAAACCTATTAGGACCACCATAAAAATATATTTCAATCAATATTTTATAAAGAGAGGAACAATCAAGTTATTTTAAGAGTATTTTTTCATTAAAGTTACTTTATTTAATAAATTTATAGTATTAAATTTTATCAATCTAATCATTAAATTAAAAGTTTTTATTATTGAGTATATTAAGTCTATAACTTTTTTATAAAATATTAAAATAACTATTTGACATTTCATTGAATAAACCCATTGCAAACCTCCAGTGTCTAAATTTATAGCTACCTTCCATTAACACAAATATCTCAAATGTTATAATGCATGTTTAACACAAATGATGCACAAAAGTGCCCCTTTGAACTCCTCTTTACATATGAACTCATTCTCGCTTCTCACAGCTTAGGTCACTTGCCATTGAAATACCACCCGAGCCTATTCTAGTCATTCACATACTAGGTTACCCGTGTTAATGATATCCAGTCACAACACACATATCTCATCACAGTATACAATCTCATTTTTGGCAACACATAGCACTTGTTAAACAATATCAAATCACTTTATACAATCACATGTTTTTAATAAAGGAAGGTAACATACTTGCATTCACTCAATGACAAACATCCTCGAGACACATCTCGAGACATAGAGATTTCACATTCTTATTATAAGATCCTAAACATCTCACAACATAAATTTGCAAATTAAATTCATCAAACATTTAAATATTCACTGTTACAAAAATAAGTTTTAGCATCTATCAACCAATGTTAAAAAATGCCTGATAATATTTTTGTAAATAAAATATTATTTTTAACGTTGATTTTAGAAAAATCGATATTAACAAAATAATTTTAACATCAATTTTTAAAACATCAAAGTTATGAATATTTACTTAATATCGATTTTTAAAAATAAATGTTAAATATCTCATTTTAATACTAGATTTTCAAAAAATGATATTATGAGTAGTTAAATAATATGAGTATCTTTGCATATAATATTAAAAATATTTTTGAGAATTTCTTTACTAGAAAAACTTTATATTTTTAGTAAAAGAATTTTTTAAAAACACTTATATCTTATATTCAAATAGAATTATTATTTTAAAAAAAAAAAGATGTTTGAAATCTTAAAAAAAAATAAAAAATTCTCTGTATCGAAACCATCACTCTTCACTTTGAACCCGTCTCTTTCTTGAAACCCCCTTTCGAACCCAATTCGCCCCCACCCTCCTTCGTTCATCTTCCTCCCACACAAACCCTCCCCTGCGTCTTCCTCCCACACCACCACCCCCACCCTCCTATGTTTTTGACCTTCTTTCTACACCCTCCAACTGGCCCTCCGCACCCTCCGTGTGTCTCGCTCTCAGAGAAGAGAACGACACACTAAAGATAACAAGGCCGTTGTGCGTCATTACCTTAAAGCAATGGAGAGAGAGCACCATAGGGCCTCGGAGGAAAGAGAAAAGGTCGAAAAGATACTGATTGTTGGCGGCGTCGAATATTAGCAAAACCGTGTTGGATCTATGGTTGGCGGCGCCGGATTTGTTGCGGTGACGATGGATCTGCTCGCAGAAACTTCTCTTCAAGTGTGTTTCTGGTGCGCGGATTTTCCAAAGGTAAATGTAACTGTAAGTGGTCGAGAGATTGCGAAAGAAGAGCTCTAGTTATTAAAGGTTTGCTGTTGATCTGGGCAAATTTCATGTTATGGATTTTGAAACTGTTAAACTAAAGTGTTAGTTTTGTTTGTTTGCAGTGGGCAGGAGTGCCGTGTGAGGAAACAACTGAATTTTGGGTGAGTCATGATGGATCATACATGGAAGTGGGACAGAAGAATGTCAAAGGGAATACATGGGAGAAGGTAATTCATGTATAGATGGATCTTGAGTTTAATTTTGATACATTGCGTGTAAAGAGTTTTATTCTATCAAAGTAATTAGACATGACTTTCATAGGAATTATAAGAAAGTTAACGATCTCTCCATACATAAAAAAATTGGCAATCCATGATTAGACTACGGTAATCCAAAAAAAACTTTTAAAATCAGTGCATTGTAATTAAATTATATGGATGTTGCCTTGTTTGGCTTTTTTTTTTTTTTAGTTATAAATCCCTCACCAATAACTGTGGTATGCATGCTTTTAACAGTCTACAGTGAAGCTAGCTTCTCTAGTGCTGTCACTGCCAGTTCCTTCTAGCTCTTTGAATCCTGCCGCAGAAGGAGAAAATGGAATTAGCGAACGCAACCTTCAACAGAAAACGCTTCACAAATTTTACTTTGTTGGTTCTGTCATGTCTGGAACATGTACTATATTTTTTTTTGGAAAATATGTAAATATATATATTAACCAAAAATGATGTACAAGTACACAGGGCATCTCCTGGTTATACAAACGCCACGGAGGCTAACTAAGACCCCACTTGGTCAAAAGCAAATGTATACAACACCGGAAACAACCCGAAAAAACAAAAAGCAAAAATACATTTGCTAGTACAAGTGAGTCAGGTGAGCGTATCTAATCGTGCTAAATTTTATCCTATCTATCAAGTCAGACATAACCAAGGTATGCTGGTAAAAAATGATGTTATTCCTACTGCTCCAGATGCAAAAAATTGTGGTCGCCAGTGCAAGACAGCGAATCTTCCGCCGGATGCCAGAAACTGCTCTATGATGGACCAAGGAGCTCAACACGCCCAACAAGGAGATATTCTTCCTAGGAAAGCCCACCCAATCTCTAACTTCAGCCCACACCCTCAGTGTTACCCGACATTTAAAGAAAAGGTGATTCGAGGACTCATCTGCCTGATTACAAGAACAACAAAGTGATCCTTTATTGAGAAAAGGAAGACGGTCAAGAGTGAGGAGCTTTTTGCTGGTAGCCAACCAAAGAGTGAAGGATTCTTTGGAGGGATTTGCGGGGTTCCACACTACTTTGGCCCAAAATTTATCCAGCTGCCTATCCCTGAAAAAGTTATACGCTGCATTAGCTTTGAAGCCTCCAAGATGAGTCCAAGACAGCAGAAGATTAGAAGCCTGGTCCGAGCTGCCCTCTTTTTCAATCAACTGGTCCCTGATGGAGCACAACCGCTTCATCAAAGCCGAGTCAGATTTAGAGCAAGAGTAATCCCATGCCGAAACATTTTTTAAGTAGAAGTGGTGCACCCATCTCACCCAAAGAGTCTCTTTGTTAGCAGCAATATCCCAAAAAACTCTAGATAGGAGAGAGCAATTCCAGTCTTTCAAGGAATGCAGCCCCAGACCCCCTTCTTTCTTAGGAGTACAAATTGTTTTCCACGCCATAGGAGGTTTCTTCCTCCCCAGCTCACCTTTTCCCCAGAGAAAATTGCGACAAAAGGCCTCTATTCTATCCGAGACAGCTACCGGGAAAGGAAAATGGGCCAACCAAAAATTCACTATACCCCCCACTACACCTCTGATCAACTCCAACTGGCCAGCATACGACATAGATTTGGAATGCCAGCTTTGAATGAGGGTCCCAATCCTACTGAGAAGGGGGGAATAGTGACAAATGTTCAATCTGGACGCCATAAGCGGTATACCGAGGTAGCAGATAGGAAAACTACCAAGCTGAAAACCCGTAAGGTCACAAAGGGAGGTCAAAGTGGGGTTATCCACACCAGAAGCGAAAATGGCTGATTTATCAACATTGATGGAAAGCCCTGAGAGTTTGCAGAATTTGACAAGCTTGCTATGGATGGTTGCCACAGATGAAAAATCCCCTCTAGAGAATAGCACAAGGTCATCTGCAAATGCCAAGTGAGTGATGTTGAGTGGGGCACAGTTTGGATGGAAGTTGAACAGCATACTGTCTTTCAGCCTATTAAGCTCTCTAGACAGGCATTCTAGGCAAATTACAAAAAGATAAGGGGACAGGGGATCACCCTGTCTTAGCCCCCTCTTCCCTGCAAAATGCCCAAAAATCCTCCCGTTTACCAAAATGCTGAAGGACGAGGTGGTAATGCACTCCATGATCCAGTCTGAAAACTGCCTTGGAAACCCCAAGACATCCAGCATCCTCCTAAGGAAGTCCCAAGAGATTGTATCATAGGTTTTGTGCAAGTCTATGTTCATCATGCACCTGGGAGAATTTCTCTTACGCCCATATTTTCTCACCAGCTCCTGGACTAAGAAAATGTTATCCGCCATGTACTATATTTAAACAGGTAAGAAGTTGCTGGAGGGAAATTATTTTGTCATGCATTTGTTTAGTATTTGATATGATGCCAGTGTCAACTCTTGAATTTACAAGTAGTCTCATAATATGGGCTATGTTATATCCAAATTTAATCAATATAGTATTGGATATAAAACTTACGTTAATTTGAGTTTACAGCCAAATGTATTGAAAGCTTTTAAGGTACGTCCCCCCTTGCAGCTTAATCTTTGCCTTACAAATTGCTTCTTGATTTTTTTCCCCTTCTGTGCAGAGGCGGAATAGGGGGGTTAGGGTGGGCTATAGCCTTCCCAAAAAAATTAATAAAAAAATAAAATAAAAGAAAAAAAAAGAGAAAATATTAAAAAAGGTAAAAGGGAAAAGAAAATCTAGTAAATAAAGAAAAGAAAAGAAAATTTTAAAACAATAAAAAGTAAAGAAAACATAAAAGAAAAAAATATATATAAAAAAAGGAAAGAAAATGTAATAAAAATAAAATGAAAAAGAGAGATAACAGTAAAAGAAAAGAAGGAAAGAAAGATGATAAAACGAAAAAAATAATAATAAAAAGGAAAAGAATAAAGAAGAAGAGAGAGAACGAACACTATAAAAGAAAGAGGTCTAGACACAAAGGAGAAAAAGGAAATACAAATCCCAAGAGAGCAGAAGGAGTAAAAAAAGTTGTTTCATTTGGTAAACTAATGAAAGAGAAAAGTTTTAGGTATTCCCTCATTCCTTTCTTTTTTCCTCTTTTTCTCTTTCTTCTTCATGTTATTATTCTTCTAAATTAAAATAAATTGCTATTTGTATCCCTTGTTTTTACACAGGTACCCCCTATCATGTTGGGCTGAACCCGTTTTTGTTAAATCTGAAATGAAATAAAAATAAATAAACTATCTGTTGTGCAATGTGCTGTGTGCACCTCATTCAAAATCTAATAGTGATTTACTTTACGCGATTGTCAGTGATAATTGATATTGTTTGTGATTGATGCGCATAAAAATTATGGGGAAGGGTGTTACTACCATTGATGCTTATTTTAAGAGAAAAAATAGTGAGTCATTGCCATTGTCTACTCCTAATATTGAATTGTTGAATACTGAGACTCCTTCTTCAAAGTCTCCTAGAATTGAAAATAAAGAAGTAGTTAAAGAAGTTGATCTTTCTTTATTGGAAAGAGATCCTGCACTACACCCTCCAATATGAAAATATCCTATAAATCAACAAGATGAAATTCTTCGTGGTTATCTTAAATTTGGTTCATTTCAGTGCAAGCTTCAAAGTTATCTTTTTTTTGGGCCAGAGAAAAATCGACGTCATTTTTGCTCTTCTTGATTTGATTTGTTTCCATCTTGGTTAGAGTATTAGTAAAAATGCTGCATTTTTGTTTCTGTAATAGTTTTTTTTATATTAGATTTGTATTATCTTTGAAGTATTTTTATTTATGATATAATTTTTTTATATTCGTCCCCTTTCAATAAAATTCCTGCCTCCGCCACTAATTCTTCTCGGGTGTATAGTTCCCTGACATATGAGTAACTCTTGGTAATTTTTAAGTTGAAGCCTTCAATTTTAGTAACACTGACACTGAACCTTTTATTGCAGGCCAAGATTCTGTATAATGTTCCTTTCTCTGAAAATGAGCGCCAAAACATCAGGCTGGTAATTCAAAGCAACTTGTATAGGTACCATGGGATAATACTGGAGGCACGCAAAATTTTTGAAGAGAGTTTGCGCCAGAAAACTAACGCACGGCATTTTTTGATGAATCAACTTCTTCTGGTATTTGTTTTGTTTGGATAAAAATCTAGCCAAGATTTTATATTAATATATTATGTTTTATTTTACCAACTATTTTTATTATTAAAGTATTTTCCTTAATGATACTTTGTCCTTATTTTCTTGTAGTGACTAGTGATAATAATCCCATCACATATATACGTGAATACTGATTTCCCTGCGGATGTACGGAGACTTAATTATTAGAAGAGTAACTAACACCTTACATGCATACAACCGAATGCCACCAGTTATTCGGGAAAAGATGTGACATCAAAAACCTTAACAAATAGAGCCCAGCTATGCGCCACCGTTTTAAAGTATGAACAAAATCAGTAATCACCCATTACTCAGTTACTCCGCGAAATTCCCACGGTTTCACTTTTGCATACTACAATGTTGTCTTATGCTCAAGCCCTCAATCCAAACCATTATCTCCATCTATATATATAAACAAGAATAGAAACAAGGTTTGTCGTATTCAAACATACCACCAAACTGTCTCATTATGTACCTTACACATGAATATGATACTATATATAAATATATATAGTTGGTCCTATATATTCTTCTCACAAATATCATATCCTCCAATTAAACTAGTGAAAATAAACAAGTTTTAAATTCCATTCCTCTTTCCTAGCTAGACCTTCGTACTTCCTATTCCTTTCTCATTTCATTTCCACACGTGCCAAAAATACCCTTGCTTTGCTTGCAAATAACACCACAAGCATGGCATCATCATCATCATCAAAGAGGCATCCATTGTACCATGGAATCCGTTGCCGCGGAGGAAAATGGGTTACTGAAATCCGCGAACCGCGAAAAACAAACCGCATATGGCTGGGGACGTTCCTGACGCCGGAGATGGCGGCCGCCGCCTACGATGTGGCGGCGTTGGCTCTGAAAGGCGGCGAGGCGGCTCTTAACTTCCCTGACTCGGTTGGCAGGTATCCGGTGCCGGCATCCAATTCCCCCGCGGACATCCGCTTCGCTGCCATTGCTGCAGCAGAACTCATGAAGCCTGAAGCCAACAACAACAATAACGTTAATGCGTCAACAACAACAACTAATGCAGCAGTTCAATCTGATAACAATGATGTTTTTCCTTCGTTTGAAACTGAGTTTATGGACGAGGAAGCCATATTCTCCATGCCAAGTTTGCTGGTTGACATGGCTGGGGGAATGTTGCTATCTCCTCCCAGAATGAGCCCTCCCTCCGATAACGAAAGTAATTATGCAGGACAAACTTTGTGGAACTTTTGATCCCTCTATATAAACCAATTGAAGTAATTAAACTAATATAATCGAATTAATAGGAAAATGTGGTTAATTATAGGTATCGAAGTGAGAACTTGGATAGTTAATATGTAAATTAATTAAATTGAGAACTAAGGGTAAAACTATCACTCAAATTAAAAAAACTTAGGGTAAAACTTAGGGCTACTTTGTTCTAAGACCATGTGTCTCTGTGTGTTTTAGTAGTTCTACAATATGTACGTCTATATGTGTGTATTGCGATGCTTGTGATTTGTGAGAATGCGTACCTGTTAATCTGGGTGCTTTGTATGAGAAGTTTCTTTATGTGTTTTTTTTTTTTCTTTTCTTTTACTTTTTTTATGTGATACATTTGAATCAAACTTTTGCTTTTCTTTTTTGCCTCTTCTTTAAATAGTATGCATGATTTTTCTGTTGTTACGTTCAAGAGTACTAAAACTGGAAATAGGAGGGAGACATAAAGTATGTAGCAGCTTGAGAGATGAATAAGAAGATCTCTCTATTTGGGACGCAAAGGCTAGAAAGCGCGTAGTTTATGTGCTTTAATGGAAGAAAAATTCCTAGATGCAACTAGAGTAAGACATTTTTCTTACTATAATTCATTCATTGTTCACCATGTCAGCATTGTGGGTCATTGTTGTTTCCTACACTAATGATAATTTTTAATTTTTCTAGATAGATTAATGATAACTTTTATTTTTTCTAGGTAGATTACTAAAATGGTGAACAATAAATGGATCAAAGTAAGAAAATGTCTTGCTACAAGTCCTCCTAAGAATTTCTCTTAATGGAATGATATCTGTCGTGAACTCATTTGCTCAATATGCACAGGAAATGCCGACTCCGTACCATGCTTAAAATTTATTTTGTTCGCACACTACTTTTTTCACTATTTTATTTTTATAAAATGGTGGACAATTCTGCACTCTAGAATGTCAAATTAATATTTACTATTATTTTTTCTTATATTATTTTTTATATTTAATGTTGAGCGTGTGAATTAATTGATATGAAATTGTTTTACGTGATTATTAGTACAATGTCTGTTCAAAACTAAATAATTAAAAATATATTAATATATTTTTCCTATTAATTATTGATTTTTATACAATAATAGTGTAAGGTTGAAGAGTTACAATTTTTTAATAAGATATATTATAAATAAAAAAGGTTTTGTATATGAAAAAATATATATTTAATTAACCCCTTGAGTGATATTCTTAACTGAATTTCAAATTAATCAAAATTTAAAAAAGTTCTAAATAAAAAAGAGTTGCTAGAAACAAAATGTGTGAAAAAAATATAAATTATTTGCAAGATTTTCTTTTATTAAGAAAAATGTGTGAATGAATATTATAATTAGCTAGACCAATATAATAAAGTTGGGGGAGCGATAATATGTAATTTATAATTTGAGTTAACATCTACAGATGATATTACTTGATTAAACCTTTCCACTGTTCAGTTGTTTGAGTTGCAATCATGGGAGGTGGCCTTTCCTCTCCTTATTTTTTGTCATCTGACTGCTACTAAATAAACGGTTAACTCTAGAAATGAAAAGAAAAAGAAATTTCACCTACACGATAATTGTGTTTGTGGTGTGTTGACGATTATATATAGTTAATCCAAATCAAAGCTAAATTGAGTGTGTGTTTTTTTTTATTTATAGAAATCACATAATATTACTAGGCAACGAAACTTTTCCTTCACATATTTAAGAAAATATGAAAAAGGGAATGGGGAAGGTACTAGTCATCTTCCCACATAATAATATCTCTCAAAATTCCCAAACGAACTTTTAAGCTTTAAGAATATAGAACACATATTGGGCCTACATGAAATAATTTATTTTTTGAGGGGATAAAAAATTGAAAATGATCTTCACATTGCATATCAATATTACTTGCATCTTTTTATTTGAAGGGGTGGAAGAAGGGGAGGGTGGAGTGTATCTTAAACTGTATGTTATTTTAATTAAAATAGGGTAAAAAGGTTATAATTATTATGCTCTTGGAAAAAATGGGGTAAACAAATAGCTTGTAAATAACAATTGTTGGTAAGAATATCTGTCATTTCTCGCTTCTATCAATTGACAAGGCCAAGGATAGATCGATTAGTGTACAAGTTTTTTTTTGGCAGTCAATTACTGTATAGTTTAGTGTCCTTAATTTAGACATACTAATTAAGTTAATAAAGTACAACAGTAAATATAATGTTTGATATTTAAAATAATTAATGTGCTATTATTTTATTAACCAATCAGTAAACTTAAGTTATACAATTAAGCTGAATCTCATTGTACAATGGCGTATATATTTAGGTTGGCCATTGCCGTTCCCGGTTGTACAGAAAGGTTCGATGCCAAAAGTAAAAATATAGAGCCAAAAAGCTGTGTACGAAGTTAAACAACTTAATTCAAGACGCTGGATAACATGTAGTGTCCTGATTATGCCTGTAGGGAAAGCTTAGGATCCTTTCCTAAAAAATTTGTTTGATAAAATATTTTAATTAGTTTTTAATTTTTATTAGTTGAAAAATTTGTTTGGCTTTTTTAAAATGTTAATTTTAATTTTTAATTTTTAATTTTAATTTTTTTTTATATTTTTTATCCTTAAACATTTATTAGATTTCCCTTTTAACCTTTTATTTAAGGTAAAATTGTATTACTTTTATCTTTTTGTAATTTTATATTTTTTAATTACTTGATATAATTTTACCAAATAATTAAGATTCAACTAGTTAGTTTTTCAGTTTTTTATTATCAATTAGTTTTCTAACTTCTAACAAACTTTTTGATTTCGATTAATTTTGTTAAACATAACCCAAATAATTTAGTTAAAGATACTTAAATTAATTTATTTCCTTTAACAAATTAAAATGATAATCAAATCGGAAAATATATATACTAATCAACACGAATCTTAATTAAGTGGTGTTAATTTATTGGAGACAATTTTCATTCTCTTTCCTAGGTGATGGATGATTGACTATTTTTAGATTCATGTGAATTCGTTCAGGTAGTTTTCGTATTAAATAAATAGCTCTCCTCTAACAAATTAAATAGGCGATACATCTGATTATATATGCATGGTAGTTTTCTTAGGCCACCCCAGTGCTTATTCTGTGTTAATTATTGCTTTCTCGCAACCAAATTTGAGAGAATTGAACGTACAAATTCTTTGTAGAGAAAGGGAAAATATTACATGGTTTGAAACTTATAGTTTTGACTAATTTTTACGTGTATCACGTATTATATTTTTTAATTTATGAAAGAAAGTTAGTAAGATATCGTATATTGAGGTTAATGATCAGGACCATCCCATGAATGTTTAACTAAATAAGCTGTTAATCTGATCATAGATGATTGGTATTTTCACAGGTCTGCCAGTGCTTGTTCTGTGTTAATTATTACATTCTTGCCACTATGTTTGAGAGAACTGGATATACGAATTTCTTCTATGGAAAATAAATACTACTGTTACACAATCCTTGTAATTTTAACTAATTTTTACGTAAAAGTTTTTTGTTTTTTTTGTCCACATGTATTTTTATAAAAGATGATTTTATTAGAATCAAATAAAGTTATTATATAATTTTTTTAAATAAGTATTTAATATAAGTACATAATCATAATTTAAACTCAATATATCATTAAGTTAAAATAACTCTATATCAGTTAATTAAAGTGTTTGGTGAATGGTGATGATCATATTTTATTAATTTCTGACTAAAAAAAGATGATAATGTGTTATATAGAAATTAGTTAGAGGATACTGTATCATCCAACCGCCTAATACCAAGTGTGACATTCTGCCGTGGAAGCCCTAATATATATGTTATGAAGAGTGTTTCACCAGCATTAATAAGAGACAACAACCAATGTGTCACACGTAAATTTTTTTTTTTAATCCAAATGTTATACGATCAAAAGATATTACCAGACTGTCACACGTTATATTTCGCTATACACTCCAACGAACTACATAGATATACAGTGAGTTATGTATAGTTAATAAAATTAATTTTCAACTAAATAAAAAGTTATTTGAAAATAAAAACACAGTTAGAAAATCTATTTAAAATTGATTTAATTCTTATAATCAATTTAAAATTGATTTAAAATACTGGTTTTTATTCAAAATAATTTTAAAAAAATTGTATTATTATACAAAACTAATTTAGTTAATAGAACTAATTTTTAACTAAAATAAAAAATATTTGAAAATTAAAAACAGTTAAAGAATCTATTTAAAATGATTCTAATTCTTATAATCAATTTAAAACTGATTCAAGATATTTCAATTTTAAATAAAAATTTATTTAAAAAAAAGTGAAATAATTTGAAAAATAGTTGATTTAATTTTTTATCATATTTTTTTACTCATTTAAAAATTAATTCTATTAACTAAATTAGTTTTGTAAAATAATACAATTTATTTTAAAATTATTTTGAATAAAAATATATCAATTATCATCAAATTCAGTTTAAAAAATATATAAAAATAAAGGGATGTAATATATTATAGGAAAGTGGAAAAGCGAAATACTCTCTATCATGTTAGCTTACTCTACACGTCAGCATGTGTAATTTACTAGAGTGTCTAAATACATAAAAGTCTCGTAATATTTTTTGGTTGTGTGACACTTGGCTAAATTATTTTTTTTGGGTGTGACATATTGCTCATAATTATTGCAAAAATTTCCAAGTCTACAGTCTCAGTAAATTAATTAAATCAGAACAACAGCCAACCGATTGTCTAGTTCAAGTGTGTACTTAATTACTGGTCCAGTGTTGATGAGTCGACAGTCATCAGATGCATGAGGAGGAAGGAAGACCAAAAAGATTGAACAAGACAGGATTGATCGAAAAGGGAATGGGGGACCAAATAAATGTCAGTGATGTGCAGAAATTAGAGCAGCAAACTTTGACTACAGTGGCGACACAAATGGCCGACATCTTTCCCTCGTCGCTTTCGTTCTTCATGCTCCAATCCTATCAAAGCATTGGTTGGTCACCTCTCTCTTTCTCTCTTTTCCTTTTTTCCTATAATTGGGAGCATATCTCGTTTATAATTATATGCATGTTTTAATATCGCGGCCAAACCACTAGTTTTTCTTTTTTTTTTTTCTTACGTATTAAAAATCTAAGCTACGACACGAGGGGATTCTGGCTGGTTCATTGTTGTCAATCAAATTAATGCATGTCAGAAACCGGAAAATTGAATATTCAAACACGATCCATACGCGACCGTCTCTAGTAGTACCTTTTTCTTCTTTCTTTTTTAGTACTATTGTTTCATGTTTTCAACATTTATATGTAATATTGTACATAGTATTTATTTTTTTTATTTTTTTAGATGGACAATTTAGAAAGACATTAAAAATAAAAGAACAACTTTTTACTGTCCAATATGTACGATCAATTAAAAATCATTTTTCATTCTTTCTCAATAATTTAATTTAAAATGTATAAATAGTGTAAAAAATGTGTAAACTCTCATGTAATGATATATATCAACATATATGATAATTGTAGAATTTTGTAATAATTATTTATAAGTCACAAATAAAGTGAATTTTAACTTATTGGTAGTATTGAACTTTTATAGACATTAATTTTGTGGTATAATTTTTACATTGACATTGTTTCAAGATTTTTCTCTTAATTTACGTATCATTACATGTAGTGTCACTCATGTGTATCTACTTAGCGCATGTTTGAGTTGTTATCCAAAATAATATAATAGTTGTATTGAGGATTTGGTATAATATAATTAAAAAAATGTATTGGTCAAGCCTATTGTTGGTAGATATCAGTCTTCTATTCAGTATGTCGAGTTCTTTGTAAATATATTTTAACGCTCTACATCTGCAGTCTACTTCTATATTTATAATGGTAGAATTTGACAAATATTGGGATAAGAGATTACCTAGTTGTGAGTTAATGGGATAAATGATAAAGTGGTTATTATCCACTAATATTTCAGATAACTGAGTTGTAGGCTTGAACATTAAAAAAGTAATTGTATTTGAAAAATATATTTATGACCAAGTTGCATCGAGGATTTGCTTTATAAAGTATAAAGTAATAATATAAATATTTTAATATATACTCTAGATGAAACAAAAATAAAATTGAATAACGAATTAGCTAGTTGGTATGGTGCGTGTAAGACAAGTGTTCAGTTCCTCAATTTCTTTCTTGAAAGAGAAGATAATAAAGGGAGCATCCGAGACACAATCATATTCCTCTTTTCGGCCAGATTAAAAAGGTTGGATATTGTCAACTATTGTTGTTATGATATTATTAAGGAATTAAAAAATATTATTATAAAAATCATAAGAAAATAAATAAATAATACAATTTTGCACGTACATCTCAATAAAAAAATTGTTATTTTAATTTCGGTCTTAATTAATGTTAATAAATACTGATTTTTGTATAAGGAATATAACTAGTTAACATTTACCTAAAAGATTAGCTATACGTGCTTACTTGACTTCCTCGCAAGTCGCAATAGGCTGAAAGGACATCGAACATCAAAATGTGCAATAAGTGGTCCTCCAAATATGTCTCCCCAACAATCCCACTTACGAAGTCCTTGTGTGGCTTTTAACTTTCATGATTATTCTTACTATTTTTTTCTTTTCTTTTTCTAATTGTTGGTACGATCTAATAATCTTTGTGCTTTGTTTAATAGTCTTTCAACTTTTTTAAATTTTGATTTCAGCAGTTTTGGTCCATCTTTAATTTTTCATTCTCTGAAATTCTACTGCTAAACGGAGAGAGTACGATATTAAAAACTAAAAAGTACATAATACTCTTTGATATATTAATATTAAATATTTAAGAAGTTAAAAACATTTGGAAAAAATATAAAGAATCTAAAATAATATTTAAAAAATTAGACTAAAATATAATTTTAATCCTTCTAATTTTCATAATCCATAATTTTTGTCATTATAATTTAAAATAAAAACATTTAATCTCTTTAATTTAAAATTGATTTGATAAAATAAAAAACTAAATATCTTTATTTTAAAATATAACGACTAAAATTAGGAAATGCATTTTAGCCTTAAAATTATTAGGCTGAATCAGACAAAGTGGGCCTAAACTGGGCCACCTATGCAGTACGCCTACACTCTACTAAAATTGCACGCTATTTGGATTCAATAAAGAATACAAACCAGATCCAAAAAATGGGTTAGGAAACCCAAGCCCACGAATTTGACTCACAATTCTCCTAAAATTCAACATATTCTTGAGTTATTTTTTAGGTATAGATTTGAAATTCTCATCTCTGTGCCGTATCTGTGCCAAGGAATAGGGAGAGGAAATGGACCTAAGAGGGCGCCATCCCTCTCTTCCTTCAAAGACAGTGATGTTGCCTCCCCAGATCTTTTTTTTTTTTTAATCGTTCATGAATTGAGATCTGTGTTGCTGTTGGTGTTATTGCATATTTGGTTCTTCTCCTCCTCCTCAAAGCTCTATTTTTTCATGTTGCTAGCATTAGCATTTGCTTTCCGTAGGGATGTTGTAGAGAGAGAGAGTAAAAATTAATTTTTTTGAAATTGTTGCATATCTTGAGAATTCTTGTAGAAGAACTAAATCTCCACATAGAAATGTAACAAAATGCTCCAATAATAAATCTTAGTAAAATTAGACCTTGAGACTAAGCTCTACTTGCAATAATAACCCTTATTGGAATGCTCTTAGTCCATACCCATAGTTATCATACTCAAGTTAACCTGAGCCCCAGGAATCTTACCAATCTAAGCCGCATGTTAAAAACGAACGTGCACGTGATCTGATTTCATCTAGTTAGGCTGAGTGTGACTCAACTTTAAATTAGTGACTTGATTAACTCGATGAATTATGTAATGTTTTACAATTGAACATTGAACAACATCACTCATATGAGGTAATTCTATTAATACCTTAATTATACTTGTGTTGGTTAGAAATTTATTTACTTTTTTTTACCAAACATAACCACATCTTAAAATTTAAAATGATAAAGTCACTTTCAATTTTTTCTTGGCTAATTAACCATGAGATTTCAACAAAAGAGTTACTCCTTGAGTAACTTAATCATTTATCTTCATCAAAACGAGATTTGGATTTCCATAAAAAAATTATCATCTATTTCTCTTTCTTTGCTAAAATAATTTTTACCATCTATGTATGTCTTTTTTTTTTTTTTTTTCTGCTTTCGTTCTTCACATGGGTTACATAATTTATAGGGGGTTGGTCACTTCTTATACTAGGTTTGGGTTTATTAATAATTTTGACATTTTGAAAGAAGAAGAAAAATAGAATTGAGTCTTATTTCCTATTCATACGTAATGCTTTTCTTGTGTATTGTGCTATTTTATATGATCATAAAGCAAGATTTTAACTATAAAAAAAATAGACAATAAATCATAATTATTTTTTTACTTTTTTTATATCTTTCAGGAATATTAATTATTGAACTGTATTGTTACATGGAAGTGGAGGGCATGGAAAGTTATACTTTTGAGAGTCTGGATGATGATATAAATTTCAATTTCAAACTATTTTTTTAGCAAAGACGGTAAATATATAAAATCTTGTTTTGATATAGATAAGATTTATAAATATCATGGAAAATATTATTTAA
Organism: Glycine tomentella; assembly: GCA_007407185.1. Lineage (NCBI taxonomy): Eukaryota > Viridiplantae > Streptophyta > Magnoliopsida > Fabales > Fabaceae > Glycine > Glycine tomentella. The sequence continues at coordinate 2,397,222 of PYAF01004847.1, read as the reverse complement.
TGTTATCATTACTGATTTTATCAATTATTTTATTTAGAAATAACAAAATCATATCTCATGATAATTATAAATTTTAATTTTTTTAAGTGAATAAATTTCAGTCTTTAGATTATTTAAATCAAATGGTTGAAATTTGATATAAAACATTAATTTTTACTCCTGATGTAAATGAATATATATATATATATATATATATATATTAGATTATGTCTAATAGACAACAATGATAGTTTTAATAAATAAATGACAATGATATATTTTAAAATTTAACTTAAGAATGTATATATTGAATTCTAAAAAATATATTATATATATAATCAAAATTTTAAACAAATTTATGATCATACTTGTCAATTTATTGAATTTTACTCAAATTTAAATATCAAGTTTACAAATTTACATGAAAATATTTATATTTTTCTAATATAAATTAAATTGTACGGATTAATTAATGACTAACTGAATTAACCTCACATTTAAATGATTCGGTATTTCAACTGAAATGAGTCGGAAATCATTTCGCATGACATCTTTTCTTCTTACTTTACACACGAGTATACCAAAATTCTAAACACGTTTTTAAACTCTGGTTCCCCAAACGGTCCAAACCGTTAGCGTTAAGGTTCGCAACAGCTTGTGACAATGAATGTCAATCTAGGGATTGGAATTTGAGGCATGACTCAATCAATGAATGAATCCTTGCATGTTTCAACTCTCCAGTAGCCAAAGCAAGTGTTAACCGTGGGCCGCCACTTTCACACTTCAACTGGCACCATACGACAAATTACAAGCCTACACTTAATGCCAACTGTACCCGTGTCCGTGTCCACATCGTAGTCACGTGCCTTATTTCACCTTCCTTAATCCCCATAACCTCAAATACCTATATATATATATACACTCCATTCACATACACTCCAACTCTCACACTCAATTCAATTTCACTACTTCCATCCCACTCCACATCTCAACTCAACTAAGCGGAAACCAAACCAACACAAACAAAAACATCTCTCAACAAATGAATATTCTCGGACAATCACTCCACCAATCAAACAACGGGAGCTACTCTTGTTCGTCGCCGGAGACTGCAAGCTCCTCTAACCTTCCGAGCACTCCGAACACCGTTCACTCCGACGAGGAAGTGAACACATTAGCATCGGCGCATCCTAAGAAACGTGCGGGGCGTCGAATTTTTAAGGAGACGAGGCATCCCGTGTACAGAGGAGTGCGGCGGAGGAACAACAACAAGTGGGTCTGCGAGGTTCGTGTTCCCAACGACAAGTCCACGAGGATTTGGCTCGGAACTTATCCAACGCCTGAGACGGCCGCACGTGCGCACGACGTCGCCGCGCTCGCGCTTCGAGGTAAGTCGGCGTGTCTCAACTTCGCCGACTCGGCGTGGCGGGTTCCCTTGCCGGCGTCGACCAATGCGAAGGAGATTCGGCGCGTGGCGGCGGCGGCGGCTGCGGCGATTGCGGCGGAAGACAGCTGCGGCAAGCAGTTAAGGAATAATGCGACTGATGCCGTTGCTGATTTCGAAGTTAGCAGCAGTGACATAGGCGTTGATGAAGATTGCAATAACAATAAAGCTTCGCAGAGGTTTTGTGATTTGGATGAAATTACAATGCCAGATGCACCGGTTTTTGAGGACATGCATGAGTGGCTTCAGTGTATGGCTGATGAACCGTTAAGATCACCTACTTTTGTAACATATGTTAATGTTAGGGATGTCTGGAACTTTGTGGAGGATGATGCTGAGGTGTCCTTGTGGAGCTTCACCGTCTGAAGAGCATGTAATTTAGATTTTAGAGCATCTTTAATCTAATATCTTGAATTTAATATCTGAAATTCATTAGATCTTTCAATAAGGGAGGTGAAAAGATATTCAATATAGAGATTAAATTCTTGTAAAATAATCTTTAAGAACTAGACATTGTTCAAAAAAATATCTCTTTCTTTCTCATAATAAGATTTACTGCTAAAGAAACAAAATGAAGAGAAAAAATGGAGAGATATTGAAAGATGCTCTTATGTGTATTTAGTGTGTTTATTTTTCTTTCTATTCTTTTCGTTTTTGGTTTTTGTACATAATTAGGAACGGAGGAGTACGAAATTAAAATGTACTAAGACCGAGACGATATAAGGAGCTAGCTATCTAGGCAGGAACACAAAAGTATAAAACAATGTAATTTTCTCATTCAGTTGTTTTTGTAATTCTCAGGATACATTGAGGAACGGTTAGTAAAATAAAAATTCTATTTTCATCAATACATTATCAAAGACACTCACTTATAGCAATCCTCCCACGTTCGATAAATAAAATTTATGTATAGATAAGTGCAAGCTAGCTGAGTGCATGATTCATCATAAACGTACAAAATTCAAATTAGGCACTCAACAATTAATATGTTATATGATCAATGTATATGTGAAACAAAATTTTGGCTTTACGTACAGTTACATGAAACAAGTAGTAAATAAAGGCATCGGATAAGTAACCTGTGTTAAAAAAATCACAATTTCTGTGACTTACTCCTTCATAGATAGTGTATTAGTGGCAGGCATTACCAACGATGAGGACATTGAAGCTCAAGGATCGATAAAAAACTAGGAGGACTAATTATCACAGCCAGAATAAGAAAAGCAAAGAAAACCATACAACAAGGAGTAGTAACAATTCTTGAAGCTATTGAACCAAAATTATTTCAATGTATGATTAACTCATGGCTTGATAGTGTTGTTGTTGACTTTCCTTTTTTTAGAATTAAATAAATTTATATATTTTATTTGTTTCAGTAGTTGATAGTCTCGGTGACTTTTCATGTGCACCACTAGGAATTAAAGCATTACATTCATAATTGGTATATTTAGAATAATTAAAAGTTGATTGTCTATATGTACACAAGATTCTAATGGAATGAAGAGACTTGAAATTTAAGATAAATACTTGTGTATTATGAAAGTATTATCTAGGTTTCTGAATCCGTACAAACTTATCAAAAATTATCCATCACCCTTGTGGCGTTGGAAGTGATGTCTTCCACCTGTCCTCAAGCGATCCATAACTAGAATCATGTCAAACAATCTCGACTTTTTGATAGAATGAGTGACTTTTATAAACCATATCACAAGCCAACCCAAGTTACTACCCTTTTTCCCATGTCTTGGAAGAAATACCTCACAAATCACCTTGAGCATGAACTTTGCTATCTTTGTTATGGAGGGAGGCAACAACACATGGCATTCGTTGAGGTTGCAAAGGGAGATTTGGAGGCTATTGTTGGGGGAGGTGGAAGGACTTTGTGGCCTAGGTTACAAGAAATAATTATTGGTCATACTTTATTTATCTTCATCAAACTTTATATTAATTAAGATCTCTCTCTAATGAACTAGAAAACCACAAAAAAACTCATACCATATATATAGGAGGTAGTGTAACGGAAAACTCATTTATTGTCAAAAGAACACTTGTAATAATACATGTATTTTAAGTAAAGTTTGAAGGTTTACATACCAAAGCTTTTCATATTTGCAATTTTTGAATTATAAAGTACTTGAAATTTTACATATCCTTTTAATTTACTCTTCGATAAACTACTCTTCAAATTTCAAAATCCATATCCTTATAATTTATTTTTATATTTTTATCTTGATAATTTAGACACCTTTTATTATTATATTATTTCTTTTCAAGACATGATTTTATCATGTTGTTTATCAATACTAGTATTTTTATATGTTTTTCCTTAAACTTATATTTATAAATTTTACTTTAATTTAAAAATATTTAATTTACAATTTATGTAACGTTCTAAATTTCATTTATTTAATTTCTTAACTACTTAATTAATTATTTTATATTATATTTTTATTTTATTCTTTTGTCTTTCAAACTAAATAAAATAAAATGAAATTTCGGTAGACACAAAAGAAATTAACAAAAGGAACGAGATATAAACATACACCATATTACATGCCTCGTCTATTTTACATTGTCATATTCATACTAACTATATCTGACATTCCATATGTCATAGTACTTCAAACACTTTTATTTAAGTACAAAGTTTTTCAGCCAGTATTTAAACATAGTCTTCGGTACTATCTCCGTCACTGAGTACGATGATGGGGTCGGTAACCAGGTTTGGATACATCGGAGCAAACTGAGAGAACGGATTGGATGGGTCAAACTCTTCACTAAACACCGAAATTGGAAAATGGGCGCCGAAGTAAATATGAGCACGCAGTACAGGATGCATAGTTACTACATAACAGTTTCTGACTTCATCCACATACCAGGCAATATCCAGTGCATCAAGAAATATTATGATCGAAGCCATCTAAAATAAGAATAAATCTAGTGAGAAATAAATTTCTCAGTAGGCAAATCTAAACCACCAAATAGGTTAGTAGGTTATGAAATAAGACAAAACTAATTCATCAAATAATTTAACAGATAAGTAAATAAATCAATATATCTGAGCAAATGTGTAAAATGAATGTATGAATGCATGCAATGAAATGCAATGGTCACAGGTGCACATGGCCTCTACATATGTACATTATGTAGGAATGCTGTTAGCATAGGCCCGGTCTTCAAAACTCGGGTCAATCTCATAAATTCATAGGTCCGTTTTGGAAACCCGGATCATTCTCATTCATACCACAAAATTCATAAGATAAGAAAAATATTCCTATTCTTACAAAAAGCAAGGTAGTTAATAATTAAGTATTCTTCTTTCATAAGCAAGGTAGTTAACAGTTTATACCTTGTTCACATAAAATTTCATCAACTAAAATAAATCTATTTAACCTTTACGGGATGCCGATTTTTAGTGGGATAATAATTGTAGTAAAAAACTGGGTTAGTGAAATAATGAGAATAATATATATATATATATATATATATATATATATATATATATATATATATATATTTAAAACACAGTTAGTTATAGCAAAATTTAGTACTCAGAATAACTGTACTCGTATTACTTATAGCCTATGAGGTTTACTTGCGGTTTAACCAGGTTTATTATATATATATATATATATATATATAAAAGACATTAAATAATTACTTAAGTACTATAGCTATATATATATATATAAGATAACTATTTACGTATTATAGCTATATATATAATATAAAAGACATTAAATAAATTCTTAAGTACTATAACTGCTTATTTGGAAAGGCCGAGGTAAATATGGATATATAAGGAGGAAGCATTACATGGAAGTAAAGCTTACAGGCTGCTGGAATCCATATATATATATATATAAGCATGGTATGGCATAGGTACTACTGAGGTGCTTCTAAATGTAAGGCTAGTTAAACTACATGCACGTGGTCAGGGCTGCTGGGTTCTATTTATTCCTTATGAGTCAAGATGTATGTGTATAAATACCCTAAAGAATAATTAATGCAGTATCTATGGACTGAGATGCATGAATAGAGATATTTAAACTATTATTATAAGTGTGCCGAGATACTCTTCCTAAGTTTCCTTCATATATATATATATATATATATATATATATATATATATTCTAGGTTGTTGCATCTTGCTAAAAATTCACAATATCCTATTTATGGTAAAACTTCAATCTTTAACTAATGAACGGTTAACCATGGCCTAATAAATACATAACTTAATCGTAAATTTTAGTTTCAAATTTTGAGATTAAAGCCTAGCCTACCTGTGATAATTTTGGTGAGTTGCTTTGAGAGCTGCTAGAGTAATTTTAAGTGAGAAAGAGAAGTGAGGTGAGAAAACTGAGAGATTTTTGGGGCATAAATTTTGGAAGCTGCCAAGCTATTTTTATACTGCTGGTTGTGATAAAATATCTAAGCTTCCTTATCTCATTCATCATTACTATTATTTCTCTCATTAATGCATGCATTTACGTGGAACAACTGAGAGCTTAGCTGAGGGGGTTTTGCCAACTGGAAGATTTCCTAAGGATTTGGATTCAGCTTATAATTCCTCACGTGGCTGAGAACTAATGCTAGAGTTTGCATTAATGTTTGTTGAAAATTATTTTTAATTTTTTTTAATAATATTACCTATTCTATTTTTATAATTTTATAATTGAGGTTATTACAATTATTAAATATAAGTTAAAAGTATAATAATTAGTTATGCATTTACCCACGGAAATATCCATCGGAAATTACCCATGAAATTATCCGTCGGAAATGCTAAAATTACCGACGGAATATTGTCCGTTATAAATTTCTCACGGATAATTCTGTCGGTAATTTTCAACAGATAATTCCTTCGGAAATTACCGACGGAAATATCAGTCGAAAATTTCCCACAGAAATATCCGTCGGAAATGCTAAAATTACCTACGGAATATTGTTCATCGGAATTATTCCGTTGGAAATATTCTTTATTTATTTTTCACAAATTTTTCAGTCGATAAATCCGTCAGAAATTAAAATATTTCCCATGGAATATTTTCCGACTAAAATTTCCGTCGGTAACCTAAGTATTTCCGACAGAATATTTCCGACGAAAAATAATCCATCGAAAAATATTTTCTGTCTATAAAATCTATCGAAAATGTTAAAATTACCGATGAAATATTATCTATTGGAAATATTTCATTGGAACAAAGTTTTTTTTTTGTAGTGGAAGAAAAAGATGAGATGACTGTGGGGACTCGGAAGTCAACAGGAGGATCAGAAACACGTGGCACGTGCCTAAGCGCGTGGAGAGAAATTCGGGAGGGAAGGGTCAACTACAGGTCTATTGGCAGTCCAAAGCAGCCAGTTCACAACAAAGTTCAAATTGAGCCAATAATAATAAATTAATCCCTCTCCAGATTCAAACTTTTATGAATATGAATTAAGAAGCATCGAAGCTTCTTCTTTCTTGCATATCCCCACTTACTCATAATATTCATACTAAATATTTTCATCGCATGCACGCTTCTCACTTCAATCTCTTAATTTGTCTGTTTCCCACACCACATTATTTTAATTATCTCACAGACTGTGTTTTAGTGTTGAGATTTTGAGATTTTCACCGCGGAACCTTCTTTAGTCTTTCCTTTCTGCGCATTCTTCAACAATATATACAGTCCCTAAGTATCTCTATATTTCTACACCATAGTCTGTTTAATTTCCTCTCTTCTCTCCTTAGTCCCTAGCTAGCTAACTTAAATTTCCTTACATATATGGCTTCTAGTGGTGGCAAATCTCATTCTCTAATAACTACCTCAAAACGCTCCGTTTTGCTGAAGGACTACCTGAGGGATGACCTGAGTTCATGTTCATCGAATGGTTTCAAATCGTTCCCACGCCGACAATGCTGCACCACCGTGGGATTTTTCATGGAGAAAGATCTCCAACTCCAACGCAAAAGAAGGAACACATTCACTCCACGGTCCACTACATCTTCTTCTTCTTCATCAACCATATTGGCTCTGCAGAGAGCTTCTGGAGCCATAATCAACGCGATAAAGTCACTGCCGTTGTCACACGAGAGTGGTAAAGCGAAGAAAGGTGTCACTGGTGTTCTTTCTAGAAGGTTTTCGAGGAAGGTGTTGAGTAGAAGGTTCTTCTGGAGAAAAGCGGCGGCGAGGGAAGAGGGAGGCGAAGGTGTGCCGCCGAGGAGGAAATCTTTCCGCGAACTCATTATGCTGGATCATGAGGAGCATCGTAAAGCGACGTCGTCGTTGAATGAGGATACTGATACTACCGTTTTCGCTGCGCATGCCTCGAGCGTCACCACCTCTTCAGGTTGTGGCAGTGAAAGCTGGGGAGACAGTGAATTCACTTTTGCGTCTACCGTTGCTTCTTCTTCTTCTTCCTCTGAGAGCTCCAACCAGAATTACCTCGTACTTGAGGGTACAAAAGAAGGTGCGCCACATCACAAGCTGGAACAAGTAGTAACCAAGGTAAGTAATTTCCAACCTGAATTCTTTTACTATCGTCTTTTTATTTTATGGATTTTGTCATGTCTCAAGTTATAATATCAATTGGACTAATCAGATCCGAAAAAAAAAAAAAAGAACATGAATGGTTTTTGAATCGGAGTCATCTGTTTTACATTAATTAGTAAGACAAAATATTTTAATAATGCAAAGTTTAAAATTGATTAGTTGAGATTTTAACTATTTTAAAATAAGAAAAACAAACTTTAAAAATGATTTGGTCCTTTAATAATGGTTGATATTATAATATTCTTACACATGTGTTTACTATTATTAGAATCTTTAATTGTTAATTTTAATTAATGATTTTTTTTGAAAGGCAATTTTAATTAATGATTATAAGTATTGCGTTGGAGGATACTATTCCCTTGATTAAACCATGCATGGGCCTTTTTTTTTTTGGTAAATCGTTGAGATGTTAAAGATTTGAGGATTGTTTTAAACCATGCATGTGCAAATCAACTTGGGGAGCACAGCTGATAGTGTGGCTTGCACGTGCAGGGTGTGGAGATAGTATGCCTGTAGAGGCACCGTGTTAAGGGCTTCGTTGTCCACTAAGCGCCTTCCGCGGCGCTGAAACTCACTGCAATTACTGACACTAATTAAGGACTGGTCATTTAAATCAAAATTGATTGAATTAATAAAAACTTTTATTAAAAATTATTGATAAAAATATTTAGAGGAATCCTAATAATACTATTTTTCATATACTTTTGTGATTCTAGGTGATTGATTAAAATTTATTAAAAATTACTAATTTTGATAAGTTTTATTTTTAATTAATATTTTTCTCTTCTAATTTATATTAAAAGAAAAATAAAATTTATCAAAATTAATAATTTTCAATAAATTTTAACAAATCACATTAAAAATATGAAAAAGAAGTACCAAATAGATAGAGTGTAGTTGGCCTTCCTCAAATATTAAATATACTAATACTATGAAATGTGGAGTATTTTTAACCATGCCTTCTTGCTTAACTTCACGTCTTCACCTAACATTATTTTGCCATTTTGGGCGCGGCGGCTAGGGATACACTACTTGACAAAGTTATACATTTCAGTGCGTGGTGGCACGTTAACGAGTAGGGTTGGGTTTACCTTGACTCCAATTTGACTTCATAGTTCGCAACTTAGCATAACTTTGACAAGTAGTATTTAAAAAGTACTCCAAAGTAAGAACACACACTCTTTCAAAAAAAAGAATACACGCTGGTTAACTTTTTTTAAGCTTTTCTTTGTAAGCTATGAAACTTAAGGAACAACCATGTTATCCTATAATACAATTAATTTACTTCTGAAATGATTAATAAATGGACTTGTGATTTGACAAAAATATAAACTGGCTAACTGCACTTGTGATTGGCTGGTTCATTTTCTTAATTATCGTGAACCACACTTTTTTTTTTTTTTTTTGCATTTTCTTCTTCACTTCGCTACATCTATAATTTATAATATATAGTCATACAGAATGAATATTTTGAGAGGCTTCATAATTGAAAACAAACATCTTTTTACCTTGATTTCAATAAAATCAGACTTTTAAAAAATAAAATGAACATAAACGAAATTTAAATATAAGAAAATTATAGTATTATCTGGTCTTTACAAATATATATCCTCAATTTAAAGTAAAGAGCGTAAATTTTATGCATTAACAACAATTCTTACATTGTGTATAAATAATATATCAATAAACCATTAAAGAAAAGTTTGATTTATTGAGTGATGTGCTTAATTTAATAATTTGATAGTATATAAAATTAAACTCTAAAATGAATCTAACATAAAAATTAAATTTCAAAGTTGGTTTTGTATAGTGAAGTTTGTTCATTTTGTCTCTGATTGTTTGAACTCTTCCCTTAATAAAACGTCGATCAGTTGTATTTAAAAAGCTTTGATATCTTTTTATCAAATGAAAATACGGGATAAGTGAACCTGTTCTCATGAAACAGGAATATTGGGCAAATGACGAGAAGGAACAATTTAGCCCTGTATCAATACTAGATTGCCCATTTGAAGATGAAGAAGATAATTACAAGTCTCATATCAATTCCACTTCCATTATTCTTTCCTTTTCTGAAGGTAATTCCCCCTCTTTCCCTCTCAACAAAAAAATATCATAAAATTTGATGAAGTTTTGCAGCATAAATACATGTTTTTTTCTTGGACAAATTAAATGAAAGTGTGTATATTTTATGATGTAATCACAGGAAGTAAACACAAGCACATGCTTAAAAGATGCCATTTTGAAAGCGTGGTTCCACTGGAGCCGGTGGTTTTGGAGAAAAAGTTCGCACGGTTAGAGCTGGAGGATGAACCACACAAGCATTCTACGAAACAATGTTCCCCCGTGTTAGTTCCAACATTTCGTCGTGACAACAATAACAACATCGAGGAGAATGCTCGCAATCTTCTCAACTTAGTTAAAAGGTCAATTACACCCAACGGTTTGATAACAAAGGCAGAGAATTTGCTGTTTGATTTCTTCAAGCAGGGTATTGAGGAAAATAAAGACATTGATTATTCAAAGAAGCTTCAACTTTGCAAGGTAGCTGAGGATTGGATACATGGGCAACCCCAAGAACCGTATTTGGGTTGGGAAGTGCAGGGAGGAAGGTGTGTCTACATTAGAGAGATGGATAAGTGTGAGGAGTGGAAAAACTCGTATCAAGCAATACAACAATTGGGTCAGGAGCTTGCAAACGAGGTATTCACTGATTTGGTGAATGAGTTCATACTTGAACTCACGACACGTGCTAGCTAGAAGAGATGTTGCAACTTGCAAGTATCTTCCTCAATTGTATTAGTAAAAGGACGAACTTGACACAGAGGTCAAATTGAATCTTGATGACTTAGTTAATTATAAGTTTAAATTTAATAACAGTCTTTTTGCATAACGTGGAAGTTCCAAGTAATAGAATATGTAATTTTTTATTAATTGTATTAGCCTCTTCTCCCTGTCTTGGGGACACGGGAGACTAAATTTTGGAAGGAACTATTAGGGGAAATTTTTATTTTTTAGTTATGATGTTTTTATTCCTCGTATCCTACATGAATATCGCTTTGACATCTAGAGTTTATTACGACTTGCGAGACACCAATTAACTTTTCTCCAACAGCAAGCAAAGGCGCACGCACACCCTCTAAAGCTAGACGTGTCATGACAAATCTTTTCTGTCGAACTCGAAGCTAATTCCTTATGATCATTTGCATAAGACAATTACCATTGAAATCAAGAATGTGGGTTCATGTCGATGATAAATAGTTGAGTGAGGAGATCAAATTAATATATATATATACACAGACGAGAGAATAAAATCTTCCCAACTTCTATACGTGAACTCTTAGGAACTTAATTACTTTCAAAGATTGAGAAATTGTATTTGTACAAAAACAATATATAAAATAAAAAGAAATAAAATGAGAAGAAAAAAGAAATGTAAGATGAGGAAGTAAATGTGACAAAAAGAAATAAAACAATATATGAAAATGATGTATCAATTTATTTATAAATAATATAGCTTTTTCTATAATTATTATATGCAGCCAGCAAACCATCATCATATTAGTTAAGGTACAAGAATATAAAGTATTAAATAAACATAAAATGTTTTGTATTGAAAATATAAAAATATTTGACATTTGCAAATGGCAAAAGCTAGACCATTTGAGGTGCAACAAAAGGGGCTAGACCTCGTATGTAAAAATTATGCCAACATGAAATAAGTAAATAATACTATACACTAAAAATAAAATAAATTATGCTTGGGACTTTCCTGGAAAAATAATAATAGTTGCACATTATATATAGAGTTTCATCGGTGGACTTAATTTCATCATATTATAAATATTTTTTAGTTGAATAAATACCTATATTTCTAAAGCAAAAAATAAATTATATAATATATTAGATACTTAAATTAAAGAGTTTGAATTACATGATAAAATTAGTTTTGAATAGATTATATTAATTTCACTAGCATTCTCATAATTTAAGTATCAGCAATATATTACTAGATACTAATTGTTGCTTGCAATTCTGAGATTTTAATATTCTTTTCAATGTAATAGAAACTCATATGATCAAACCATAAGTCAAAGTTGGGATTAAAATTTATCTTACGAAGTTAATTGAAAATCCAAGTAAGATTTAGGAATTGTTTGGGTAAGCTTTTCTAGAAGAACTTTTAAAAGAAGAAAATAAGAGGAAAAAAATGAAATGAACTTCTCTATAAGTAAAAATAAGTTCTCCATTAACTAACTTTTAGAAGCTAGCTAATATAGTTTCTCTAAAAAATAAGATGAGATCTACAAATTAGCTAATGGAGAGATCATTTTTACTTATAGAGAAATTCATTTCATTTTTTTTTCTTTTTACTTTTTTCTTCTAGAAGTACTTCTAAAGAAACTTACATCCAAACAGACTTATAATTAGACTCTACCAATTAAGACTTTTAGTTCATCAAAACGGGACAACTAAAGTTAGAGGTTGTGCATATAAGTCTAAGCCCATAATTTATATACAAGCAACTTTAGGTCAATATGAATGATGGGCTCGGGAGTAATACTTAGGCAATTGCTTCCTGCATCTTCATCTTTGCTTCCTACACCTAATTCGAAATGAAAAATTACATTCCAAAGTAGTCTTTTCAGAATGTAAAAGTTTGCATTCTAGAAACGCTAATCCGGATTCCAAAATAGCCTTTCTGAAAGCCTAAAAAGGTGTGGGAAACAATTATTGATATGTTGGAAGCAATTGCCTAATATTCCTTTTTTTGTAGGAAATCAAAGCTTTGTTCCCTCTAACCATGGCCCCTCAGATGACATGATATGGATGATGGTGAGAAGTGGATGCTTTTGCCCTTTGCTGTCCCTTAGTTTGTTCTTTTAATGTTTCAGCAATTACTTCATTGCATGTACTGATGTACACATCATCCTGTTCACCTGTGCATTGTGTGTTTGATTTCACTGACAGTTCAATTTTGTATATGCTGGAAATTTCCATGAGTGATTTACCAACTAGTGCCCTAGAAGTTTCCATTGGAAAGTGTAAAAATCTTTATACTAATAATGTATCGAAATTAAACTCATAATAATATAATAAAATATTTAAAAATTGAACTTATAAGAGGTCCATAACAAGTTACACCATGAGTCACACCAGTGGCGGACCCAGGAATTTTAATTTATGTCTGCCCACTTAGTGTCGGGGGTTCGAGGGCGGCGCCCCTGAAATTTTTTTTATAAAGAAAATTTAAATCGACACTTTATGTACAAGGTTATAAATCCGTTCAAAATATAGTTGTTTTTATAACAAAATACAGGTAATAGTTTGTTTTGTTAATTTTAGATGTAGGACTTTTACTCACTCTCATTTTCTTAGTTAATTTTTTTACCAATTAATTAATTTTTTAATATTAACTTCTTTGTCATGTGTTTAGGATTTTAGGTGAAGTGATTTTGATATTTGATTATGAAACTGCAGTAAATATCAATGGAAGAAAAATGAAACTACAGAAAATTGAGATTTTTCTTATAAAAAAGTGTGTTTTGTTGATAAAAGAAAATGATTATGAACTAGCACTATATACTTTATCATAGCAGAGACAAAGATCTTACGAATTTTAAAATATATTATTGATTCTCAATAACCCACTTATTACCACTCATCAGATCTCACATACAACTTATAATAAAAAATTTCAATATATTTCTGTTTTCAAAGACTATCCCTCCCCCTCACTGTGTGGCACACACAATCCTCACAATTTGACTTCAGTTCTATTTGTTATGTTTCTTTCATTAATATTTTGGCTTCCATGATCATTACTCTCAACCTTTTATTTAAAAGGCCATTACTCTCAACCTAATTGCATAGATAGAGAGCTATTGTCAATTTTTATCCTTCTTATCGTGATTGTTTCTATGGTCTTTTGATTATTTACATAATCATTTATAATATTCTATTCTACTCTGTGTAGCAACTGTTTTGAGGAAGCATTTGAAAAGTCATAACAGATATTAAAAAGGTAGCGTTTTTATTTTACCTTTAACAGATATTAAAAAAAAAAAAGAACCTAAATGTTTATGTCTGCACTTACAGACATAAACTTATATGTAGGTCCGCCTCTGAGTAACACTCATCCTTTTGTTAATTAAGCTCCCTTTCACTTAATGAATATGCAAACTTAGTACCTTAAATTGCTTAATTGGCAATGATCAAATATGTTGTCTATTGTGTGTGTTTCCATGTCTTATTGCCGAATAAATTAGAGGACACCGCATGGTAGTGGTGATTGGTGATAGACAATGTCATATTCATGGTTTGTATTACCTATCTAACTTTATCTGAATTAAATATATTTGTTTGAAGTTTTACCGTCCTGATTGACTTGGATAATGAGATGTCAGAAAGTGTTCTATAGTTTAAATATATTAAGAAAGGTGAATATACTTGTATAGAAAAACAAAAGGAGGACTAATAGTTCATCACTGTTGCAGTTGTTGAAAACTAAGAAGTCTATACACCCAATGTTCTTTGGAACTTGTTATGATACCTTTCCCAATCGGGAACAACTATAAGTGGTAGCTAGGCTGTGATAAAATAAAAAAATCCCTTTGAGTCATCCCTCTTTATGGATCTAGTAATGTTATTTTGTAGTATCCTATGATGAGTCATACATGAGCCTTTTAGAATTGCCTTTTTAAGCAGGTGGCTGGGAAATTCCATCAACCATTATTGAAGTTCAAAGAATGTTTTTGGTGTATATATGACACCAGATATTTGCTTTTTGAGTTTTTCAATTTTAATGATTCAATGCATATTATAAAACTTTTACACTTAGATTTGACTCTTGAGCGTTAAATGAAATTAAGTTAAAAGGTAATACTTCCCCTATAAATTTTGTTAAGGGCTATACGTGCAGAATGTTTAGTTATATTCTTAATATTGTACTGTACAATATTAGACCCTTTTGTATTTGACTTTTAATTCCGTTTGCAGTTGGAAATCTGTATTTGCCTTTAATTAAAAGGTCTCCAAATTAGATGTCTGTATTTGCTTTGGTGTTGAACTTTTGAATTTCTAACATTTATTCAGTGTTTCAATATGTCATACAATTATAGAAAACTGAAGTTGAAAGTTTACCAAAAAATTAAGTTACCTTCTAGAAACTTTGAATTGTTGGTTTAGTTTACACTTTAATTTTGTTTTCTTTTGCTTTCAAGTTATATTCTTTTTCTACAGCATCTCTGAATCTATCCAAGGGTATATGAAGTTAGACAAAAGATCTATTGCTGGAGATCTGTTATAACCGTACAAGTCTGTTTGTACTCTTCACAAATTGATAAGGAATATGAGTGTTTTGTCACTTTAGTTTCCCAAAAGGAGAATTGAATTTTTCTGTCAATTATTACTTCCTAGAAAATAAACAAGGAATCGAAACTGTTTCTTTGTTAAACATTTATAACTTGCATTTGTGTAGATTATACTTGTGCACAATTCATCCAGTAGTTACTATGAGATAAGGTCGTGCATACCATCATTCGTTCATAAAATTGTTGAATAGATAATGCAGTAGACACTACAAATCTTATCTAAATGGTATGTATAATATCATACAAATTACGCAACTAGTTCAAATCTAAAAGGCTTATGCCGTTTACATAAGAAATAAGAAATGGTATCAACTATACACTAGACAGCAGACACTAGTTAAGAAAACAAAGTAAAAAGTCTCTTCAAAACAAAAACAAAAAAAAAAGTAAAAAGTAATTAAAAATTAAAATCATTATTTGAAAGTACAGTATTTTTAAAAAGTACTAGTAATTGAGAGTATTTAATAGAATGTATTAAATATCCATAACCAATGACAATTGACAGATACATGAGACATTATAAAGCCATTAAATCGCCGCAAAACAACGATATGCTATTATTGTGCTATTAATTCCATTACCCAGCTGTAACCTGGCTAATCTAACCGTATTCAATTGTGTCCATTAAAGAACTTATTGTTTCTCTTTTTCCTTTTTCCCCGTTTTAAAAAATATGTGATACTTACTTTATTTAACAAGCTAAAGTTCGAATCCCGTGATCTTTATCCTCTAATAATGTGGCCAAGACTTGGCTCAAATGTTGTCCTCTCCCCACAAAAGGAATAAAGCCAGGCACGATGTAGGGCAAGTATTTCCAATTTTCCATTGGAGCTGTGATCAATGCAGCTACCTGAATTTTGGTATACTTCACTTTAATCAGTCTAAAAGATACGTAGGGTATTACATAATAAAAAATAAAAGATAAGGTATTATTGAACTACTCATACTGAGGTCGTTGGATCTAGGAGTGTTTATCAACCGATCCAAACCAATGCAAATCGCGGTGACTGAACCGAAAAATCGAAAACCGAAATAACCGAAAACCAAAAAATCGAAAACAAAAAAAAAACCGAAAATTTTCACCGGATTGGATCGGTTTTCGGATTGGTCGGTGAAAACCGATCCAATCCAAACCAATCCAATTGTAAACCATACCTTACCCTTTATCTACTTGGGTCTATTCTCTATCATAGTCCAAAAACCAAAAATCCAATACATTGCTCCTTATTTTGTCCAATGAACGTGTTTGTCTTATGAAAATTAGAAAATGATGTTTGTTTTTGTCCAATGAATGTGTTTGTTTATGTTAGATACTCCTTATTTTGATAAAAATAAGTCTCATAAATTTTATTTTTAGACTTTTTAAAAAACCAAAAACCGATCCAATCCAAACCGAAAAAAATTGGATTGGATTGGATTGGATCGGATTTGAAAAAAATTTTAAACCGAATGGATGATCAAATGACCAAACCGAAAGAATTGGATCGGATGATTTTTTGCTTCAAAATCGATCCAATTCAAACTGCGAACACCCCTAGTTGAATCTCATTATGTTTTTTTTTCCTCTCAGGTAGTTGAAAGTTTAAACTATCAAACAATTATTATTGCTGATGGAACATTATAATTATAAAGCTTTGATGAGTCTCCAAATTAGAGCCTCACACTAGTTTGTGGCAATTGGCATAGGCCGCATAGTGCACCCTTCCATTTGGATTTCTCTGCGGTAATGGACAAAAATTTGAGTTCTTTAGATTTTAATTTTTTTTTATTCTGTTAACGTTTTCTTTTCCTTTTCTTAATGAACTCTATATAAAATTTCAGAAATTGTTGCTTATATACATTTTAAACGACCTAACACGTAGACTTTCTACAATAATAAAGAAACTAAAAAAACGACATTTTAAAATAAACAATTCTTTCGGCAATGAGCGTCAAAAATACTCTATTGTCCTTATTACTTAATGAAATTATAATACGTACAATCCAAGTCATTAAATAAAATCTCAATACAATGATGATATAAGAAATGAAAAACAATAACTGGGTCTTTGTTGTTGTAAGTAAAATAGTTGTGTCTTAATCTTAATTATTAGTCTCAAATATTCAAGGCTTGAGGAAAAAATACAGTAGGACCTTTTATTTTAAACAAAATTAATACTCAAATCTCGTCAATCAACATTCAATATAATATATATTTGTAAATAATTATTAAAATAATTCTTATAATTATACTAGTTTTGGAAAATTTTAAAACAAATTGAATTTCTCATATTTTATATTTATATTAATGATCAAACTATTTTCTGTGATCTGTCAAAAAAAAAATCTATGTACCCTGATATAAATCAAACTTTACTTAAATATCATTTAATATTTCATTTATATTACAAAGTAGAGTTGGACATGCGAGTAAGTCTGTTATGCCTGTATTATTAATGGATTCATTTTTTTAAGCCTGCACTTGCCCTACATAGTATGTGGGCTTAGCGGGTTGATTCGCATTTGACAAAAAAAGAAAATTAAATTTTAAATATAAAATTTATCAATTTTAAATATTTTAAAAACTAACAATGAATTGTCTAATAAAAAATATTTCTTCAAAATAATAACATAATTTGCATTTGAAATTACCAAAAAAGTTTTTGTTTACACTATATTTACTTAATATATAATTTTATACTAAATCAAAATATTATATTATCATTTACCAACTATTGAATCATATAAAAAATACTTAAATTTTATATTTTTTATTTTATTAGTATAATATATATATATATATATGTATATATATATATATATATATATTAGAATATAAAAAACCCGTGGGGACCCATGAAACCCCGCGGGTAAAACCTGTTTGACATGCGGATTAAGCAGAGTGGGTTAAAAAGTACACAATTATTTAAATGGATTCAAAGTATTAATGCCTGTATATCATGCAGGTTGCGGGTTTTACAAATGACTCATAGGCTTAATTCCGTTTGCCCAGCTATAATTACAAGTACAAAGAAAGAAAATATTTACTATTGACGTGTGTTTCCTCACTCATACATCTAAAAATTAAAGGCCCTTAATTTTGCATTTAATCACAACTTCCATTTCAAGAATGGCTAGAGCCTAGAATAAGATATTCATTTTTGTGTATTTTATTTTTTCATATTCCTCCAGTAAAACTATAATACATATACAAAGCTACTGTAATAAAGTAAGAAAGAATGCTACGTACATATGCGTTACTTTTTAACTAGAAAGAGGAAAAACAGACAGAAAAGTGAAAAGAGAAAGATTTCAACCGAGAAAAAGGGTGGCAATTCAATGAGAAAACAAAAGAGGATTATAATATATATTTCCCCATCAAACAAGTTGTACGTGAAGCCACCGGCAGTTATTAGGTGCAATTGACAAAACCCAACTGTCTTTCCAAATTATGTGTTCCACAATTTTAATTTCATTGGTATATATTTCCAAGGCAAGCACATCGGAAGGTGATTTTTGAATGATGCCACTATACAAAATCTCTTCATTTTCTTAAGTATTTATGTACTGTGGGTCCCCGCAATTCAATTAGTTTTCGGCGACATAAACATCCAGTAATCTTTACATTTTGCTCAAATATATATGGCCGTCATGATCGTTGTGGTTTCAACTGTATATAAATAGGAACAAGAGTTTATTTCAGTTTAGCTCGGTTTATCAAAAGGCCTCCTCACTTGAAGGGTTAGCTATATATACTTCTGTGCCTCAAAATTGAGCTGAGTTGTATACCTGCAATGGGTGTTTTGTGGTGGAAGCTGTTTTTTGCTGCTCTTGCTGGGATTCTTTTCTCAACCCAACATTGTGCTTCCCAAAAAGGTAATTATTTACTCTCTTTTAGTCATTTACAGATTGCAGTTAGTTAGATTACATTATAGTAGTACACTGCAGGCAGAAACAGGTACAATATGGTGTCCAATGGAATTTGGTCAGTAATTAATTAGTAAAATTTCGAAGTATAATGATAATTATTTTGAAATTTTAATTTATTTCCAATTATCTGTCATGTTAAAAAATCATTAAGATATATACTATTTTTAATTTTATTCCTATATATCTTTTGACATTTTTACTAGAAGGTGCGGTACGGTAAAATGAATTGTTATTTACTTGTGTAGATCAATCAAATATTGCATGGTTTTATTGCAAATGAGCTGAGCCTGATCCTGATAAAGTTTCTTTCTAGAGACAGTAAAAAAATAGAATCTAATAGAATCTTCATCATCATGCATGAGTTAATTATTTAACAACTATGATAGAAAAAAAAAAAGATAAATCTAATTAAGATAAATGTTAACCAGTCTCATTATGAAACTAATTAAGAAATTAAATTTATTTTAAAATTTTATCAATACACTCACTCCATTGTGATTTCTAATACATTCCCAACATGAATTTTAGTACAAACTTCTTACTGCATTACGGTTTGATTTCTTAACAAGTACCATTAGCAAAATCCTTTGATTAAACATATTATACGTTTAAAACGGTAAAAATATATAGAATTTTTAATACTTATTAAAACACTAAACTGTGATCATTTAAAAATCTAAAAAAAATAATAGTGAATTAGTGATGTTGTGGACTTTGGAGCTTGCAATGTTTACCTTAGTGTAATGGTTGATGGTTTTTTTTTTTTTTTGGCATTATGCGGAGGATGCGGGACACTTCCCGTATTTAGGTCTATTTATGGTTGGGTTCAGCATAAAAAATTAAACGAACCGAACTAGAAAATTGTTCATTCGAAGTTAATAAAAAACTATAAAAAAAATAGTCCAATAATACACTGCTAAAAATGGTTTAATTTTTTTAACTCCTGAGTTCAGTTTAGTTCATGGTTCAATTTAGTTTATTAATATTTTTTGAACAACCGTAGTTTGATTCGTTATAAAAAAACTAAACTAAACCGAATTAAACAGGAAAATAATTATTCCCAAATTGAATTGTTTCTTTGGTTCAGTATTCTATTAAAAAGGATTTGGTTTTTTAACTCCTAGTTCATTTTAGTTTTATAGCTTAATTTAGATAATCTTTTGAACAACCCTACCTGGGGCTTGCTTAACGAGGGGAAACCCTTAGCATGGTTCCGTCATCAAATAAACTTTCACATGTATTAATTAATACGTGAAACAGTATTTAATTTGAAGTTACTATATAGCCAGATACAATTTCACCAAATTACTGCTGTGTCTTTGGCTAACTAGTTACGGAAGTATAATAATTGCAGCAAGGAGAAACTCAATAAACGTAAATTCGCTCAACTAACTAGCACATGGCCATTAATTAGCTAAGTAGGACTATAAATCATAGATAATGATAGATGCACCAATGAGCTTAGTTTCTCTCACATATACTCGGAAAGACTTACAAAAGAAAGATACAGTTTTTTTTAGAGAAAGAAAGTTAAAGTTAGGATAACTAAAATAACACTACTTATTAAAAAAAGTATTTATTATATAAAAATAAATAAATAATAAATAATTTACTATTAGTTCAAGTAATTAAATATATTTATTATTGTGCCATGTATTTCTTCCGTTTTAAAATAAGTATTATATTCGAGAGAAAATTTATTTCAATAAAAATATTAATTTAAATTTTCAATATAATATTATTTTTTATTAATATTAAAATTAATTTTGTAAAATTATTATACTCTTTTATACATTTATTTTAAGAGAGAGTAGTAATTAATCTACTGATCGAAAACCCCAAGCAGTTTCTTGAAAATTTATCCACATCATCCATTTTCTTCATTTGGACAAACGTAAACATTTTCTCGTGGCTAGAATCCTAGTCAAGAAGGTTTTTATTCATCATTTCCTTTTTCTCCTTTTATGATTCTTTCAACTTTCAAACCAGTATAAAGGTGCAAACAGTAGCTAAGAAGACTAGTAAATTTTAGAATCGTTGGAAAATCTAACGAATTTGGTGTTGCTCATTATATTTACAGTTCCGAACTACACATTTATGCACAATGCAACAACAGCAGCAGACGTATCATACTACGACTACATCGTAATTGGCGGCGGCACCGCAGGGTGTCCTTTAGCTGCAACACTGTCCCAAAATTACAGCGTATTGCTCCTTGAACGTGGTGGGTCGCCCTACGGAAACCCTAACATCTCCGACTTAGCTGCTTTCGGTGCTGCCCTCTCCGACACCTCCCCTACCTCCCCCGCTCAGCGTTTCATCTCCGAAGACGGTGTCATCAACTCAAGAGCCCGCGTCCTAGGTGGTGGAAGTTGCTTGAACGCTGGCTTTTACACTCGCGCTAGCCCTCAATATGTAAGGTACACGCAATACAAAATTATGCAACCTTCCACTTCTCTTATGTATGTGTAAGGTGTACGTATATTAACAGGATCGGGTCTAACAAAACTAGATAGTCTTTCACATAAATATGTATTTTATGCGTATAATATCTGCATAATATTCCAAAAGTATATATGATGCATCATATGAATGGGGCATTATGTGTGTGTACGCATAGGTGATTGATGATATATATGAATGTGAATGAATTGATTGTTTATGGGTAGGGAAGCGGGGTGGGATGGAAGGGCAGTGAATGAGTCGTACGAATGGGTGGAGAAGATAGTGGCGTTTGAACCACAATTGAAGCAGTGGCAGTCAGCTGTGCGGGATGGACTAATAGAGATAGGTGTGGTGCCTAATAATGGCTTCACTTATGACCATATTGATGGGACTAAGGTAGGGGGCACCATCTTTGATCAGAATGGCTTCAGGCACACCGCTGCTGATCTTCTGCAATATGCCAAACCCACTGGAATTACTGTGCTATTGGATGCCACTGTGCATAGGATCTTGTTTAGAGTCAAAGGTGACTTCCATACTTTCCCACAATGGCCCATTTTCATTTTAGTCTATGTAGTAAGATGAAATTCAGAAAATATAAATGATAGCACAGTCTTTTCAACAAACTTTTTATAATCTATTGAAATCCTTAGTAATCCTAATTTCAATTTTTAAAACTCATATAGATTTTTTTCAAATAATAATAGAAAATGTGTTAAGGAAAAATATGTAGAATGTTGAGAGAATTGAAGTGAGCAAAAATGCAAATTTGTTTTGAAGAATGGAATTTTGTATGAGGAGTGTTAGTGAACACTTTCTCCATTATATATTTTTTAACACATTTTTTTATTATTAATAAAAATATTAAAAATTACAAAATTATGATAAAAATCATTAAATAAAATGTATGACTCACACAATCTAGTAATTTTTTATGAATTTCAATCAATAGAAAAGTGTATTTAAAGAAATGTGTGGAGAGTATGCTTTTATCATTTCTTTTCTCTTCTTATTTGGGTAACCCATTTATTAATTTCCCTAATCTTGAAATGGAGCAGATGGATCAAAACCAACGGCCCACGGAGTGGTGTTTAGAGATTCATTGGGTCGAAGACACAAAGTGTACCTGAAGCCCGATCCAAGGAACGAGATCATTGTTTCAGCCGGTGCACTTGGAAGCCCACAACTTCTAATGTTGAGTGGAATTGGACCCACAGAGCACCTTAAAGCCCACAACATCAGAATAACATTGGATCAGCCATTAGTAGGACAGGGAATGTCTGATAACCCCATGAACGCCATCTTTGTCCCATCTCCTGTCCCCGTAGAGGTCTCTCTGATTGAGGTGGTGGGCATCACCAGTTTTGGCAGCTACATTGAAGCTGCCGGTGGTGAAAACTTTGCCGGTGGTTCTCCAAAAGACTACGGAATGTTCTCCCCCAAGGTAATACGCGTTGTTGTTGCATAATGAAACTAGCATGATACTTATTAATATGACGAAGAATAATTTGGATGAAAAAATACAAGGAATTGTTTAGATGGCTGGATTTAGAACAAAAGTTTGTTCAAACTAGTTAAAAAATTCAATTTAAATTGGTTTGGTTTAGGGAAAGAAGGAGATGAGTAATTAAAACCAAATCAACCTCGTTAAGTTCAGGTTACATTTATAATTTTTTTTTTAAAAAAAACTAAATCCATGGTAATGTAATGTTAGAAGAAAAAAAAAACATTAAGTTAGGATATGTGGGCTTTATTTTTTTTAACAAAACAGATTTCACAAAACTTAAGTTGAATTTATCTTTTTCTTATTTGAATTGATACATTCCACCAACCTAATTACATCCTAAGACATAACTATAATTGTTAACTAAATAACTTTTCATTACAATTATCCTTTTTGATGAATACAAATTTTCATTCATAAAAGGGAATATTTTTTAGTTATTTCCATTCTTATTTAAATCATATGATTGCTTTTATATTGATGTTATTTTTATTTGGTAAAATATATTTTTAGTCTGTTGATCAAATTAGTTGTTGAACATTAGAAAAGTGATGACTTTTGTCCTTAGTTAATCACAAAATAAAAACCAAATTTTATAAAAAGTAGAAAGAGTAAAAATTTATTTTAGTAATTTTTTATTATTAGTTATACAGATATAGCGATAAATTTGTGTCTTATAATTTATTGATTATGGATTTGAATTCAAAAACAACTTCTTGTATATACAAGAATAATCCAGCGTACAATATTATTATTATTTATAATTTGCTCATGATATTACTTACAAGTTACAAACCATCTCTTTGATTTTAATTTACTCACAAAAGGTTCCCAAATGCAGATTGGGCAACTCTCCACAGTGCCTCCAAAGCAAAGGACCAAAGAGGCCCTGGCCAAGGCAACAGAACTGATGGAAACTCTAGACCAAGCAGCCTTCAGAGGAGGATTCATCTTGGAAAAAGTCATGGGTCCAATCTCAAGCGGGCATTTGGAGCTCCGAACCCGAGACCCGAACGACAACCCATCAGTGACCTTCAACTACTTCCAGGACCCGCGAGACTTGCAGCGATGCGTGCAGGGCCTCAGCACCGTGGAGAAGATAATCGAATCCAAAGCATTCTCTCCCTTCAGATACCCCAACATGCCAGTGCCCGTGCTGCTCAACATGACCGCAAGTGCTCCCGTTAACTTGTTGCCCAAGCACACCAATTCTTCACTGTCTTTGGAACAGTATTGCAGAGACACTGTCATGACCATTTGGCACTACCACGGAGGCTGCCAAGTAGGGAAGGTTGTTGATAGGGACTACAAGGTTCTTGGTCTTGATGCACTGCGTGTTATTGATGGCTCCACCTTTAACTACTCTCCTGGAACTAATCCTCAGGCCACTGTTATGATGCTTGGCAGGTATCTATTAATACTCCTAATATTAGATAAAATGAATTACAGTTTCAAGGACATGTTTTTAATTTCATCAAATCTAAAGGCTATATTTTTTTATTTATAGGAATCTAAAGACTATATAGTGACAGCAAAATTGCAATTTTAAGACTAGTTCCACCATTCATTTGTCCCGTTTAATTTTAACACGTGTGGATTTTTGGCATTTTCAATTTGATGCAGGTATATGGGAGTGAAAATATTGAGCGAGAGACTAGGTGGTGCGGCTGCTGCTGCTGAAACAGAGCAATAAGTTGTATAGTTTTCCTCCATGTGAGGTTTTCAACAAAGTGTCTTCGTGTCATTGAGGAAAAACAAATTCTCCTGAGAATGATTTGTGAAGTAACCTTTCAATGAGAAAAATAACAAATTAAACACTGTTCCTGTATTGATGAAGTGACACTAGAAGGGGGACGGGGGGATCTTCTCTTGTTTTGATTACGTCCGTGCTGTGGATGAGTTATTTTTGTAAGAATAAAATTTAGGTATAACATTATTTAAGTATTTTCTGAGGTTTTAAAATTAAAATTAGAAATTTATTTCGATAATAGGGAACTAATTTTTTAAAATCCTAATTAATAACCTTACATTACATATCTTATTGAGGTCAAATTTTAATTTTAATTGGAGAATAATATAAAATAAAATAAAAACAATAAAGTTGATAACAATTGTAAACAATACCAGATTACCAGTTGCAAAGGGGGAGGTTTGCATAAATTGGACGGATATTGACGGGGTATTTGTAAGGATGGTTAAATAATAACTATGGCAACCATTCCAGTGGAAGGTAAGTTTTTCGCAATATATATCACCAATTATTTATTAAGTATAACGAATTTTGTTAGAATAACTGATCATATATATGCTCGAAGAATAAAAACACTAAAGACTGCATATCTATAGTATATAACCCTATGGAATGAGCCCTTAAAGAAGCAAAGATTTTAATCATTAGTCAATTTTTTTTAAGGTAGAAATGAGTGCACAACTTCTTTTTTTTCTATTATTCTTGGGACAAGAATTTTGCAAGGTATCCTTGAAATATGATATACTGCTTCCACGTTTATTATTGTTAGTAATAATATTTGTATTATCATCTGAATATTGTATTAGTCATGTGACTAATTTAATTGAATCAGAAAAAAATATTGATCAGTAAAACTTTTTTGTTCAAATTAATATTTTTATACTTAATTAATTACTTGAAGTCCAGATCAACTAAAATGTTTATTTTTCTTATTTCTTTAATTTATACTTACAATAAATATAAAAAAAATCATTAATAAAACAAATCTTTAATCAATCAAAATTATTTTCAGTGAGTTTTAAAATTTTAAGTAATTTAAAGTATTATTTTATGTTTTTTCATTGTATTTATTATATAGTAATTTTATATTAATTAAGTTAATTTTCTCTTCTTCTCAAGTCACCTCTATCAGCTAAGCCATGATATTCAGATCCTTTCCAGCACAATTCCTCTCTAGCCTCTATCTCTCTCTTCCTTTCATTTTCCTTTTAGTCTCTCAGGATCCAAATGCTAAATTATAATGTATAGATTGAGTTGAGTCTCTCATAATACATTTTATCTTTATTCCTATAAATATCAACATTATAGGCCTAAAGTAAAAGAGAGATAGAGGGAAATTAAAAAATAAAAAATGAAATAAACTAATAAATGCGATAAATAATATGATAAAAAAATAATATATATATATATATATGAATTTTACCTTAACTATTTGATAATGATAGTATTTTTTTATATATTTATTCATTTATATTTTTAAATTTTATCTAAATTTAACTTTAAGGCATAACTAACTTATTTATTTATGTTAAAATTTATATATTATTTTATCTCCCCCTTCCTTAATTTCTACAGGTAGGTTCACTCTTCATGACATATGAGTCAAAAATTTATTTTTTCTTAAATATATATTTTTCAATTTCTATTTTTAATATTTTAAAAATCTTCGTAAAATCTACATATGCTTACCAACTTTCTTTCTTTTTTTTTTTTTTTTACTAAAACATACTTACCAAGTAAAAAACCAAAGATATAATTGTGTACGCATCTACACATGTGTATCTACATACCTTTCAAACTGCTGCTATCTTAGGTTTGAGAAAGAAAAATGAGGAAAAGAAAAACACCATCGAGAAGAATAAAACATGGAATATTCCATCGGCCACGATATTTGTTGCCAGTTTTTTATACGTTAAAAAAAGTAAGAAAGCATCTCTACCTTTTCCACAGTGTTCCTCAATCCATGATCTCCCAAACGTGGTTGGAGTGATAGAGAATTCAAGAGAAAGCGATCCAAGAATATGTTAACATTGGAGCAAGAATTGGAGGTCCTTTTTTAGAGACAACACAAGAGATGTTCTTGTAGGATATGCTAGCATATGCTGCCTCTTCAGCTCACTATAAATTCCTCTAGGAGCTATCTCGCTTACTATCAAGAAAAAACACAGCACAAAAGATGTTCTGACTCATTCAATAGAGTTTGAGATCGATAAGCGAATCAGTTGTAGGACCTCTCTTCTTTGACACACTGCACACACTTGAATTCTCGAATGATGCGTCAAAGAAGAGTTGTCCTGCAACTAATTCTTGCTTAATGGATATGTAGCTAAACATGCACAATCTTTTTGATGTGATCAAAGGGTATTATTCATTGATCTCAAACCATATAAACATATATATGTACATAGTTTCTATTTTATGTTCTCAATTAATTAAGTGTTGTTGATTTTTATTATGTGTAAATTAATGCACGTCAGTGCAACATATATTTTTTTGGTCTTAGGTTAGAGGCTATGGGTTCTCTCCAACTCACTTGATTGAAAACTAATCTCACCTTTGATGCATAATTGTCGTTGATCCAAATTTTTTTTGCAAAGAACACGAATTTTCTGCAACATCATATAATATGGATGAAGTTTTTAATTTTATGTTCTATGAAAAAGAAAATGATCTCACTAGTTTAACCGAAACTAACAATTAATTGTGTTAGCACTCATCTTTTATGATATACATATATATATATATGATTTCAAGAAATATAATAATGAGTAATCATTAAGGTAATGCATATATCATTGCAAAAAAAAAGATTTTACAACAATTTATTGAAGAAAATCTAGATAAACCATCACAAGCAAACACAATTTTTATTACTCACCTGTGTGATCCCCTGATACTCCATGTAAAGTTGTGTCTACAAGTTTTGGAACCTAAGACAATTTTTTTCAAATAACTTAGATTTTGTTTGAATAGACTTTTCTACAAATACTATATAAAAAGATAAAATGATTTGAATTGACATAAAGATTATTTTTTGTATTCGTACATTGGATGTTCATGGGAACACATGTCATTACAACTTAAACGAGAACTCAAATATGCCTAAAATCGAGTTATGTACTTAAACTTTATAAAAGTTATTTTCTTCTAACTTTTCCAAAACTAAGATGTATAAATTGATTTTAGTTTAAAAAAGTAGTTCAATGCATTTTATTTTTATCTTCATATTTTTCTCTCCTATAAATATTTATAAAAAAAATTATCGAACATAGTCTTAATTCCTAATATATAATTAATCACCATTTCTTATTGGCTTAATTATACATTTAGTCTCTTAATTATATTTTAAGGTTCAATTTGGTTCATCAAATGTTTAAAATAAAACAAGTATATCATTTCCTTCATATCCGTTAATTATGTGATGTAAATCGATATTTTTTGCATCAATTATCAATATAACTAATAAAAAATGAAGTATTTTTCAAATTGGTTGTTTGACAATCAATGTAGAAAGTTAAGTTTGGATAAAGTTTGAGAACATCTTTTTACATTCGTTGTCAAACAACCAATTTAAAAAAATACAACATTTTATATCAATTGTGTTGATAACATATGAAAAAAATTCCAATTTCGTCAAATAATTAACAAATTTGACAAAATGTATAATCGTTTCATTTTAAACATTGTGGAACTAAATTAAACCTTAAAATATAATTAAGTGACAAATTGTATAATTAAATCTTTCTTGTTTTAGTCTTCTGACTTGACCGCAAAATTATTTAGCAATTTTTATATATAAGAAATAATTTTAATATTTCACTTTCAATAAATAAAATAGTAATGCATTTTCTCTTTTTTGTATTTGACCTTCTTTCTCTTTAATTTTCCAAAACGAAATTCATAATTTCTATTTGATATTTTATGTTAATAAAATTCTATAAAGTATAACCATCATATTTGATATTTGGTTATTTG
>PYAF01004847.1:2315124-2356791 GCA_007407185.1 Glycine tomentella | reverse complement strand
TTCTAATTATTTGCCAATATATTTTATCTCTTTTTTCAATTATGGATATTTTTAGTCTAAAAATAATTTTGGAAACAATAAATTTTGGACTAAAAACTGTAAATTTAAGACAAGAATTATTTGGGGAAAATTATAATTTTTTTCAATACTCTTAATTATTTTACAATAATTTTACATATTAAAATATAAATATATTTTATCTCTTATAAAAATTGAATAAAAAATTAAAATATATTAATTAATTAGGTGAAAAACTAATTAAATAAAAAGTGAGATTATGGGTCTTAATAATTTTAGAGATAATTCTGATAAATTAATATAAATTGTTAATAAATTTAATATTATTAACTATATTAATCCACTTTTTTGTGTGAAAGAGTATGAATTTGATAAAAGAGTGAGCAATGAGTAGTAGAGATTTGAGACACTGATTGTGATTATATGGTGGAACATGTGTGTACAAGTCAGTCACTAAGGCTTTGTTTGGGAGAGGGATTTTGGAGGGGAAGGGAGGAAAGGGAAAGGTTTATGCAGATATATCCCCTTGTTTGGGAGTTTTAATTTTTGAACGAAAGGATTTGAGAATTTTTAAAACTCCTCCAAAATCCTCGAAAGCCTTAAAATTGTTGTCCCCCTATTTGGGAAGTTTTTAGAAGGAAAATTAACTAAAATTATTATTATATTAGTCAGTGTTAATAAAATTACTATCCTACCCTAATCAATATAAAATATATAAGGTATTAATTTTTTAAATAAGGAAAAAATTGTAAAAATTTCTTATTAACTCTCTATTTTCCTCTCTTGATATATTTTTAACTCCCAAATAAAAAAAAAAAAACTTCCCTTATTTTCCTCCCTTTCCTTCTCCTCCCTTTCCCTTAAATCTCTTTCCTTCCCCTCCTCTCCTAACTCCCAAACAAAACCTACTCTCCTAACTCCCAAACAAAACCTAACGGGGACCAATGAATCTTGGTTTGTGCGAGTTGCGAAGGAAGGACAAGAGCGGGTAAATAGAGGGAAAATCAAAGGTTAGATTACTGAAGGAAAATACCCAATTCTGCATTAGTTGCGAAGCTAACGACGTAAGAAAGAAAAAATAAACGACAAAATCACAAAAGGTCCTCGCTGCTGCTAAGTGCCTCCTTCTTCCTCCTACATATATATATATATATATATATATATATATATATATATATATGCACGTAAAGCCTCTTCGCACAACTTAACCCTCTCTCTCTCTCTGCGAACTTCTGAAGACTCTCTCTCTCTCTCTGAGATGGCAAAGAATGTGGGGATTCTCGCTATTGACATCTACTTCCCTCCCACCTGTATTCAGCAGGTCACCACATCTCTCTCTCTCTCTAAATCAACTTTCGTTTCCTTAATTTGACTTTTCTTTGTTTCGAAAATCCCATGATTTGCACAACACTGACCACATGCGAGTTTGTTTTTGCTAATTAATGTCGATTAATTAATGAAATAAAAAGGAAAAAAAAAAAAAAAAGACCTGACACAGAAGTTGAGTTCGGTACATGGATTTCGTTTTCGGTTTTATGTTGTATGATTGAATAAATGAAGATCGGCTCGAGAACATTAAAAGTGTTTCTCTGTGTGAAAAATCATGAGATCCCCCAAAAACTGCATCCAAAATGCAAATTATGATTATTATGGCTTATACGATTAGGAGCTATATCTCATGCGGTCATGCCATTTGTTTTATTATCTCACTGATGTAAATTGAAATTATGTGCTCTTTTTCTTTTTTCTTTTTTTACCCCTTTAAATAATGTTTTCAGTTTCTTCACTTATGCAGGAAGTGCTGGAGGCTCATGATGGTGCCAGTAAAGGGAAATATACTATTGGACTTGGTCAAGATTGCATGGCGTTTTGTACAGAAGTAGAAGATGTCATCTCGATGAGGTTTCAATACTATTGATAATCTGTTTAGTTATGTTTAGACAATAGTAGATATTAGATGCTACTATGTTTGGACTTGCCATTGTATATAATTGCTATTATTATTATTATTGCTGCTCCCTGAGCCAGAAATTTAGTTTGAGGGGAGACAGAAAAAACATATATAACAATCATAAGTCATAACATTAAGAAACAAGTCCCTTTTCTTTTCCTGTTTTATTTTTCAATATTTCTTTCTTTTTTGTTTGCAATGAATAAATAATACCTACTGTTGTAAGGAAGAATGTAAAGTCTGAATCCATCTTTATTCCATCATAAATCCTTTATAACCATATAAAGGATATGAGTTTATTGCATTATACACAGCAAATATTTCGATGTCATATTATTATTTTAATCTTCTACAGTCTTATATTATTGATGTAGTTTTCACTTTACTGCTTGTATAACACTAGACATACCCACCAAAGCCAACTTGATGATATTTTGCTCTGTTTGCTTCTTTTGTTAAGATTTAAATAAGACTTTGCTGTTGAGGACTAACTCTGGCATTTTCAGTTTGACAGTAGTTTCTTCCCTTCTTGAAAAGTATGCGATTGATCCTAAACAAATTGGTCGTCTGGAAGTAGGCAGTGAGACTGTGATTGACAAAAGCAAATCCATCAAAACTTTCATCATGCAAATCTTTGAGGTATCCTTTCAGTGTCAAACTAAATGGATAGATGATTCTCCTTGTCAAAGTAAACTGACTTTCTTCACAATGTGATGGTAGTTTAAAAACTAAACTGATATAAATTCATATTATGTAATTATACATATGGAATGATTAAACCTTAGATTCAAGTGTTTAATGTTGGATTGGAGGTCTTTAGCAGTCAATGTCAGGTAATCAAACAGAGAGTACAGCTGAAATGGTTCATAACTGTCTGGGCTCTTTTCATCTTTGATTCTATACCCGGATTGGATACTAGCTCAAATATAACAAGTACTGTTAATAATCAGAATGGTTTGGTTCTGTTAATAACTTTGAGGATCAAATTATCTATTTCTGTAGCTTTGAAATACAATATTCATTTGCTTGTCTGAAACATGCAGAAATATGGAAATACCGATATTGAGGGCGTTGATTCAACTAATGCATGCTATGGAGGAACTGCTGCTTTGTTCAATTGTGTCAACTGGGTGGAGAGCAGCTCATGGGATGGACGTTATGGACTTGTTGTCTGCACTGACAGTGCTGTAAGATCATTTCCATATTCACAGCCTTTGGACTATATATTTAGTAACAGTGAACATGTTTCACATTCCCTTTTAAATGTGAAATTCTAAGAACAACTACAAATTATGAACTTTGATGCATCTCCTAGAGTTTGTTGTACAATGAGGCTAGTCTCAGCTCAAGCATGTGTCACTGATGGGTTCCTTTCTCAGGTCTATGCTGAAGGACCTGCTCGGCCTACTGGTGGAGCTGCTGCTGTTGCCATGCTAATTGGTCCTGATGCTCCCATTTCTTTTGAAAGCAAATTGAGGGGAAGTCATATGGCTCATGCCTACGATTTTTACAAGCCTAATCTTGCCAGTGAATATCCAGTAAGCTGTTCAGTCTCTTTGCATTTCTTGTCAGAGAACTTTTGACTATGGGATCCTATGTTTTGAAAGCTAACTTCCATTTCCCCCACTAATGTTAAAGCAATCATTGCAATTTTCTTTTGGTTTGAGAAAGTGCTGACGGATAGCATTTGACAGTGTTCATTCTTTACTTTTGGGTTTTGACTAACTACAATTAATCTGCATAATTTATGTTTTATAGGTGGTTGATGGGAAGCTTTCTCAAACTTGTTACCTTATGGCCCTTGATTCTTGCTATAATCACTTAAGTCAGAAGTAGGCTTCTACTATTAACATAGTTTTTCTGAAATTTGGTTTGTAAACCAAGCACCTTATGACATTGCTTTTTTGTAGATATGAGAAACAAGAGGGAAAACAATTTTCTATTTCTGATGCTGAATACTTTGTATTTCACTCTCCATACAACAAGGTAATTTAGACTATAAGCATTTCATTTTAATATCTTAACCCCCCTCCTTCTAAGAATGCTTTGTATAATAAACAATTTTCGTCTGTTTATATATCTCTTTAATACTTTGAGTTATTGCAGCTTGTACAAAAAAGTTTTGCTCGTTTGGTGTTCAATGACTTCTTGAAAAATCCTAGGTTCTTTTTATTTTTCCATCACTGGAAACCCTTTCATTTTTAATTCCTTCATGTATTGGCGTTTAAAAGTTTGTTATGGCTACAGTTTTGTGGATGAGGTTGCCAAAGAAAAGCTGGAACCTTTTGCAACATTATCTGGTGATGAGAGCTATCAAAGCCGGGATCTAGAAAAGGTCTGAGAGCAGAGTTCTAAGTATAGTTTTGGAAGTAAAACAATATTCTTCTGTTTCTTTTAGTCACTCATTTATTTTCCATTTTTCGTTTGGGTTGGAGAGCAAAGATGTGATTTCCCATTTATGTAAAATATTAATAAAATGGAAAATTTTAAACTTTTGCTAATGGTGTGAACTATTCTTGATTTCCAGGCATCCCAGCAAGTTGCAAAGCCTCAATACGATGCAAAGGTGCAGCCAACCACCTTGATACCGAAACAAGTTGGCAACATGTACACCGCATCTCTTTATGCAGCCTTTATTTCACTTATTCACAACAAGCATAGCACATTGGTGAATATTCTTAACACTATCTTAGTCAAATATAAGCCCCTTCTCAACAAGGGTTCATGCTTTCTGATAAATATTTACATTTTACAATTTTCAGGATGGTAAGAGGGTAATATTGTTCTCGTATGGAAGTGGCTTAACTTCCACAATGTTCTCTTTGCAATTACGTGAAGGTCAACATCCATTTAGCTTGTCAAACATTGATAAAGTGATGGATGTTGCTGGGAAATTGAAATCAAGACATGAGGTATTTATCTTCAAGACTCTTAAAAAATAGAAGTATTCCACAGGTGCTGTCAGATTTAAGATTTACTTTGAATATATAGCTGCATGCTCCAGCAATACATTAATGCATCTTTTAGTGGCCATAAAGAAATGGCGGAGCGCATTTGGATTTTTTGTCTGACCGCAAAAGTCCCTTTAAGCTAAAAGGAAAATTCTATAGAACAGCTATAAGACCGGCAATGTTATATGGAGCGGAGTGCTGACCAGCACATAGGCAACATGAGCACAAAATAGGGGTAGCAGAAATGAGGATGTTAAGGTGGATGTGTGATTATACGAAGATAGATTAGATAAGAAATGAGGATATTCGACGAAAGGTAGCAGTAGTTTCGGTGTGTAAAAAGATGAGGGAGTATAGATTGAGATGGTTTGGACACGTTATAAGACGACCACTGGATGCTCCTGTTAGAACAATAGTTTGTTACCAAGAGCTCGACACAAAGAGAGGTAGAGGTTGATTGAAACTCACCTGAGAAGAGGTAGTTAAACAAAACCTAATAGAGTGAGATATAGATTGGCGAACAGTATGTTTTAGGACGGAGTGGAGAAAAGCTATAAGTTTAGTGGAGGGTTAAACCCATTAATATGTCTATGTTTTAGTCGTTCATTTTTTTTAGTTTTCTTCTTCATTTCTCCCCTCCTCCTTTCACCCTTCTTTTATTTTAGTTTTTTTCCCCTTTCTTTTGTCTTATTTTCCCTTTTTCTTCCCATCTATCTTTCTCTTTCTCTGTTTTTTTTCCAATTTATCATTGGATTTATCTACCATCGATCCCAATTAACTTGGATTAAAGGTGCTGTTGATGTTGATTGGCCATAAAAAAACATGTAATTTTTTTTTTATAAATACTCGATTAACTAGTGTCTAAGTTGATAAAGACAGATTTTGGAAAATTTCTTTGGTTTTTGTTCTTCCTTTTAGTCGTGTACCTCAAGTAATTTTAATGACTTAGGAATATTCTTCTCTTTAAACCCCCTGGATTTTGGCTTGAGGATCAATAATTTTGCATAATTACATATCAGCAACTGAAGTTTACCAGACTTTCTTTTTGACCATATTGTCTTAATGCTCAACAAGCTGCTGAAAGCAGAACACTTTGTGGGTTATACAGTTTATTAGACTTTTGATGAGTGAAATTCTTTATGCAGTTTCCACCAGAGAAATTTGTTGAAACCATGAAGCTAATGGAACATAGGTATGGTGGCAAGGAGTTTGTCACAAGCAAGGACACCAGCCTTTTATCTCCAGGCACATTCTATCTTACTGAAGTTGACTCCATGTATAGGAGATTCTATGCAAAGAAAACTAGTGAAAATGGTTTGATCACCAATGGTCACTGATGTTTTACTTAGAGAACGTGTAATACCTAGAAACCAGGAATTCAACTGTGCTTAGCATTTAGAAGGCTGATCTTGTTTGCATTAGTTTCTTCTTAAGGGAAGACAAACGAACAATTATGAAATCTGTAGGAGCCAGGTGTTGTTAGTTCAAAAAATTTCCGAAACTCTTCAGGTTTAAATGATTCCACCAAAAATTGTTTCTAGCAATTATGCTTTTGAATATGTAGCACTCTGAAGGATTGGACGTTATAAATTTTGAGTACTCGGTATTCTGTTAACGAAGGGGGTCGCAGTTTACAGTCACTCTGATTATTTCTTTTCATTTCGTAAAAAGGGGAGACTAAATTATTCAAACACTTCTTAAAAAATTTCGTGATTTTTTTTATAAACAAAAAAATATACACTGATACTTTTTTTAAAATAAAGTATGCAGCTTTTTTTTTATACAATGGTCACACTAAATTTAAATTTAGGATCTCATGCATGTTATTCCATATCTTACATCATTAGGTCAACCCTAGTGATTAGATAAAATATACATTGATACTTACTCCTTCAATTATTTAAAAATATACATTGACATTTCTTTATAAGCTTATATATCCCATTATCTCTTTTTAGTTACTTAAAAATATACACTCACCATCTCTTATTTAAAAAAATTAAATTTGGACTCTCCTAAAAGGAGATTAGTGTAAATGTCAAACTATACAGGATGTTTTTACACTGTTACATGACAATTGGCTTGCTATGTTCTCAAATTCTGAATTGAGAGGAAAGAGTCTAATAACCTTTATATAAATAAGTATAATAATCTCTTCAATAATCTATTATTATTCTTATAAAATTAGAGATAAAAAACGATTTTCTGGACCTAGCTCAGATGGCGACAGCCCAGGACCCAAGGCTAGGAAGGGTTCAATTTTTTTAAAAAAATCTATATAGTTTATGTGTGATGTTTATAATATTAATTTGTGTTTTTTATATAAATAGATTGAAATCACTATCTTTTATTGTCTCATGTTTTATATCTAAATTAAAATGTGTGTCCATGCGTGTTGCACGTGAATGTGTGTGGGCAATTTTTTTAACTTCTATTATTTTAATTTAAATAATATTAATTTATAGTTTAAATTATTTTCTGTAAATTTAAATATAATTTATATTTAAAAATATTTATGTTATGAATTATAATAATAATTACATAAATAATATTTATCTTGTATAATTTACAAACTAAAATATTAATTAAAATTAAAAGTTTAATCTTTTTTCCAAATACAAAAAAAAAAATCAATTTTTATTATTTCTATAAGATAAAATCTAATATATTAATAAACTATAAAAACGCATGTAATATTTAATCTAAGATGATAATATTTAGTTGATGACAGAGAATGGCAAAAAAAAATTGAATGAAGAATATGATACTTTTTTATTTGTTGAAATTAAGTTATACCTTCAATGTAATAAAATATAACATTTTAAATAATATTAGGTGTTTATTTACAATATTTAGGTATAAGAGAATCTTATTTAGTATTTCATTTAGGGCTCATAAAATATTGAGACTTGCCTTGACTCTACCCACAAGCTTACTAAAGTTAAGACCAAAATCATGTTTAAGTCTAATGTTATTAAATTAAAAGATATTTATGTCTTAAAGATGAATCATGATTTCTAATTATTTTGATTAAATGCAAATAAATAAAAATGGTAAAAGCTATATCTGATATGTTATCAAATCATGGCTTATCTTTGTGCATATGAAGTTTTCAAATAATGCACTCATAAAACGATCTGATATAACATTTAAGTAGTGTATTTAAAATCTTCATTTAATATTCTATGTTTGAGATTCTTTCTTGTGCATAAAATATTCTCATAGGATCTGCCAAAGACCTATGAAGAATAAAAGTAGTTCATAGTCTGAAAAACGTTATCCTCATCAAAAGGTGCGTTTTGTTGTTGAAGATCTACTATGATTAAAGAAGTGACTTTTCTACTAAATTACAAGACACGTTATCTTATCAACATGGACTTTACATGAAAAATGGATGTGCATTAAATGCTCCAACATACTCGAGACATCAGACGAAGAACAACATGAAGAATCCAATAGTTAAGAGACAACAGATACTTGAAGATGAATGTTATATATAGAAGAAACTTTGAAGAAACAAGATATGAATCATCTATGCAAATCATTCTTTCTTATAAAGTTTTCTATAAATTTTTGTAAAGATACAAAACTCTCAAATCATCTTGTATATCATGAGAGAAAAAATTAAAAATGTTAAGTAATATATCCGTCTGTTAGGCGATCATTCTTTAGTCAATGAGCAACCTTCCAACAAATTTTGTTTATTTGTTTAGAATCAACAATGGCTTAGTAGGAGAAAGAATATTGGGTTTTAGTCAAGCTTGAGATAGAGATTAGAAGTGTAAGAGCCATAAGTAGCAGTGAACAATACTTGTAACTTTGTTAAGTTAGTGAAAACTTGATGGTTATCAGGAATTAGACATAGTCTTGAGATTAAAACAAACCAGCATAAATTCTCTATGTGCTTTTTTGTTTAACTGATAAAGGATTTTAAATTTATTTATAGATCTTACATTTTTTTTATAAAGAAAATTATTTTTCTCATCATGTGATCTTTTTATATTCATCAAACAATAAACATATTTTACAATCTTAAGAAAATATTTTAAAATTTCTAAAAATACAATTCAACTCCCTTTCTTATATTATTTGTTTCTAAAAATATTAACTATTATTTTTTAATTATGTTATTATTTATTCCTATTTTTTTGTTTAATCAAAGTTATCATCCTTTGGAAACAATATTGTTCAAAATATTAAACTAAATGTAGACATTTTTCTCCGTATGCATTAGTTAAAATTCGAATTATTGACTACGTGCTTTAAAGAGTCTAAGTTCCAACCATTCGAATTAACCATTGTTAATTGAGGAAAATAATAGTGAAGAGAGTAATATTGTATCTTTTTATTGTTTTTCTTAATTCTATGCAAAAATATCAAATAAAAAGTAAATATATTTAATATTTTAAAATATAAAAAATACATTGTTTTTTAATATTTAACAGCATTAGAGTAACGAGATACGTTAGTGTAGTATTTAACAAGTAAAATTATTGTATTAAGTTAAAAAAAAAAACAGTGTAGAAAAGTTTTATAGATTATTTTTCTTTTTTGTGCATTTTTTTTAAATGCAAAAAAAGAATAAGAGAAATGTATGTTGCTAAGGCTCCATTAATTTTTCTACTTTTTCTGATGGTGTATGAACCACCATAAATTAGTGGTGCCTACCAATGAAAACCATTTATTAACGCAGAAAACCCTTCTTTTCCAGGCCCCCCCTGACATCATCATCGTGTGGCCTTATTGGTCTAGAAATAAGACCACCCGTGCCAGTGGTCCACGAATAAGATGGATGACAAATGGTGGAACCCACTCTGCAGGTTTCAACACGTGTCACCCCATTATTTTACCTTGACCCATTTGATCAAATTACAATCGTGCGATGATAAGGATAAGTTTCCCACACACCTTCCAAAATTCCTTATTCATACTATTGTTTAAAAAAATGATAAATACAACGAATTATCAAAATGAAAATTACACGTAACAAGAACTCCGGATCAACTAACAATATTGCCCCACAATTTGATGATGATATTATAAAGTAGAAACTTTATGTTAATCAACAAACACATAAGTATCTTTTAAGATATTGTATATTTTTTTACTGCTTTTAAGATATTGTATTAGTATATAAATTTTGTATAAAATTTATAAAACCAGCAAAGATGAGAAATAGAGGTATAATATAAATAGTTGAGGGTTAAATTTGTTTTCAGTGCATGTGAATAAAACAGGATTTTAATTTATAGATATAGTTGATGTGAGTTTTTTTATACATATATTTTCTACTAATTAGAAATTATATTATGTGTGATTTTTAAAATGATCCCTGTTAAAAATCAAATTTAACATATATATACATGATACACGATGATCTTACTCCATATAAATAAGATTGTCTTTCATGGGAGTCTATTACAAAAATTATTATAAATGACATGTTGTAATTAAATAATATGTATTTATTCATAAGACAATATTTACTTTAGTCCCTAAAAATAAATTACTTTTTCTGATTAATAAAAACATATCAAATGTAATTCTTGTTTTACATATAAAAAAATTTCCTTTCAATCTTTAATTTATAAAAATAAAAACAACATATAATATATTTTCATAAATAAAATACTATTAAAAGAGACAATTCATTTTTTGAAAACTAAAGAAAAATACCACTCTATTTGAATAAACTAAAAACATATTTAATTCAACAATTAATAAACCACAGAGATAAAAGATGTTACTACAGTGTATAAATTAACTGTTTGAATGAGTGGTATGTTACCTTTTTATCCGTGTATATAATTAGCATTATTTATATCACATTCCCTTTGTTGCATTGCACTTGGGTGTTCTAGCCAGCAGCACACCTTAAAAAAATTCCCGGCTCCTTCCTTGAATTTCACTGAAGCCATAAAGCCAAACACATTTACTACATTTTTTTTATAATCTTTTTCACAAATCAAGAAAAACCAGTTCCAATTCTCTCCGTTACTTTGTGCTTCAATGGATCAAGACGACGACGGAAGAACAACTGACCTCAGCACCAGCGACGCCGAAACCACCACCACCACCAACCTCAATGGAGTCCCCAAACCGCACAACGCGTTTGAAGAAGAAAGAACGGGGTTTCAAGTCTTGCCGCTGAAAAAGGAGGAGTCAACATATTCAGACCCAGACCCGGACCCGGACCCGAACATGGGGATTGTTCCCGTCGCGATGCAGGTTCCGGTCAAACCGGCAAAGCGCTCCTCCAGGAAGGACCGCCACACGAAAGTGGAAGGGCGCGGCCGCAGGATCCGAATACCCGCCACCTGCGCCGCCCGGATCTTCCAGCTGACCCGAGAGCTCGGCCACAAGTCCGACGGCGAGACGGTCCGGTGGCTCTTGGAGCACGCCGAGCCGGCTATCATCGAGGCCACCGGCACCGGCACAGTCCCGGCCATCGCGGTCTCCGTCGGCGGCACGCTCAAAATCCCAACCACCTCATCCAACGAGAAAGAAGCCGACGCCTCAAACAAGAAGTGGAAACGCTCCTCAAACAGCGAGTTCGTGGACATAAACGTAAACGACACCGTTTCGCAGTCGTCCGGTCTGGCCCCGGTTCATGTGCCGCATGGCCTGGTCCCGGTCTGGGCCGTCACTAACCCCAGCATGGGGGTCCCCCCAAACACCTTCTGGATGATCCCTCAGGCCGCGACCACACCCAACCCCCCCTTGGGCCCCGCAAACCAGCAGCATCAATTATGGGCCTTATCTCCCTCCGTCTTCAACGTCGCGGCCAGGTCCATAACGCCTCT
Organism: Glycine tomentella; assembly: GCA_007407185.1. Taxonomy (NCBI): domain Eukaryota; kingdom Viridiplantae; phylum Streptophyta; class Magnoliopsida; order Fabales; family Fabaceae; genus Glycine; species Glycine tomentella. The sequence continues at coordinate 2,345,068 of PYAF01004847.1, read as the reverse complement.
CGTCACAACAAATATTCCAGAAGCTTGGCCCGTTATGACGGCGTGCAGTAACGGCTCCAACTCCGCCGTTAGCACGAGCACGGTGGGGGCTAAGGTGGCAAAGAAGTCCAGCATGGCACCTAGTGTTAGTTCTAGCGGGACCAATAGTGGCAAGACTCAGATATTAAGGGATTTTTCGCTCCAAATTTACGATAAGCAAGAGTTGCAGTTCTTGGGCCGCTCTGGGACTCACGCGCAGAGTTAGATGCTAGGAACTTTTTATTTTATGTCGTGACAAATTCTCGAGTTGAATAAATGTGACGATGTGCAAATAAGCGAGAAATGTTTGTGCTGCTTTTGCAACTTGGGTTCAATTTTAATTAGATTATTATTATACTCTTACGTACGTGCTGCTGTATATGATTGCGTTTATATGGTTTTGTGCGAGAGATATGATATGAAAAATGCGATAGATGTCGCGTATACTGTTAATGTGTGTATATCCGTTGGAAATGGGAAATGAAATAGTATCAGTCCGGAACTGCTGTGGCTGAATATTTGAAGATTGAGACAAATAATATTTAGATTTATTCATCTTTCGACCTCGTATATTGTCCAAACTTATAAATCAATAATGATTAATGAATGAATTTGAAACGAAGGCTACGGAATGGAGAGAATGGGTTGGTTCTGTTAGGCGATAATATCAGAAAGAAAGGAAGAGGAAGGTGAGGAGGAGGAGTACGGACTACGGAGTGGAGAGTTTGACCTTTACGACACGTGAGTGGAAAGTGTGACACGTGTGGTGAGGGGGGGACTGAGGGAGTGGGGAGTGTGGGCCACCTACAAATGGAGATGTCAGGACTTTAGGACTTACAATGGTGGATGCTGGATGGGTCTACCCTCCCCCCAAAAAAAAACCACTTCATATTTTCACTCTACCTACTAAGAATAGTAAGGCAATATCCAATGTCCTCTTATTTCAGATTCCAGAATAGAGATCAAAATTTGAAAATTTTGAATAAGCTAAATAAGCTATTACAATATTTATCATTGTATTTTTATTTTGAAAAGATTTTCAGATCTGGATTTATATTTTTAAGGTTAGTAATTTTGTTTATCCATTAGGTATTGATATATTTTTATTTGAATTGATTATTTATGTTTCATTTAATTTAAATATAGGTTTGTTATATTTTGAAAAAAATAATAAATATTATAATAAAAATATGTATTAACAATGTAAGTAATTATACACTATTATCGAATCATAAATAATTATATATCTATGATAAATTTATTAATTTTAAAATATTTATATAATTAATTTTTTATTTTTCTTTTACCATATTAATTATTTTATTTTATGTTTTCTTAATTACAAAGAATCGTTATAATTGATAAGGATATAAGTATTTTTTTTTATTACTATTTTGAATTTCTGAAGAGGTGTCCTAAAATTGAAAGCCGGCAGCTGCTCTTGCACTTTGCGCACGCAGGCGTGGCGTGTCCTGTTTTGCATTTTTGGAGTGGGATTTTGCGAGACATTGGGTCCACGCGCTGCGATGTGTGTGCACGGATCAATGAATGGTGGGACACCCTTCAAGGTTGTCATCTCCTGGATCACAACACACACTACACGCGCTTCTTTCTCTTCTAGGGTAGAGTGGGGTCCTATCACCCCCAACTTTAACTTCTGCTGCCACCTCTTTTAATTAAAATAAAATATCTCATAATTTAAATTAATGCTAGATAAAACTTTAATTTAATATTTTATACATTTATTTATTCCGAAACAGTTAAATCTTGTTAGGTTACAAGAAAAAACTCCAGAGTCCTGGAGCACACTGAAATGTCATCAACATTCGGGGCTTCTTTTGACAACGAAGAAGCCACAGCAACATAATTTATTCTTAGTTTGGGCTTTGTCCCTTTATCCCAACACAAAAAAAAAAAAAGACACGTAATAACACAATTTATTGTAAAAAAAAAACAGTTTTTTTCTTACATATAGAGAAGGTGTGAATTTTATCATCACTGATATTACTCTTACTAATTTTTCATTCAACAAATGTTTCTTCGACACAAAATTTAAAGTACAAAATGTTGTCTATTTGATTTTATGATCATTTTTAAGATATTAAATACGGTTAAGATAAAAAAAATTAAAGATTTAAATATAAATTATATATAATATCAATTTTTATATAAATAAGACTTTAACTTTCATACATTATAAATATAAAACAATTTAAATTGTTTACTAATTAAAAATCACTTTAAATATAATTTTAAAACAATTATTACTAAAACTAACAACCATCCTAACGAAATAATTCAATAACAATGTATTTTGTTTTTTACTTTCAATGTATTATAATAAAAGTCATAAAGTAATGCAACAAGTTGTCCAGTGCACATTTATTTTTTAAATTCATAAAGTAAAACATTGTTTTTTAGGTTAAAAGTTGAGATGTAAATTTTGACGAGTGTCAAGACTAGCAATTAAACAAATTAATACTATAATGGTACTTACTTTAATATAACTAACATTTTGACAAGTTTTCTTTAAAAAAAAATGACAACTTTTTAACCTCTTCCAAACATGATAACATATTTGAAAGCCCAACTTTTATTTACTCATGAGCATGAGAAGAGAAGGTCAAAATGAAATAGGGGATGTCTAAACAACTATTTTTATACATATTATTCTAAGAAAAATGAAAGGAAAGGGAGGGGTATGACCCACGCCTGCACACTCTATTCATGAGAAGACCAAAATGAAATGAAGGAGGGGAGGGGGGGAGAAGTCCATACCAAATCCAATGCCTAAACAAGTTTACTTACTTTAATTATTTTTATTCAAAAAAAAAAAAAAACACTAAAAGAGGGGAAGGGGGGCATGGCCAACGTACGCCTGGCCCCTCTACGTTCGCCACTGGACCACTGATAAAAATCACTACCATTGCAACTACGTAGTGTCTTTAAAAGATTTTAGAAAAATAAAGTCAAAATATTGATTTCAGCAGCCAAAGAAAAATATAGCAAAACAGGACCAGTCACTCATTCTGCTAGCTGGGACCAAAACCGCTGCTAATCATTATAACTGCAAACTATTCAAAGACAGATCCCTTCTTTACCCTGCTGCTAGAACGAGAGTCCATTAATTTTACATTCATTGAATATATGGTTGTAAGTTATTATGCATTAACGGATTGTATTTTTGTTTAAAGGGTATTGGTTTTTTTATGTATCTATTAAGTATTTTTTTCATTCACATTGTGTTTATTCAGTATTTCAACTGAGAATTTATGTAATGTTGATGGGTTATTCTGTTATAAATAGGATCAACTTAACTCTTATTAAAATATTAGAATAATTCACGTATATTATTCAATCAATGAAGATACAAATTCCTTAAATCTGCATATATAGTTTTCTCTTTAATTGCTAAAAGTTCTAGTTTCAAAGTTTAGGGTATAAGAACCGAGAGATAAACTTACCTTCATCTATTGAGGTATGAGATGGCCTTTGATGCATCTACTTCCAAAGAAGCTTGAGAGATTTTGAAGACTTCTCTTAAAGGTGTTGTGATGGTGAAAAGAGTGTATACCTGCAAACTCTACGTGCAGTTTAAATCCTTGAGCTAGGGCAAATCAACTCTATTTGATTTTGCACATAAATTGATGAAGGTTGTAAACCAAGGAAACGTAATGGAGAAAAGGTTGGAAGAAGTTCGTGTGTTAGAGAAGATTCTTCATCGTTTAACCATGAAAAATGATTTTATGGTTTGTAAAATTAAAGAGTTAAAGGATTTAGATTCGATTTCCATGGACCAATTAATGGCTGATGAGTTCACTTTAAGCATACTAAGGTTTAAGAAAAGACATGATAAGCTTTTGGAGCAAGTTGCCAAAATCAAATCTTCTTTAAGAAAAATATTAAGAGAAAGAAGTAAAAAAGGTCGTGATCATGAAATATGATACAAACGTGGCCAAGCAAGAAGAGACCAAGACAATTTTGATAATAATAAAAGGAGTCAACTATCCATTAGCGATCGTGGAAGAGGAAAGGATAAAGACAATTTTAGTAGAACAAATGAAAAGATGTATTATAAATCTAATGATAAATATTATAATTGTCATAAATATGATCATTTTTTAGGAGTGTATAGCCACCAATATTATAAAAAGATCCAATCTTATTATGGCAAAGAAAGTGAGAAGTCAACACTTTTATTAGCACTTAATAACGAAGAGAAGAATGATAATTATTTATGGAATCTTGACAATAGAGCAAGTAAACACACATGTTTGATTACAAAGATAAAATTATGGAACTTCAAGATAAGATAAAAAGGCAGATATTTCCTTTAGTGATTCTTCCAATGTGCAAATTCAAAAGAAATGTGCAAATAATTATACTTCTACTTATATTCATATAAATTAAAATTAAAAACACCATTATTATATTGTTTTGATTTGTTAATATTTTGTAATTTTATTATTATATTACTGTACACTTAAAACACATATTATAAATTAATCATTTTAGAAAATAATATGAATATAATCTATTTTCTTAGATTTATATATTTAATATACTTTTATTCTTATTTTTTTAGTACCATGAGGATAGAAGAATACATACAATGGCATCACAGAGATGCAATATTATTAGTATTTTTTTTTTTTGGAACATTTATTTGATCACAAACCTTTAAAAAGTGAAATTGGTGCCAGCCAAGTAAATGTTCAAGGAACTAAATAGGTAGTTACATTCAAATAAATAGTAATACGTCTTGAAATGAAAAATATAATAATTTAAATTATAGAAACCTGATATATAGTAGAATTCATAAAATTTAAATACTTAATATCATAAGAAAAGAAAATAGAATCAATAATTATAGTATCATATTACTTTAAGATAATAAATAATACCAAAAATATATCATTAAAAATGATTAAAATAATAGTAAAACTATAAATTTATTAATAAAAGCATTTAATTGCATTTATTTCATTAAATTAAATTTCTTTTTATGTTATTGTTTTATTATTTTACTTGGCCCATTAAATTTTTTTAATATTATAATTTATTTTTTTAAATAATAATAGTAATTATTATTATAAAATATAAAAATACAAACAAAATCAAAAGTAAATAATATTTGTATTTTTTTGTGGGTTAAATAATATATGTTTTGTCATTGCTTATGTAGTCTTCAAGTTCAATTTCTGTCATATCAATCGGTAATCGGTATAACCATAGTTATGCATAGAGTATATATTCTGTGGATATCCAAATTCTAAAGTCAATCGAACCCGAATTTTCTTTTTCTTTTTCTTTGAGGTAATCTCGATTATATGCTGTATTTCTGTTAATTATTGCGTGACGGAAGCATTGTCCATGTTTTTAAACTCAACAGTCAAATGTCAATTACGGTGACAATAATGGGCGTAATAAAATAACTTGTCCGCGTGTTTTTTGCGGAGGCAGGAAAATAAAAAATGTTCTACGTTGCTAATGGGTCCGGAGCAGTATAAAACTGGGCCCAGCTTGATGGGTTGTCTTCCTTCTTCGAGCCTAATATTGGGCTTCTCTCATAAATGAATTGCTTGATATAAGCATTGTCCATGTTCTAAGAAATTTTGTACTTAAAAAGTGTCAGTGTGTTGAGTCCTCTTATTTATATAAGAAACCCTTTCTTTGGCTTCTTTTGACTTCAGCAATGTGAGGTAAATTACACAACAGATCCCCCTTTAAGCTGAGTTCTCTCATCTTAACTTTGTATGGGAACTCTTTTTGGTCTTCTCATTCTTTATTATTTACTCTTCTATCTTCATACAAATCCCTCCTGGAATGGCCTTCTAAATAGGATGTGTTTTTCAGCTCTTTTTACCTTGTTGAATCAAGTGACTTAACTTATACATTTTGGATGTTTTCCCTAATTTCATGCGCACAATGCTAGTCGTTTTGGGGGGAAGGATTCACCTAATGACCCAAAATAGCAAATTATACCTTCGTTTCCTGACATTGTTTATGACTTTACGAGAACATTTAATTAGATTTTTTAAAGATGATTTTTTTCTTTAATTATTTTCTTACACGTGCATCATTCATTCAATTTAAATATTAATACAAGTCAACAATTGAAAGTGAAAAAATAAATAAAAAAAGGTTTTAAGTATGCACAATGTTGAAAGTCAAAACTGGCGAATATATACGGACGTGTTGTTTTGGTTGAAAAACTGAGTTTTCTTAAAGACGTAACCTTTGATTTAATTTTAATGTTCATGTGTATAGGTTAAAAAATGGTGGAAAGGACCCTGATTTAACACCTTATGATACTTTGAGACATTAGTCTCTCACAATAGAAAAAATATTCGGGACCAAAAAAAATAAAACAACTAGAGTACACGTTTTAACTTCAATACCAAAAATTGGTCTTTTTCCTTTCTTAATTCAGGATTTAATTCAGGAGTGGGAGTGCAGAAAGGGGTATGAAATGTCCCAAGTTAGTTTAAATCAGGAAATGTTCGTAACTTTACAAATTAATAATCTAAAAAGAATGAAGTGCGAATATAATAAGAAACGAAAATCATGGACGCTTGGTGACGGGTTAAAGCATGTTTGGGAACCCTGTATCATTGGCATTGACAATGGGCTTATTTGTTGTGAACTTTGAACTGATAAGTGATAACCAAATATCGCTATTTTCTTTTTTTACAAACAAATATTGATTTATTAGAATGTTAATTTTGTTAGCAATGAAAATTAAACTCCTAAACATTTTTCCTTTTTCCTTCTCCCTTATCCAACTCACCTTATATTTCTCATTGAATAACACTATTGAGCATTAAGGTGTGCAGGCGCTTCCTACTGGCCCGACTTGCTAGCTTTTTGAATGGTTTGTCCTTTCTCACTTTCTCAGTAACAAACCCCGTGAGACTGTCCCGACAAGCATCATCACCCTTGTGGAACACGAAAGAATATAAAGATCATAAGAATAGGATATTTTTCATTCGCCATGTTATGCTATTATGGGATTGAAGATTTCCAAATCTTACCGCAGAAAATGATATTCCACTTGGTGAGCACGCATGTGTAACGTAACCATTATAAACCTCAATATTTATGGGCATTGTCAAGTATCAACTAATTGGTTTTCAATTTTTGAAGGCAGTACCAACGTATCTTTTTGTCATCTGACTATGATTACAATCCTTAAGTTTGTGTGTTTGACAAACCGTTGGAAAGTACAAAATCAGATTAGGAATGTGAAAAACTATAACTGCCAACTCCTTAATATCTTCATGCTCAAACTCAGATGCACTTAAACACGATAAGAAAGAGAGACATCATGTGGAAAATTCGTTGTTTCTAAGTAACTTCAAAGCTAATTTATTCAATCATGAGCGGTAAAAATACAACATACAAATAAAAATAAGAAGGGGAGAGTGACATCTACACAAAATCCACACACACTTAAATCAATGAGGACAATAATAATGATGATAAAAATGAGAAAAGCTTGAACCTTTACACTTGAGCTTTAACCTTCTGGTTTGGCTCGAAGACATACTTAATAAGAGAATCCTTAATAGACAACAGCTCTGGAAATTCCTTCTTCAATTTCGCGGTGTCAAGCTCATTGTTGCTCCTGGGAGCAACAATCACCTTCGCCTGTTCCTCAAGAGTGAAGTTCTTCCAGGTGAAGTTCGGGTCAACATAATCTCTGTAGATCTCCAAGATTTCATTGTGACTAACCACTCCAGGGTTAGTAAAGTTCCAGATCCCAGTCAGATTCCTCTTCCCCATCTCAATGGAGATTGGAAGCAGTTCATCCAATATAGTCATCGAATTCGGAATATCCACAACCTTCTCATATCGAGTGATCTTAGTGATAAAATTGCGCGGGTTCGATAAATCAGATGAGATAGGCATCCTCACTCGCAATGTACACACATTATCATAGTTCTTCAGCAGATCCTCTACCTGCAGAAACATGGTAATACATGTAACAGATCTGAATTATTATTATTATACAAATTGTGTTATTTTAGAGTTATAAGGATAGTTTGGTGGTGGAAAGAAGGAGGCAGAGGTTGTAGCTTCAAATCTCTCAAACTAATATCAACTAAACTAACATTTCAAGGGAGTTATTGTAAATCTGAATTCGATTGGCACGGATTAAAAAAATAACAATTGACATTTTCCGATAAAAATAAATAAATTGTGGCATCTTTCTATACTCATACCATTGCCTTGGTCTTGGAGTAAAAAGAACCGGTGAAATTGGGAGTGTCGGTTTCTTTGAAGCCAATACCGGATCCGAGGGGATGATCGGAATCGTACTCGAAAATGCATCCGGTGGCGTAGTTGATGAGAATGAGGCCGTGGTCGCGGCAGACGTCGGCGAGAGTGAGGGTTCCGACGACGTTGGTTCGGATGGTCTCGACTTTGTGGGACTCGCACCAGTCGACGTTGGGGCGGCCCGTGACGCCGGCGGCGTTGAAGACGTGGGTGGGCTTGAGCTGGGCTATATCGGCTTCGAGGGAGGCCCGGTTCTCGAGGCGGCCCGAGCCGTACTGGAAGGAGATGCCCTGGGCCCGGCAGAGGGAGCCAAGCAGTCCGCCAATCCAGCCCGTGCGGCCGTAGATGAGGAAGTTTAGGGGCTGGGCCGAGGAGGCGCCGTTGGCTGGGAAGCCCATGGATGTGTCTCTGACAGTGAAAGAAAAAAAGAGTAAGAGAGAATAGGCTAGGCGCGACGCTAGATCTCTGCTCTGCTGTCTTGTCTGCCTCTACCTCGTCCCTAGCCCCATTTATTTGCCACGCATGTGTGCCTCAATGGAACACACACAGTATTGAATATAGATTTTTTTAAAAGGAATCTAATTGATTATAGATTTATTTTCTCTTATCTTACGTAGTATTTATTTATATATCTAAAATTATACTAGTCTTTTATGCATTAACATCTTCTGGATGACACTTTCAAATTTGAACAACATGTTTAAATTTATGGTCTTCATTATTTAGTAATACTATAGATTTGTCTATTTGTTCAATTGAAAATTTATCATAACAACATCTTTTACCAAAAAAAAATAATTGTGAAATGTTGTATATGAATGTCTAAAATATTATAACAACATCTTGAAAATAATAATTTATTTATTTTAAGCAATATTTGATTTCAATAATTTATATATGTAATGTTTCGATGGCTTGTTGACCGTCTCATGTCTTCAAGTCTCTTTATATTTAAGCATTCGAGACTAAAGGACTATTTACTTCAATCGCAACCGATCCACATTGCTACTAATTTTTTATGTCCACATTTGCTACTTAAAATGATTCATTGTGGTTAAATGTCCATGGTTGAGAAATAGTAACTCACATCACTCCCGTAACCCCACTCTTTTATGAGGTCAAAATAATCAATTAAAAAGCACCTTTATGAGACAACAATAATAATGAGAATAATGAATAATAAAGAGGAGGGGGGACCGTTATGAAACAGAGAAGACACAGTCCTGTCAATAAGAACCCTCGGAAAGAATTAGGACAAAGTCTCATAAACCGTAGACAAGACTTAGTTATAGAAAGAATAGCTAATGTAATTAATTTTGTATTTAAAATATTGTTTATAAACTTTAAATATTCTAATGTTAAAAAAAAATATTTACAATATACAGGTAAAATAATTGAATTATTTTATTACATTATATTTCAAGATAACAAAAATATTTAAATCTTTCATGAAAATTTTAAACAATTTTGTTTTTATATTCTTATAAATATTTTAAGAAAAGATAAGTTACAAACACTAAAATAATTTTATATTATTCTATAACCTCAAAATATATATGATCAGTTGACTCAAATAACTATATTAACTATCCAACACATACCAACTATCCAAATATTTTTCTTGCCACAAACATGTCTATGCCTCATCATTTATGGCATATTTCCAATTGAAAACGAGAATCAGCTGAGTAGTTTTACTAGTGATACACTAGTAGCTAGTAAGTAAGCCACAGAGGAACGACGATATACACAGTACACCAGTGAGCTTTGTTTCAATTTTCTAGTTATGTGGATTTGAGGGATGTAACAAATTCTTTAGTATGATGGTACCAAATTTTTGCTAGATGGTACCAAATTCTTCAGTATGATTTTTGATTTTTTTATAACAAAACTGAGGGTCAATTATAAAATACGAAAAGAAAAATTGCTAGTTAAGGAAAATCATTTAGAGCTGATGTTAATTTTTGTGACTTGTCAATTGTTTCAATTTTCTTATGCTACTCATTTAAGGTAGAGAAATTATTAGGTGATTCAGGATCGTCATATCATTTATAATTTCTACCAATAATCATATGAAATAATAGCTACCTAATTCACCTGATAATTTTTCTCCAAAGTGACTTCAACCTACAAGCACTTGCTTGGTCACTGTTAATGACTACTAATTTTGTCATTAATAATCATATTCATATATTTAAATAGTAGTTCTACTTTTTCTTTCACCTCATTTTCTCCCTTTCCTTTTTCATGTTTCATCTCATTATCTGTTATATTCCTCACTTTTTTCTTTTTAGTTTTTTCTTTTATATCTCTCTGTTCTTTTTACAGCATGCATCAAAAGATGGAGTCTTAAATCGACCAGTAAAATATACACATCAAACATCAACCCCAGCATTAGGAACAAGTAGACCAAAACAGCAGTGCCATAAACCTCAGAATCACATTCTGTAGTTTCCACCGACAAACCACTGTGGTAGGCTTAAGCCAACCAAAATTACTGTCATCAAATTGACCATATATGTATCCCATCAAACGAAACAGAAGAAAACTGGTTACCATGCATGGTAATATATATTTATATTTTGGAATTTGGATCCACGTTATTATCTTTGTTTGTCTTTCTATCTCTTATTCGTTTTACAATTTACATCTTGTATTCCATAAGAGATAGTTCTTTAACTATTGTCACGAAAGACGATCAAACTTACTTGGTAAAAGTAATCTGCATTTCTGTATTTTAAATCTATTTTTACTGTCACTTGACTAACAATTTCCTGGATTTTAAAACGAAGTTGCAAGGTTAAAAGCAGAACATTCCATCTTTAAATTCTCAGATATCATCATTTTTAACCCTGTATGATCCCTGAAATTCTTAGAAGTTTTATCATGCTTAATTGGTTGTCTCGGCTTGTACATATCTGAGAAATATCTGTATCTCAATGTAACAGCTGACCAAGGAAACCAAAACGCTTTGATTTCACTAGTCGATTCGTCCTTTAAAATTCCTTTGTTTGCATCCTCACAGAGTATAGTTATCTCCTCCAAAGGATGAAGATATTAGTAATTGTAAATGCAACTGATATCAAGTACAACACAAAATTTACATAATAGTACATGCAAACATATCAAGTATAGGAAACACTTTCAGGCTTTCAGCTGCTAAAAATACTTCTTCAGCCAGTCAAATCATAGCAAACAAATTTACAAATAAAAAACATTTGAAAGAAATGGAGGCAACCATGCAACAAGAATAATAGTTTGTATCCGTTATGTATTCCATGAATTTACAACCATCACTTTTGTAAGCCATCTTATGTTGTAGTGCATCACCTATTATCTTCTGCACCAGACTGGAATCCTTAGTGGGCATACTCTCTGTCAGCAATTAGCATAAAGTAATTTAAAAGTCTATATACATAAACGTTGCTATATCTGTTCCAACCAGGTAGGAACTAAGTCTCTCTACCTCTTGCGCTTGGACTTCAGAGAGTTAACGGATTGAGAGTTGCTGTGCCAGTTGCGTTTCCTTTGATTGATGAACCAATTATTGATTTGCTTCAGCTGCAACCCTGTCTCCTCCACAAGTTTTGCCTTGTCATCTTCCTGAAAGAATAACAATTTAGCGACAATCTAGTTAAGCCAGAGGTACCATATCATCAAATGATCAGTGTGTCTCAAGCTAAAACCTAGAAGACACTATGATTTGGTTTGCACAATGTCAATAATATTAATGACCACCAATTATGAAGCATACGTACGTCACACTAATTAGCTGGATCTTAATAGAATGAATTCTTCACTGCATTATTTATCACTCATTAACTTATGAGAAACAACTCTGCTTATAGTTTCATAGTCAGTCCCAAGCCCGACTAAAGAAGAAGGGTTGTAATAGGCCCTTGGCAACCACCATATATAAAATTTGGTCAAGGTCAACATGTTGAACATGAATCACTCACAACAGACTTTTACTAATTTTAGGTTATTACTTGGAACTTGGAAGTAACTCGTTGTATGGTTCAAGTACAATGTTAAATGAGTTAGAGCTACTCCATTGGCTAGCTGACCTCACTTAGTGTGATAAGGATTTTGCTGTTGTTACTGTCGTTGCTAACTTACAATAAACATGTTTTTTGTGAATGTCTACGTATGGTATGCAGCAGCAATAATAAACCTTAATAGTCTAGTTTTGGTTTCACCAAAACACACAAATAAATTATAAGATTGATGAAAGATAAAGGGACAGAAATAAGTTAATTGGCTTATTAAATCTATTACAAGATTCAATCCTTCACACTTATGCGTGGTTGGAACATTTTTAACACAATGATTGATGCTCAATTGCTCACGAAGAATATGGTTTACTCATTACTTACAGTTGGGTAGGGCCACTTAGCATGTTGCTGCCACCAGGCCTTTAAAACCGATGTTGTGTCACCTGGTAATTTCCCAGCTCTCCGCTTCCTTAATATTTCCTCCCTAACATCTTCAATTCTTGACTTAAAACCCTGCAGATATAAGATATTAAATCTGGTTTGTGATTCAAAGCCAAGGAAAAAAGACATTGTCAATGACAATGACACACTTGCACTAAAGCAAGCACATTGGTTATTGACTTATAAGAATGACCTGCTTGAGCTCAATCTTAAGCTCCTGACGAACTCTTTCCATCAGGGACCTTTCAGATTCTGTAGGAAGCAATGGACCAAATCCCATCATGTCATGCCCGTCAGCGCTAGACTGATCCAAAGAGCCATCCATCTGCAAATCATCTTCATCATCTGACATTGTTGCACCTGTTCCTTCTCCCAAACTGACTCCTGAGTCACATAGTGCATCAGATAAATTGAGTTTGAAAAAGTTTAGGGGAAAAAGGTGTTCCAATTTTTTGTTTTTAATAACAAGATTTGAGCACATACATACTTATATAATCAGCATTAACTAGCCGTTGAATATTAAGGATGAATTATTGATGTAACTAATCTCAATACTAAAAGGTCAAGATGCAAGTTTTGTGGTAATAAACACTACACATTGCACGAACTCTTTAGAAGCTGCCTTAATATGACAAAAGATTATAACTCATTTTAAATAAGTATTGCTATGAAAAGTAGTAATATGGTACCTTCGTGGATGTCTTTATTAGAAGTTGAAAATTAACGAATCAGCTACAACAATTTCACCTCATCTTCTTTACTTCTATTTTTATATTGAAGATAGTGTAAAGAATGGTATGAAAATTACAATCATTGTTACAATTACAAGTGAGACAACTCGAGAAAGAGTTCTTCATTAACTTGGTTTCAAACTCCTCACACTAAGAAAGGTTCCAAAGAGGTTGTAAATACTCCTGCCAAACTATAAGTCAACTTTAAACCATTAATAACTCACTTTAATTTACATTGTCTAATTAATTTTTTTAAAAAATATTTAAAGGCGATTTTTAAGACGAAATTATCCTAATCTCTAATAGTCTTAAATGAGACTAAGACTTCCTCGTATCCCTAGTAGTGGAAGCGACAATGTTTGAAGATGTAAGTAGACGTTACCAGTGGGAAGATGGGGTGATTGAGGTTGCCCATCTATGGTACTAGTGACCTTATTATCAGTTATTAAATCAGACTTTTCCACCTCTCACAAGAGTGAAGAGTTTCGTGCTTCCTCCAACACTAGTCCCAATCAAACTAGTCTTCAAAAGATTATTGAACAAGTGATGATGAAATTTCTTATTTCTCATAATAATAAAATGTATCAAACTTTTTTCCATAAAAAATTAATTTACATGCTTTTTAACTTTTTTTCAACTACCTTATTCAACTTATTTCCAAATTATCTTATTGTTGGATAATTTCCGTTTTTAGTTTATTGATACTTTCCATTTTTATTTGATTGATATTTTCTGTTTTTATTTGATTGACCAAATCAAATAATATTTGATGGTATAGACCCAATCTATTGTAAACTTAATTCATCTTATAAATAGATAAGTAAAGGTGGAGGCAAGACACAGAAAATTGAGAGCCTCAAGTGACAGTCTTGAGTGTCATTATTGAGCAAGCCTATGTGCTTGCATATTTGAGAGCTTAGAGTGAAACATTATGAGCGTTTGAATGACCACCATTGTTGGAGAGGTTGAGTGTACCACCACATTCGTATGTTTTTAATTCATTGTAACTGATTATTGTTATAGTGGATTTTGATATTGGATTAGATCCATTGAGTTTTTCTTTTCTCACATTGAGAAAAATTTTCTTATGTAAAACAAATTCTGATTGTCTCCCTCCTGTTCCCTCCAATTTGATTCAAGGGTTCGAGATACCCAACACTTATTCACATAAAGTAGTTTAATTTATTTTTCCTACTTATTTTCTTCACGGGTATTTGTTAAAAACGTAACCAAATTAAACCTATATCAATTATAATTAATATTTCCTCCAATCTCATTTATAAGGTTTAATTAACTAATTTATCAAAATTAAGAAAAATAATTAAAATTAATTGATAACAATAAATATCCTAAATTTCTATATATTATTTTTCAAACCTACCACTAGTAATATTTCTTTCTCTCCCTAAAAGAAGGAAACTAGCAAAAACATTCCCAAAATTGCAATTTTAACAATCAAATTAGTCAATCATTAGGATCTTTAGTGACACTATTAACAAATGATGAAATGGCATGTTAAGTGTCGTGCTATGTCATATTCATGTTGACATGTCACGTGACGTTCACATCAATAAAGACTATAATAAAATTTTCATAGACGAAAGTGATAATAATATATTTTTTAATTATTTCTTCTTGCATCCCAGAATGACAATGAAGAAAATATATATTTTTTTATTTTTTTTCTTGCATTCATGTCAATAGGGACTAATATGAAACACTCTAGTTTGAGTTTGATAATTCTAACACACTATTGACTTCAGATTATCAAGTACTATATATTCAAATATGAAAATTAAATGTTTTTCTAGCCAAAATCTTAAAATTATCAAAATGCCTCCCCATGACATCAAACTAACCTGAATTTCATTTTAGGCCAAAATACAAGTGTAAAAACAATACTTATTTTACACTTAGAATATGACTATAATATTAAAATAATTTTGATTTTTTTTCTACAACTATCTGGATTTTTTTTAGGATTACCAAAATACCCTGACATTTTGATCATGAATACTAAAAATTGTCTTTAATTATTGTCGAAAATATTATCAATTGACAGTATAAGTTTAGTCACTATTTTGACTAGTATACTTATAAACGTAACCCATTTTATTATAAAATGAACAATTTAAAAATGTTCACACTCCAATTTTATACTCACTTCATATTATTAATATGTTAGTATTAGTAGAAATAAACTTAAATTCTTTTAAAAAAAATCTTGATATTGATTTGAGTCTTATAAATAAAAAGAATTAATTGAGATTCCACTGAATCTTGCCATTAACTTTGTATCATTATCTATTTTTGTTTCTGAAATTAAATCATTATATATACCAGAGTTGGATTTCTCTTGTTAACAAAGAATTAACATAATAATCATTAATATTTGTCTATAAAAAATAATTATAATTATATATACGATTCCAAGTTTTTAATACTAGGAGCATTATACAAATATAACGGTTCGATTTCTGAACAAAAAAAAAGAGTTGGTTACGGCATCAGAGGTTGTTGTTGCCAATGGCATGGTGGGCGAGAGTACCACCCTCCACCAAACTAACCCACTCTTTATATTCCTATTTCTGTATAATTCTCTAGACAACTGGTAGTAACACAACCACTCTCATTCCTCTTAATATTAGCCTAAACCGACCCAGAAACCACATCGGTTAATGCTAGTATTCCACAGCATCTTTCCTTTTTCTCAAATTGCTTCGAAGACAAGAAAGAAATAACCAAAAGAAACCGCACCACATACCAGAAATAGCTTGCATGCCTAACGATTTTATTTGCTTTTAATTAATACACTAGTGATGATGTTATAACGTTATGCCTTTCCCTTGTTCGCATAATAATTAAAGCAAAAAGAGTCAGAAAACAAATATATAAAAACTAAATTGAACAAGAAAATTCCTGAGACGATGTTGTGAATCATAATAAATATTTACTGCAGAAGAAACCAACGAAAGAGAGTACCTGTCAGAGCTTGCAAGGTACTTTCAATATCACGGCAGGCCATCACAGCCTCCACGGCATGCACCCTGACATGTTGCTGAAGCTGCTCTTTGAACGTACACAACACGATCAAATATTGTGCCTGCAGTAATAATTAAATTGTCACAATAATCATAAAGTTTACATCAATTCGTGAACTTTTATTATTGCACTTTGCTGCCATAAACAAATCAAGTCTGAAGAATTGAAGCTAAAAATGAAAATGTACCTAGATAATTCGCAACATTCTAAGTAATAATATTTTTATAATATCACGTTTAATTCTTAGAATATTTCTTATATAAAATTAATTCATAAATTACTTTTTATACACAGTATTTTTAGTAAAATTTTAGATAGATTAGGTATGAGAATTCACCATAAACTTGTCTCAAGTCCCAAAAATATATTCACATATATAAAATTCAAATTCATATTCTTGTAAAATGAGTTCGATCTTTGCAAACCGATAAATCTTTGTTTACATATAAAAATAGTTTCTAAAATTTTAAAAAATTGATCAGTAAATATATATATATATATATAAACACTAATTGCTCATATATCTTTTTAAATGAAATTAGAGTCTCAAAGTTTTTAACTTTTTATTTTTATAATTATAAATAGGATAAAAAGGAGATGAGAAGTGGGGGGAAAAATGTACCATGAAGTTGTCAAGTTCTTGGCGGTCATGGAGCGAGAGGGAATGGGAATGGTGTGAGGCATAAGAGCGGAGGAGATGGTGGGACTGCGATAACTGTCCGTCGATGAGCGGCAACTGATCGATGGGTGTGGCCACGCGGAGGCATGACACGTGTGCAGACAGAAGCTGTTCATAGAGTGGGTGGGTGGCTATCTCCGCCTTCACTTGACGGTGGTGGTGGTGGTGGTCTCCGGCGGCGGATACTTCTCCGCTCATCATTCCCATTCCCAACCCTGCTTCTTGCATTTCCATTCAGATATTATTCAAGGGAAAAAGCTGAGCTTGAGGACTGCTCTATTGCAATGATTTTATTGTGAGAGGGTGAAGTAGGATGGAGGAGCTGACACTTGTATTCTCTCGTTTTCGGCTTGTGTTTATAACCCCCTGAGATTGGAACAATGATTTTACATAGACGGAGACATGGGGAAGCTAAAAGCACTGAAAATGATATGTGTTTATTTAAGAGACGAGAGAAGGGTAATTTGAGCTTGGGTAACTGATAACTAATCATGTTCTCACTCCTTATTTTTAGGATAAATCATGTATTTGGTCCTTTTAAGATATATTTGGTGTTAATTTTATCTTTCAATTTTGAAAATCATCAAATATGTAAATATTGTCATGAATTAATCCTATGGTTAAGTCAACATCATTTTTTTAATATTAATAATGACTTGATACGTTATTAATGATAAGGAAGTAAATCCATGTGAGGAAAACATTTTGTCAACTCAATAGAACTAATTTGTCAATGAAATGTTTTCTCTCTCTTTTTTTTTATCTCTTAATCTCTCCATTCACATAAGGTTGTTGACTTATTATTAACGTTCACAACAATAAGGGAAAGCTTGGTTGTTCCTCCTTTTGTGTTTTGCAATGTGAATTGCAAACAATGACGATATGTCTATGGTCGGTGTCAATTCTTTTTGGCCATTGTGTAAAGACAAAAGATAACGATTCGTTGAAGATGACAACAAATTTGTGTGGATACACGTTTATTAATCATGTGGACTATTTTATCAAATAGCTATATTTTATTAAGATCATTTTGATATTGAGTTTCAAATGTGCGAAACTATTTTGATAGTTACTTGCAAAAGTTAATTTTTTTCAACCAATTTCATTTGATTTTCATCTCCCAGATCACCTACATTATAAAAAAAACACTGATAGGATGAAAGAATTGAAGTAGAAGCTTATTGAACAACATGAAAAAGAAGAAACTTCTTTATATTTCCTACTCAAAGAGTTGTTGCCTTCATTAACATTAAATCAACAGGAAAAAAAATAATCTTTTTCATTAACAATTTAGTCCAAAATACCATGTACTACATGGAAAATTCCTTACATGTGTAGATTTCCCTCTTTAGTAACAACATATCATTTGTGCACTAACATGAAAAGAAACGACATTGCCTTAATGATATGATTAATTTGTTGTAATATTTACATATTTGTGGATTAAATTGGTGATTTAGAAAATTCGAAGACTAAATTGACTCCAAGTACAATTTTCTAGGACCAAATAAATCATTTACCCATTTTTTATAATAATTTTCTAATGGAAAGAAATATGAATACAACGTGTCTTCTTTTATAAAACATAATTAAGTAATTTGTCAGAACTAGAAATAATAATAATTAAGTTCATGGTATTAATTTTGTATTAAATTTTTTTAAAATTTATATATTTTAAAAAATTACTCCTAATATTAATTGATCATACTCTAATTATATTCAAATATTTTTATTAGTTTTAATATTTTTAATCTGTCACATTATTAATATATTTATTGATCTATTTTTTATTATTAATTGTGCTTCTGAATAATAAAATTAAGGTTTTAAAATATTTTTTTTATATTACAAGATAAACTTAGACTTTTAAAAAGTTTAAAATACTAATATATTTTATTTACAATTTATTGAATTAAAAAAGAATTCATAATTAAGATTATTCTTATGAAAAATAATTAATATAGAAGATGTTTTAGATTGAATCTTATGAAAAATACTAAGTCAAATTTCTAATTTAAATCTTATATAAAAGACTTGAAGGAGTATAAAGTAAGATAAATCATGTTAAAATGCTATAAAAGTATAAAAAATAACTAAATATTTTATTCTCATAAAATATGAAATTCATTAATTAATTAAAATGCTATCAAATATTATAAAAAACATAAAATATGAACTTAATGTTCTTATATAAAAAAAAACCTTATATATTAGTGCTCTTTTTATTTTTTTATGTTTCAGTCTTTATATGACTGTATTTTATAACAATTTTACACAATAAAAAGCTAACAAGTACTAAAACATTAAAATTACTCGTATATAGATTACATGTACAATTTTTAAACTAAAGACTAAAGTAAAATGAAAAGTTAATAGAAATATAGAAAATAATTAATTAATTAAACAAAACTAAAATAAAACATTATTTTCTTTAAATTTTATTTAATCAAGATTTCGGAGCGAGAGTGAGGGAGAGCGACGGAGCAACAAAAGAGTATGCTGCTCAATAAATTACTACGAAAGGAGACGCCTGGAAGCGAACTCGGGAAAAGCTGCGTCTGTGACCTCACAGTTTCTGTTTTTTCTTTTTCTTTCATTTATCTCTATTTCAGTATTTTTATTTTTCATACATCTTAATCGAATATCATTATTACATATCATTAAATTTTATTATAATTTAAATTATTTTTTCTTCAATTTAGCAACTTAATTTTTTTTATTAAATGAATTCTATAAAGTACTTTACATTTTTATTTTTAATTTTTATTAGTTATTTTTAATATTATTATATAATTAAAAAGATAAAAAAATGGTGCTTATTTAAGCACTTATTACTTGAGAAGTGTTCAATAAATACTAACTCCATCAACAAAATCTTACTAACATTGTGTTTGGCCGTGAAGAAGGAAAATAGTACAAAATAAAATTGTTTAATTTAAGTGAAAGAGTAAAAAAAAATTAAAGTTGATTGATAGGTAAAAAAATAATAAGTGTGCATTACATTTATTACACAGTTTATTTAAGGACCATTGTTTATTAGAACTACTTACGAAATGCCAACTTTACTTCATTGTCCCTCCCTCCCTCATGTTAAAAAAAAAAAAAAAACATTTATCCTTTATAAGAAAAGTGATAATAAGGAGATGTAGCCTCTCGGAGTTACAATTAGACATGACAAAGAATATTGAACTCCCAGACACCCACCCGAATCTACTTTGACTTTGATAGAAAATACTTCATTTAACTATATATTGTTATAGTTTATTTATTTATTTTAATATGAATTAGTTAGTTTAATAGTTAAATAATAATAGTAATAATAATTAAATATCAGACAATACACATATAATAAAAATATAATTTTTCATGATTTTATATTTTAGTTTATTTGCTATTTATTATTTAATTATGTAGTTTAAATTAAAATATAATTAATACCTTGTTATAAAATTTATTTATTTTTATATGTGAGAATAAAAGACAGCCTCAAAAAATTTATAATAACTCACATATCATCATGTTCAATCAAAAGTTAAATTTTCTTGATATATAAAATTTATCTAAAAATATATAAGTGAATTGAAATTATAAAAATATATAGAATAAGATTAATAGCAGAATACACAATATAAAAATATAACAATTAAAACTATAAATTTAATAAAAGTAATTGGTCAATAAATAAAAATTTAAAGAGTTTAAGCTTAATTAAAAATTAGAATTATAGCTACCCAATATGTTATGTAATTTTTTATTGATGGCGTAAAGATTTTTTTAAAAAACTATAATATAGCATTAGAAGCAAACGACGAGTACTAAGGTGGCAATTGTTTATTGATGAGGTTTCATTATAAAAAAAATCGTTTTTTGATGAGGTATTTTGGATTCATCTGAAAACATTTTGAGGACCACCTTAACTGTTGTTTTTCGTTCATGCATGTATTTTGTGAGATTCTAATTTACACTCCCTCAATCCGTAATTATAAAACTCTTTCGATTTATGTTTCTTAAAATAATTAATTTAATTAATCATATTAAATTAGCTAATTATTTATATTATTATTTTTAAATTATTTGTATCATCATTTCAAAAGTAGAATATGTAAGAAAAAATAATTAATACATATAAAAATTAAAAAAATCATCTTATGAAAAGAAATAAACAAAATTTTGAAAAAGTTTTATAGTTAAAAATAGAGAAAGTATATAGTTTACCTCTTTAACGAATAAAAATATATGATGTAGATTGCTAACAAAATATATAATTGAGGAAAAGTCAGTATGCTATAGTTTTTTGTTTATAGCTATTAGTTATAATTAATACTAACTGTGAAGTCGTGAAGATTTAAATGCAGACGATTGTCGTTCAAAAGAAATGAATCGATAAACTTTAAAGATTACGTTTAGCATTAAGCATCTATATTATGGGTGAGCTATGAATTTATTGAGGAAAACTTGATGACCACATAATTTATTGATCGTCTGTTGCACCAAAAATAAAAACAGAGGTTTAGCGCCACTTAGATATAAAAATATTTTAAACTTCCGCACCCACCAATGCTTGCAGTTCCAACGAATACGCTCTAACTTAATATATATATATATATATATATATATATATATATATATATATAAGAAAGGAAATATTAACCATATGCGATGCACCAGTGCAAAGCATTAATAAAAGAAGATAATGATATGTAGTTTGATATTTTGTTTTAGATAGTTGAGCTGTCAGTGTTTCATCTCACTTGCTGGTGGTGCTATGGTTTGCAATTTTTCATGATCTTCTATTTATTTAATTAACTAATTATTTTGGTACCTAATTTTCAATGCTCTTGTTATCAAATTAGTATTCTGAACTTTCTTACTGTCATTATCTTGAGATGTATTTGGAAGGAAGGAATCCACGTTTTCTTTGCTTTTCTTCTCTTCTCTTTTTCTAAAAGAGAAAATACCTATTGTATATCATTTTTGTCTTATATATCTCACATTAATTATATCATATGATAAAAATAAGAATATAGATTATGAAAAATGAGAAAAGACTGGCCATAATTTAAAAAGTATGTTGTATTGAAGAATTTATATAATAAATTTTGTTAGTTTTCTATATATTTTTGTAAGCTGTAAGCTAATATTGTGATTTATTACGTTATAGTTAAAGTTCTTTAATATTGTGATTACTTGGTAATGAAATTTGCACACCTTATATTAGTTTATATGGGAAATATGTTGGATTAAATACTAAGCTCACGATAAAAGGTGTATAGGATTGATAAATAATGTGACTAGATTATTTTATCGTTATAACTTTCAACAATTTCTCACTCTACCTGTCTACCATTTGTCCCATTAATAACCTAGAAATTGATGCATGAGAATAGGGCGAGGAAGGTTTAGGCTAGCATCTTTATTCTAAGAAATCGTGTAACACATACGCAATTCCTAGTTTTATATATATATATATATATATATATACACACACAATTAAGCATTTCAATTAGTGTTCTAACATCTTGAAGAATATTTTTTACATTTCATATCAGAATGAATTTTATATGATTAGACACTTGATTGTTAAATATTTTTGTTTCTTTTAATAATTTTATGGATCCAAATTTTGGTAATTTTTGTTTATATTATGCATAAATTTTTCGATAATTGTTTTAAAAAAATTGGAAAGGGGCTTTTATAGAGAATGATCATACAAATCTATTGAATTAATATTTTGTTTATTTTTTATTGGTTCCTTTAAAAAATATTTGATAAAGAATATTAATAAATGATGTACATATTTTGGGGATTCAAAAAAATATTTTTATATATATAGGACTAAAATAAATAATAAGGGTCAGAAACAAAAACTTTGTTTTATTAGATACTGAATGTTAATTTTTTATTAGGAACTCAAAATAAAATTTACTAATTGATTCTGCACTGAAGACACATTTAAACTTATTTTAATTTACCAAAAAAATGTCTGTATTTAATGCGTTTGTAAAAAAAGAGCAGAGATGTTAATTCGTCGAGGTAAACTAAATTTTTTATGGGCTAATATTTTGTTGGGGCAGTCCAATCCAATCCAAGTGGGCTACAAGTTCAGCAAGTGGAGACGAAGAAGCTGAGCGGCCCCAAATCTAGAGATTAGAATCTTACTTGGCCCAAATTGTTGAGGAAGTGATTGGCAGCAAAATTTCAAATTTAAAAACAAAAAGAGAAAGGCTTAACATGCAAATTAAAATATGAAATATTATTCTAGACTGAAAATGAAATATAAATATTTTCACCCATCTTGGTTACAAATATAGGAATTCCAAAGAAGGTAATAACGAGCGTAAACAGCGTTACAGACTCCAATTTTTTATGTTGTAAAATAAAACAACCTAACTTCTCTTTGTGCTGAGTGTTCTCTCATATCATATTTTCTCAACACTGAAAAATTAACAGTTACTCCCTGCGTTTAATTATACGAATTATCATCTTAAATTATTTTATATAGATTAAGAAAATTAATAAATAAAGGAAATAGAATAATAATTTAATTAAATGAATTTTATAATTAATTTATTTTTAGTCTTTATTATCTATATAAATTAATATTATAAGAAATATAAGTGAAAAAATAATTAATATTATATTAAAATTTAATTAATAATTATTTTTAAACAAATTTTTTCTTTCTTACAAAATAATTATTATGGGTTGCATCATATGGATTATAGTATAGTATTTACAGTTTCTCATAGGATTTTGTTCGATAGCCTACTGGGCCATCCTCCCAAGACAAAACAAAGGCAAGGGGACCAATTTCTCTCCTCCTTTTCGTTGAGTGCAAAACTGATTTGCCTTGGAAAGCTGGGAGACATTAAAAGGATCAAATTATGGAGATTAGTTCCATCGATAGAATGTATGCTGGATAATACTCCTCAATTCTCGTAAAAGGTTACTAGCAGTAGCATGTAGTGGCAAGTGGCAAAAGATGCAACGTGGATTAGAGTTTGTATATTTTTGTTAGATGAATTTGATTTATTTATTTATTTTTAAAATTTTTACCAAATTTTATGTTTTTTAGTGACTTTTACAAAAACAATTCTTTTAATTAACATAATTATATATCCAATTTTTTTGGTATTCACAAATTGATGTGGCAAGTAACATTGCATCGGAATATACATATTAATTATCCTCTTGTCAACTTTAATACGGGAGCATGGATGCAACCCCTAAGTAGTCAGACTATAGGACCGATAATCTGACAATATGTATCTATATATATTTGAAGTCTAATGATAATATCATTATTCCTTTATCAAGTTGTAGATATTTATCTATTTACTAGCAATGAATTATTTATAAGAGTTGCTATGTCATTATAACAATCCCCGTAATCAAGGATTCGAAACTCCCCTTCAACGCTATAAATATCATGTTCTATCTCTTTTCAGTTCATTCTCAACTCACTCACATACTTATTTGAACGTCCAAATTCTTTGATTTGCATGTCTTTTCTCGTATTCTCCTAATAAAGGGTACTTATAATCTAGAAAAGGGTTCCTATAATCTAACCTAGGAGATCGTGGAGTTCATCTTTGTTACTTTAATCCTGACACCAATCAAATTCAGATTTTGATAAATACATTTAAAATTTAAACTTAAAATCATTAGTTAAGGTTGAATAATCTCTTATCTCATATCGGTTTATCTATGTGTTAATTTTTTCAAAATTAACTTTAATTAATAGTGTATTTAACTAAAATAATATGTATTTGAGTATATTTAAATAATTTGATAACAATTACTTTTAAATATAAACTACTATTATATATATATATATATAAAAGATATCTTAGATAATGAATAATTTGGTTTTGATATATTATCAATATAATAATTTTTCAACAATCATTTATGTATTGTTACTTTACATAACAAGTTTTAATCCAGAAAAAAAAAAGTTTCACATCACTCATAATTAATCGGAGTCAAATAAATTCATTATATTAAATATCTGCCTAAGAACTATCAAATGGATGGATAAACTAATGTGAGGTTGTTTTAATTTAATTAAAATTTTTGAAATTAAATCTTGGATATATAATTGTAAGAAAACTTCATAGCTCATGATGATTTTATGTGACTCAAACAAGACTATTTTTAGTAAAAAAATATATTTTATATAAAAATAATAATATCAACATAAAATTGAGTACTAGAATGAGATTATTTTATGAATATGATTGATAAACATTTTTGGTAAGTTTTTATTTTTTACTACTTGAAAAATTTATTCAATCATAATAATATTTGATAAATATTTTTTTTAGTAACTGTTCTTTAATGTAGGATCAAACTCTTTCTTAAAGTATTTATATGAAAAAAAATACCTTCAGAAGACTATCACTATACACGAATGGGGTGAGGTGTGTGCAAAATGTGAATGAAAATAAGAGAGAAAGAGAATGCGTGTACCTTTTCCTATCTCTTGATTAGTTATGTGGATTTTTTTCGAGAATCACGACATGAGATCTCTAACTTTTTGTTATCCGGTAGTTGATAAAGTCCACGATTCCTTAATGGGTCTCAATGACTAAGTGCATTTATAAAATTGGTAACAGTATCTCGTGCCATTTTTTCATATGTTGTTTTAAGTAACGTAAAGCTTCTATTTTTCTTAATGTTGTATTCTCTTTCCAGGCTTAAATATTTATTAATTTTATTTTCTCTATTTGAAATGTTGAATACATACACCTAATGCAACAAATTATCAATATCAATGACTTATGAGTTATGACCGTACCTTACAATTGATAATATTGAGATCAAAAATGAAAAGTTTAAGAAAATAGTGAGAGACACAAGAAATTTCATTACTAAAATTAGATGAAAAGGGAAGAAATTACATGTTTTCTAAAATAATATCTTCGTACGTCTTTCGTATTATATATATATATATATATACTTATAATAATAATAATAATAATAAATATTTTCTTCTTCTTTTTTACTTATTTTTTGACAATTTTTTTAACTTATTAAATAATTTTTCACTTCAAACAAACACTCTTATTTTTACTTTTTAATATTTAATTTCATTTTTTATTCCTTTTTTTCTTTATATTTACTTTTATTTTCTTTCTTCGCAACTAAACATGATATAAGTATATATTTTCTCAACCGATAGAGGCTAATAGATTTTATGCTGATGCATGACAAAAATAAATTTGGAGAAGGACCTAATATGGTTCCCACAAACTAATTGTACAATCTAGCTGTAAAAAAAAAAAAAAATAGAATCTTAAATTAATAAATTCTTAATTCTGCTCCAGCACGAGTAATGAGGAAAACGGGGCCCATGTCATTTATAAACTAGTCTTATTTTCTGATGGAATAAGAATGAATGAGGCTTCTTCGGTTCTTCCCCCACTCGCATGCTGGTGACACGTGACACCTGTGATTCATGTCTGATTCCACTTCACGTGCTGCCAAATGTCTTATTGCCCACAAATTGCTAATCAGCAGTACGAAATGTTTCAACTCCTCGTACGGAAAACCCCTTTTTTACTCTCGATTTTTTTCATGTGAAAATATATTTATATATCTCCACCCTTTTAAAAGTTTTTACTGTAATTTTTATCATTTTTTTTCTAGAAATCAAGGATTTCTTCTACTCTACTATATAATAAACTAACTCAATCAAATACAGCTCACCTAAAAAAAAATTGTACATAAAATTGATATGATTGATGCTTATATGAAAAAATAATCTACTTAATATGAGAATTTATATTATTTGTAAAAAAAAATTTAATTAAAAACAATTATATACTATAATAAGATTATTATCTAAGTCGGTGAGTTAAAATCATTCATAGTCTTTAACTCGACCAAGAATGAAAAAAAAGGTGAAAATAGTTTTAAAAATAGTAAGATCTATATATTATATTATTTTTTAATCTATTTTTACTCATTTTATTTTTCTTTTCATCTCTTTATTTTTTTAACAAATAATTTTAAATTTTACTTTATTCTGCATGCGTTTTCAGTTATTCTTTTAATTTTCATCAACCATATTTCTTTCTTATTTACTAAGCATACCTCAATTAAAGATTATTGATATTAATCTACTTCATTTTGAGGAGGATTGGGTGGACATAAGAAACATAGAGAAAAAAAAAAAGATAGAGTGAAATTGATAGAAATGATAGATTTTATTCTTCTTCTAAAAGTAAGTAACTCTCGAAACATAAACATCATCAAAGTAATTTTTTTTTAATATTTCTTTATATGTATGACAAATAAATTAAATTAATGTCAACATATGAAATCAAACCATTTACCAAATTATGCTGGACCTTATTGGTATAAAAATAATAAATGATATGATAGAAAAATAAGAGAGAAATAGATTTTTTTTAAGGAAGGTGAGATGGAAGAGAAAGTGTATTTATGATAACTATTGTCCTTAATTAAATTTAGAATTCTTTAAGAAAATAGAATTTCTTGATCCGCAAAAATGAAATATAATATTAAAAGATTTATAATAACTCACGTATATCTATCTAATCAATCTAGTTAGATTACTATAAGTATTGAAATTTGAAAAGTCATTAGTTAAAAAAATAAATAAATAAAAAACACAACCAGGTGTGTGTGCATGCATGTGTGTTTTAAAATTGCAAATGTCCTAAATAAAAATTAAAATGCGATATAAATAAGGGTATCGGAGTATGTGTTATACAATATATTCTTAAAATATATTAGAGATTATTATATTACGCCCGCTCATTTTTTGTTTAAATAAATCATATATATAACTTTATGATCATATGAAAACAGTAAATTATACTCCACTTTCTGAACTTCTTTTTGAATTACATAAAATATCACTCTTTTTTTTATTCATACACTAATTTCCATAATATTTAAAAAATATTATACTAACCACCCTTTCTATGTTACTCTAACCTTTTTTAAAAAATTAAAAATATTACACTGATACTACTTTATGTATTACGCTAATACTCCTATAAGAAAAGTCGGTATAAACATTAAATAATGAGAAATATTGCCTATATAATTCAAACAAATCTCATGAGATGTTAATATAATTTATTCTAAAAATTTAAATTAATAATAAAATCATTTTGTTTTATAAGACACAATTATCTAATACAGCATAATTAAGAAAAATAATTAATTTAGTTTATCTAATGATAAATTTATTCTAAATTTATATCTTTTTTCAAAATTACCAATATCATCAATATTCTTCTTTTTCTTCTTTTCTCTCTTATAGTTACTCCATACGACAAAACAGTGGTCTTTTTAAGGTCATGACACATTAGTTAAGTTAAGAAAGATTCCGATGATACAAATTTAAACTAAAATATTACTCCCTTTTGGTTCTTATTATAAAACATAGTTTTGAAGTAATTGATTATCATTTTTATAAGATATTTTCGAATTGCTATGAAATATTCTTTTTCATTAGTTGTCTTTATTAAATATTTTAAGTATTTGTACTTTTTATTGATAGTGTTGCATAATAGTCTTCAACTTTAATACTTTCACATCATGTATAACAAGTCAATAATTATTAATAAGAACATAATTGATACATTAATAATATTTAAAAAAATCAAAAAAATCAATTTCATTAAATACTTTTATTGATGTGTGTGATTAATGCTCAAAGTGCTTTATAATAAGGACTAGAGAGCATCATTTTTAACTACTTTTTCTCATAAATTATTCTCTTACCACTAATAACAATACATTCTATTATTCACCAAGTTATTTATTTTTATAACAAATGTCTCTTTTCAATGCAAGTATCAGTTTGATCTTTTTAATTGTGATTAGGGGTATTGTTGGATTAAAAAAAACAAAACTAAAGGATTGTTATTTTGGATTCAAAACAAGAAAGTTAACAAGATCATTATTGTTTTTTCCTCTGAAAATAATGTTATTGGCATGAATTATTTCGTCCAATCACATTTTTTTTCATTAGAAGACGTGAACCTAATTTTTTATTTAAGAAGATAAAATTTAGTATTATTCTAACGAATCACTTGGTAATTAGTTTAGAAATGAGAAAATAATTTTTGTCTATATAAAATAATTAATGCATAATAATATGTATTGAGTCTTATAAAATAAACAGATATTATTTTAACTTGCACTCCTTTTTTCTTATAACTCATAAGAAAAACTTGAATTTTTGAAATAATAACCATAAAAATATATATAAGTAGTACTTTCCATTTCCCATTGCACTTGCGTTCCTTTGTGCCTACTTGTGAGTATTTGACCGTACTGCCACGATTTTGCAATTTTAATACCGGAATGCCACACTAGCTGAAAATTTAACCAAACTGCCACGCTTCAAACTTCGCTCGTCAGAGTAGCGAAGTTAGTATGCTGATATGGCACAACATGGGTTGAGATGGCGCAAGATTAGTGGCTCCCAACTTCGTCACCCAGTGAAGCGAGCTACGTCTCTGCCCAACGGGCAGCTGTTCTACTTCGTCACAGGTTGAAGCGAAGTATGTGGCATGGGAATTCAAAAAAACAGGCCGTTATGGCCACGTGGCAATGGAGACGGAGATCGCTTGGCCTGGTAGCGAAGTAGGTGACGAAAAATTCAAAAAAATTGAACGTTACTACTTACTTTGCTACTTTGGCTGACGAAGTAGGTGCTGGTGGACCACTTTATAAAGCCCCACCCCCCCACTCGTGGTCCCCCTTCTTTTGCT